>CM040432.1:12050135-12650135 GCA_022702705.1 Papilionanthe hookeriana x Papilionanthe teres | reverse complement strand
TAGAGGACTAGAATTGGGACCCACCTTTTAGAAATTCAAACCACTTCTTAACTCCCTGCAAACTCCACAAACTTGACTATAGACCCCTAATCACCTAGAGGGTTGAAATCGAATGTGGAAGTTTAAAGGATGAGTTCATATAGGACTCTTTGGCCTTAGGGCCCTTACTGGGTGGCACTGGTGCAGTAAAGGGCTGACTTACACATACACCACACCTATGCACTACACTTTCACACACCTCCTAAAACACACCCTTACCCGACTTAACTTCCGACTCATGTAGGTGATTCACATGGATGGTCCTTAACCACTAAGCCCTAGTCAGAGGGTTAGGAACAACATGGTGAATGCCTCAAATGAGTCCCTTCATGGCTCATGTGGGCTTGATATGGCTTCATGGCTCAACAAAAATGATTTCATTTCACTTACATCCACCCAATCTTCAATTTTCCAAATTTTCGATTTTTGACCCCGGGACCCAACACACGCTGACCTACCCAAAGCCCCGAATAGCCAAATTTCTCAAAAAGTTTCCAAATTACCCAAAATTCTCCAAAATCAATCCCAAACATTCCCACATCACTCAAACTGATCATCCATATCCAAAAATATCAAAAATTCCAAAAATACCCCCAATACCTTCCAAATACCCAAAATACCCCTTTTGACCCAAAAATCCAAAAATTCAGAAAATTCCCAGAAAATTCCAGAAAATCCCAAATATTCCCAATTTCATTTTGTTCAACTACACCATGGGCCAATTTTGTCAATTTACCCCACTTTTGTCAAAACCCCCAATTTGACCCATTTTAACCCAAAGTAAACCCAATGTCAAACCAAACCTACCCAATTGACCCAAATTCTGGTCCAATTCAATTCTAAACTTCAATTCAACATCCCAAACACCAATCTAGACCAAAGCCAAGCTTAATTTGATTGAAATTTGGGTCCAATTTCACTTTTGGCCTTAAAGCCCGATTTGGACCTATGACCCAGAACCTAACCCAAACTCACCCAATTCAACTCCAATTAACCCCAAATCTTTTCCAAACCTTCCTTAACATCCCCATGAACAAAACACTAACATAATTTGCTCAAAATTTAGACCCAAACCCCACTCAAATTCAACCCAAAATCAAAAAGCCCAATTTTGACCTAAACCTAAACCTAGCCCAAATGAGCCCAAACCCCAAAATCAAAACCCAACCAAAGCCAAAACCTCTTTGAAACACTCCCAAAAACATTTCCCAACATTAATTTCACATCAACTTCAACTCTAGCCCAACTTTGGCCCATGGTAGCCCATTTTGGCCCACTTTAGCCTCTTTACCAAAAAGCCGATATCCAACCCAATTCAAACCCAAATCACCTCAAATTTGTTTCAAACCACTCATGAAGCATCCCTAAACCAAACTCAACAATTATTTGGCCCAAGCCTTTACCAAAATTTCATCCCAAAAATCCATTTTAAAATTCAAAAGCCCACTTTCCTAAACCATTTAAAAGCCCAGTCTAAAACCATTTCAATGAGCCCAAAATTGATTCTAAAGCCCATATGACATTTTCATTTGTCATCCATTTGATGAAAATCATTCCCTAAGTTTCAATTCCATCATCAAATAAATCTAAATCAAGCACCATGCCAAATTGCCCAAAAATACCAAAATATTCCTAAAATCCATTTTCATGAAATTGACCGAAGCTTTCCCCGAAGCCGAAGGTGAGCCATGAAGCCATGCATGAGCCACATGTGAGCCATGAAAGCCTTGGACACTTCACCATACCCAAAATGGCAAGAGGAGGGGACCCTTTAATGATTCTCTTAAGAGTAATTAACCACTCCCATGTCTCCCCTAACTCTTGCTTAAGCTTAATTGTACATGGATTGTGACTTGACCCCACTAATCAAGCTGATCCAAGTGACTTTCCCTTCAGCCCAAATTGGCCTTGGAGGGTGAACCTAACCCAAAACCAAGGGTTGACCCATTTAGACCCAAAACTAGCCCTTTCCCATTCCACTTTGATTCGAACCCTTTACACATGGCCAATGCTTAGTGATCGCACAAGCCTCCGACCCCGACCCACCTGACCTTGAGGGTGACCCATGCACAGCCGGCCGGCCACCCGGTCGCCGGGAAAACGCCATGCCCGAGACCTTGGGAGTGAGCCAACATTGAAATTCTCCCTTCGTTGAGCTGCCCCATGCCTAGTGGTCACCATGGTCTGTTCTTCTCCTCACGAGAGCGGTCGATCCCAAGCCCTAACTCCCCGCAGGAGGCCCTCGACCATGCCTATTTAAACACCACCCCCTCACGGCCATGAGAGGAGAGTTGCAAAAACCTTGCCAAAACTGCGCCAAAATTGTTCTAGACCCCTCCTCATACACGGAGCACTTGATCCCAGGTGAGATCCCCACTGCCATTTCTTCTCTGTGAGCTCGATTTCGAGTTGAAATCCAAGCCCAAAACCGGGACACTCCTCCACGGTGAGCCAATCCCCAAATTGATTGTCTCTACACCTTCACCGGACCAGAGGAAGGTGTCCACCGATAAAAGCCCCATCTCCGAGGCCACCCGGTTGCTCCGGACTCCAAGCTTTGTGATCGAGCGTGGTCGAAGTCCAACCTAGACAATTCACCGGACCAGGAGACTTCATGCGGAGCTTGCTTAGGATCCGGTCGAAGGTGCAACAACTCTCGGATCGAAGCTTCACTTCTGCGAGCAAAGGTATGAACTCATTCTTCTTCCCGAGCTTACGGAGATTCTCCATTTCATTTGAGTAAATTTCAATGCATGTTTACCGTATGGATGTGTTCGTCTCTTCGAGACGAATCCATAGAGCATAAGAACACGAAAATCCATTGAGAATCGAGTGAGAAATTAGGGTTAGAGGGTTGACGGTCACGGGTGCACACCGGTCGTAGACGATGACCGAGAGCCGTTGGATCGCGCGTGTATCGAGCGGACGGATCGGATTGCGCCGGACCGGAGAACGTTACGTGAGCTGCGGGTCCGGGACGGCTGACTCGGATGGCGGCGCCCAATCGCGGTGCGACACGTACCGCTTCGGAGAGGCTAAGGATGCGGTGGCGCCGCGTGGATAAGTAGAAAATTAGGGGTATTTTCTATTTATTTAATTCCCTAAACTTGGAAAATTCATAACTTTGTGTAGAAAAATCAGAAAAATAAAAGAAAAATATCCTCTTGCTCAGTGAACAGAGGAGAATAATGTGGAAAAGAAATCATTTAATTTCATCAAGTATTTTATTTTTAATAATTTATTTACTCTCTGCATACATTTAATTCTCCATGCATTCATACAATTCACCATGGCATGAGACCATAGGGCTTTTAAAGCCTCCGAATTTGGGAACATTCCACTGAATTTTCCAAAGTCGAGAGGCCATCCTATGAAAAGTTATTGATTTTTCAAATGCATGTTGCTATTTTAAGTATTTTAATTCCAAAAATTAGCATGTTGTGAAATAAATTCTAGGAAAATTTGGTGATGTTCCTTATGACCAAAGAACCCTAGGAAAAATAGGATTTGAGTTAATTCACTTAGATTAACCCTAATTGGCTTAAATCCCCAAAATAGATCTCTAATTAATTAGAGTTAACCATAGATCAAATTGACTTGAAATCAATTCTCCACTGACCTTTAGGGTCGAGAGGAACCCATCATAAAAATTTGAGGTCAATTGGACTTGGTTAGCCCCACTAATTGGGTTGATTAAGCCACTTAGTCATTTTAAACTTTAAAAATTCATAACTTTCAAAATGTCTTTCAAAGATTCACCAAATTGGTTTTGGAGTCTCTCCGATATCGGGGAGTTTAAGAAAATTAAAATTTCAATTTTCTAAAAAAGTTGATTTTTAATATTATTTTAATATTTTTAATAATTAAAAAATAATAAAAATCACAAAAATAATAAAATTCACTAAAATGTTATATTTTGAATTTTAATCACTTGGGAACAAGTCCCATATTTTTCCTAGGTCTATTTAGTGAGATATTAATTTTTAAAGCTCTAGGGTAATTTTAAAATTAAAAAATATATTTTCTAGCATTTTCACCAAAATAATTATAATAAATCAAAGAAAAATCAGAAAATTGCAAAGTTTGGTTCTCTGGAATCCTTGATATCAGAGAGAATTTTAAAAATTATAAAATTTATTTTTCAACATTTATTTTATTTTTAAATTAATTAATACTCCAGAATTTAAAATAATTCTAATAAATAAAATATAATTCAAAAAATTACAAAATTTGGTCCAAGTGGTCCTCTGGTCATTAGGAATGTCCCCTAATTTTTTTAAGGACAGAAACTTTCCCTTGGTCATGTTATTGAATTTTCCTTGGAAATTTCTCTTTTCTACAAAAAATAATTATATAAATAAATTAAATACAGAAAAATCACATTTTCTCCTCTCATGTCTTTATTGACATATGAGTGAAGTCACATAAAAATTTCAAGTTCATTTGAGTTCAATTTAGTGAGTTATGAAATTATTAGGCTTAAAGGGCAAAATGGTAATTAAAATTTTAATCCTTAATTAAGACTTTAGGTTTAATAAAAAAATTAACAAGTAAAATATTTGATCCTAATCTGATTTGGATGATTGAAATTTAATAATTAAAGGGTAGAAACCCATTAAGCAATTTAAAATGATTAAACTTTAATTAAATAATTAATTGAATTTGGAAGAATAATAAATTTGGAATTATTAAAATAGGGATATTATTAGGAAGAGATTTATTCTTTAATTTAAAAATCCCTAAATTAATCATCTCATTAATACTCAACTCTTAATTAAAATGATAACTCAAATTTAAAATATTAAAAGACTTAATCATTAAATTAAAATTAAATCATTAAACTCCTTGAAAAATTTCAATTAAATTAAATTAAATTAAATTAAAATTAAATTGAATTAAATTAAATTAAATTAATTAAATAAATTAAATTAAATTAAATAAATTAAATTAAATTAAATTAAATTAAATTAAATTAAGAAATTAAATCAAATAAATTGAATTGAATTAAATTAAATCAAATCAAACTAAATTAAACTGAATTAAATTAAATTAAAATAAATTAAATTAAATTAAATTGAACTAAATAACCTCACTTAAGACATGAAGAAATAGATCTAAAATAACTTGAACACTATTCCAAACTTAAATCATTAATTTGAACTTAAATTTGAATCACAAATCATTAAATATCATTTTGCCTTTAGGAGCTTTAGTTATCATAACTCCTAAATAGAACATTAAAATGAAATGTTACTTCACTTATAGGACATTCAAATGTCTAGTTCAGCTGAGCAAGTTAACAAAACTTGAAAACCTCGGACGATCGATTCATTTACACAATTAAATTCATTTGGACTTGAAACAATCCTAGAAATATTGAAAAGATGTTTAAGATTCTTCTTAAGCACTTCCTCGATATGATAGGATATTTACAAGAACAATTGAACTTAATTGTTCTTTGATGAAGAAAATCGTCTTCGAACCAAAAACACAAAGAACCTAGACGTCATAGGAAACGACTAGCTATAGGATTAGGAATTTGGTAGAAAACCATAAACCTTTCCCTTAGCTTTACCTAGGAACTTGCTTAAATATTCTAAGCTGTGTTTTAAGTGCGGCTTGGGATGACGGGAAGACCCTCCGGGTACGCTTTTATTTTATTGCGGTTTATTTTATTGCAAATGCACTTTATTTTTCTTGCATGATAAACAACGAGTTGCATGAAAACCGACACCTTTAGGACGAAACCAAAGCTGAAACCCAAAATTAAAATAAAAGACACTACAAGATAAAATTCACCTCCACAACATTTCAAAATATAAGACAACTCAAAATTTAATCACAAACAGAACACAAAACTACAATTACAACTAAATTAAAACGTCTTGTTGGATGATCGGGAATACCTCGGATGATGTAACCTACGTGTTGCTAACGGGATTTCCACGGTCTAAATGAAAGTGTGGAACTCATTCGGTTGAGTTTAGCAAATTCATACGGACTAAGTGAATCCGATAAAAATAATGGTGCGGAAGGATGGAACCGTGGGATCTTAGCCGGTGTCGTTATAATCAACTTTAAGATTTGTTTTAATTAAAACACAAAAAACACTTGGAAATTAAGACTTCTCTAAACCAGAACACTTCTCTCATCTCTTGATTTATGATTTCTAAAACTAAACCTCTGCAACAACAAGGAGCTCGGAGCATGATGGGCAGCACGGCCATCGTCGTCAGCAAAACTTGAACCTACTTCAGCAAAACTTTCTTAGAATTAAATAACAAAGCCATAGGACTTCGAGGTAGTTTGCCTAGTGCGACATAAATCCTCGACTCTTCGTTAGGCATTTGCATTGCAAATTAAGCCCTAACCGGTCTTAGGATTCCGAGGTAGTCGTCGGTACGACATAAACCCTCATATCTTCTAGGCGATTTGTATGATTCTATCATATAAATATAAGCCACTAATTAACTAAATTGGCAAGATTAAAACATTAAATAAACATTAGGACTTTCCTAAATCCAAGCCGAACAATAGGATAATCGGGAGATTACCGAAGTCCGCTTCGAATCCGTGATCTCTCCTACTTTTCTTCCTTTGAATTCCCAAAATAAAAATGTTCCAAATTTGATCCATTCCACTATTGAAATTCCAAAATTCAACCCCTTGAAAACTTAAACTTTGAAATTCTTGAGAGCGAGAATTATTGATTATTATCGAGAGTTTTCTTAGGTGATTCCCATCACTTAAGATGTAATTAACTATAGGGGCTTGCCCTTATAGGGAACTTTAAGAACCCGAGTAATATAAACCTCGTTTAATAGTTTCATATTAAGCGGGGAATTTGTCGGCTTATAAAATTGGTTCGCGGACCAAACGGATGTCACAAACCTTTCTAGTTTATTTAATCGAGCCCCATTACCAAGCGGTGTGTCTATTCTTCGGGATAGATACACGGTTTGTGGTGCGGCGCTCGTTTATATAAACTATTCGGGATGTGAGATCAGTTTGATTTCATATCTTAAAATTTTCAAATTTAAAATTATTTTCAAAATCAAATACTACTTTTCAAATTATTTATTTAAATTAAATTAAAATTCGCCGACAATTTTTGTAGGCGACTCTCTTTTCAAAATAAAACACACAACCTAAAAATATGCCGACAATGGCTGGTTTCCTCTGTCCAATCGTCCTAACGTCTTTGCCACGACCTCGTCCCCGGCCTCGACCTCGGATGCGAGTTGTGGAGAAACCTTCACCTTCTCGCCGTAAGGGAGTGGTGAGTGACTGTTGGACTAGAACTTCAGGATCTTCGTCGTCCCAAATTTCCTTTGCTTCATTTGTTATGGTATCTCCGGAGAAGATTGTTTTCTTCGGAGGTGCATAATAAGTCTGCATCTTCATGGATTCCAATTTCATGTACGGAGAACGGTTGTAAGTCACCTTTGATGCACTGTTCCCCTCCATCGTAGTATTTGATGCATTGATGTAGAGATGATGGTACCATCCGATTTTCATGTATCCACGGTCGGCCCAGTAGAGCGTTGAACGACGTTTCTGAATCAATTATGTGAAATTTCGCGGTTGTCTTTGCTAAGTCACCGGTCTTCATTAGTAGTGTTATTGATCTGAGTGATCTTTCTCCTTTCTGGTTGAATCCTCTTAATAACATTTTGTCTGCTTCGAGCTCACGAGCATCAATTTCCAAGTATGCTAGCGTTCGAAGATTCATTATATTGATTGATGCTCCTGGATCCAACAGTACTGCGGAGAGCGTAAACTTCCCGATTGTAGCTCGAAATGTACAAGGGTCGGTTGTGGTCTCGTCGTCCCGAGTAGTAGGCCATTGTCTGTGAAGGTAACACCTCGTTGTTCCTTTAACGAGCAAACCTCATCTAAAGAATCTCCAGTCATTTGAGCTAAGCAAATTTCTGGATCAAGTAAGGCCTTGATCAGAGCTTCTCTCATCTCCTTTCATAAGATGAGAGCATCGTAGATGCTCAGTTTGGCTGGTAGTTTCCTAAGATGGGCTAGCACGTTGTAGTCCACTTTGTTTTCATGTGCCTCGTTTTCTTCTCGAATGGGTATTTCTTCTTCCTGAACAACCACCTGCTTTCCTTTGTCCTTTGGACCCATTCTCGGAGGTAGAACTCTTCCACTTCTTAAGTTGACTTCGTGATTTCTTCGAATTTAGCATTGAGTTCGCCGATGTCTCTTTCGAATTGGAATGACAAGTTCTTCGGGATTAGCTTCGAGTCCGAAGGCTCTAACTCTATTGTGATCTGGAGCTCCTCGAAACTCGCAAATAGACTCGTTGCTTGTTGAACTCTCATAGCCTCCTTGGTGGATGTCTTCTTTGTCGCTGTGATTGTCGAGATTGTGTATGATTTGAGAATTGTTATTTGTATCGGAATCGACGTCCGGATTAGGTTGGTTGTCGCTAGTTACGTAATCGTTAGAAACAATCAAAACGTAGCCAACGCCATAACCCTCATCATTATAAGATCCCACCGGAGTGAGCAAATAATCATACAGAGTCAGAGGTTCGAGGGATTTCTCCCAGAATCGGAAACAACTATCCTAGGATAAGCAGCCCCTAGTCTAGCCTTAGGTGCCTTGGTCTTCTCTTCTTCATCAATTTTATTCTTTTCTTCTATTGTCTCTTGTTGAGGTTGTTCTTCTATCGCAAGTGATAGCGCCGACTTGACAGTTTTCAAACTCTGAATTGAGGCTCGCACCGAAGCGGTTTGGATGTGATCCAAAACCTTCTTCGAAGACTTTGTCCAAGCGGTAGTCCATCCATCGTCAGTCGCATAGGGATCTATTGGAACAATGAGATCCGTTGAGATAACATTGACGGAACCTCCTTTCTGGGGTTCCTTCATGTATTCCTTCGGGATTGTTATGTTCCCTTTTCGAAGATTGTCGTTGAGCCAACTCTTGAAGGTAATACAATCTTCTATCTTATGCCCGAGCATCCGGTGGTAAGGGCAAAAGTTGGGATCACCTTTCTTGTCGACTTCTTCGGTCTTTTAGGCTCACAGCGGTTGGAAATGCTGGAGTCTTCATCGAGTCGCGGAACATTTTCGGCACTGCCTCATTCTTGAACGAATACTCCCTACTCAGGAACTCCCTAAACGTACGTTGTGGACGAGGCGGTTGTTCATACTGTTGAGATGACTAATAGCTGGGTCGGCGTTGCTGGTAATTCTGTTGAGGTTGTTGCGGCCGTTCTGACGATATTTGTATCGGTTGCTTGCCTTTATCGACTGCTGCGACGATCCCGGACTTCTTTCCAAAAGTTTTCACGGGCTTCTGTTTGTCTGTTTTATCGGTGAAACTTAGTTGCTTTGCCTCCTCTTGCAAGCTTCCGGCCTTGCTTAACAACTTCTCGAAAGTCTTAATAGTAAATCCTTTGAGGAGAAGTGCTTATCGGGCCACGGATGCTTTTAAGTAAAATGCCGATCGCATGCTTGTTCTTGTAATCGTGGCTCACACTTCATACTTAGGTTCCTCCATCGAAGTATGTAGTCCACCAAGGTTTCATTCGGCTTCGCTTCTCTACCACTAAATCACCTATAGTGATGTGGTGCGAGCTCCGACGAATCGCTTGATGAAGAGGTTCTCTAATTCGAAAATGTCTTTACCGATCCGTTCGGTAATTCCGCATACCAATCAAAGGCGATTCTCGACGAGTCGTCGACAAATTGTCGGAAGAGTAAAGCATCACTTCCGCCGGCATTGCAACAAGCGGCACGAAAATGTGCAACATGCTGCCGAGGGTTTCCGGTTCCATCGAAGGTCTTGAACATAGGTGGTACGAAGCCTTTCGGATATTGGACGGCGTCGAATTATTCGAGGTAAGGTCTACCCGTCCGAATGGATGTCCCGCTCTTTGATTGTGCCAAGGCTTCTCGCATTTCTTCGTTCCACCAAGCTCTTGATATCCTTTTCCGGAATCATACTTTGTGTTGCATCCTTCTTTAATTGATCATCCCCGATTGACGGATGTAATCTCCTTTCCTCCGTCTACTGATGTGAATAACTTCCGGGGTGTTTCTCTTTGGGGTTGAACTCGACTGCGGAGAGTGGCTAGGGCTACAGCCATCTCTTCCATCCTTTTTGCCATTTGGGCGATCGTATCATCTTTCTCTTGAAGCTGCCTTCTCATTACTTCTGGCTCCTCTCTTTCTGCGGCTGCAGGAGCACCTTGTGAAGCTGACAAAGCTCGCGTTTCAACCATGTTAATTTCTGCATATTCATCATCCATGAACTCTGACGAGTCAACTTCATCTCCGAACTTCTCTTCTCTCTCTCTTGCTAGTCGCCGAATATCAGTTCTTAGCTTTTCCATAGCATCTTCCAGTGGCCTTTTCTGTACATCCTTGCAGTTGTCATGTGATAATTGTCGGGTTTCTTTCTCATGAGTCCCCTTTACTGCGGTAGCACTTTCTTCGGACTCAAGTCTCCTGACGAGACTTTCCTTTTCTGGTCGTTGTTTTGGTCTTAATTGGCCGGTAGTGGGACGCCATACCATCCTTCTAGCAGTAGAAGGCCTAGGACCGGATGGTCCGTCGGCCGAATGCTTTGGAAGGTGGTATCCTTCCCGATCCGTAAAGCTCGAAACAACAACGGGTGGACTAGCCTTCATCTTCTTATTCGGCCCTTCGCGGCGATAGCAGAGTTCTACTCGTGGCCCGAGACGGGATTTGGCCGGCACCCGCCCTATCCTTCTTAAAATCTCCGATACAGGGCATTTTTCTTTCTTCGCTAACTTCTCAATCACAGTCTGTAGTCGGGCAAATGGTGTAATCCTTGCCCTTTTCTTTCTGTTGTCGCTGCAATATGCGGGTCGAGGTAATGTAGAGGCAATCCTGTGGACATTTTCCTCGTCAGCTGCGGCGGAAAGGGGATGGAACCTACTTCCTTCCAAAAGGGGTGTATATTCGAGCAATGGTATGTATTCAGGTAGTGGTGTGTACTCAGGGATTTCTTCTAAGAAAGCGACTTCAGCAGCTCTGGCCTTCTTGGCAATCTTCCTACCTCTGTTTCTTCTCTGAGTCCGTGTTAGGGGTGGAACCCTTGAGCTGGACCCAATTTCAAAAACAGAAGGTTTCGTACGGAAATCTGTACCCTCCACGGTAACATGCTCTTTACAAATTTGAACGTCCTTCCCCTTCAATTTGGCGGGAGCCGGGGTAGGTGCAGAGACGACTAGACCAGTGGGAGTAGAGATAACAGTCCTCCTTTGGACAGCGGTATTCCTCTCAGCTGGAACCCTTTGCAGTGGAGGAAATTCTTGAGTTGACTTAAGGTTGAACTCAATCATGGGTTTCTCAATTTCTGGCACTTTGTCCATTAGTGCGAAGAGAGTAACGTCGGCGAACTTGACATTTGTGTTCTCGAAGCCTTGTCCAAACCGGATGATCCCATTGTCGGGCGGCTCATCCTTGTAAACGGCGAAGTCCAGTCTGTTGGTGAAGGAGAAAATCGGCTTTGGGGCTTCCATTTACGCGGGTAGATTCGATTGTCGGTCCCGAGTTATGCTTCTTCTCATCGGGACGAAAAGAAAGGAATCGAAAAGAGTCCGAACACATTCTTGTTCATGTATTTATAAGAAGGAGTTATTTGTTAAAAGAGTCATTCATTAGAGGGTTTGTTTGTTTAGAACGGAATGTTCAAAGGTGTAGAGAAGGTAATGAATCTGATTCGAGTTGGAAAGGAAAAGAAAGTCTTATGCAAGACTTCTCGACTCGAAGGATCACTCCTAAACTAACACCTATTGGGGGTCCACCCACCTCAGAAATGAGGTAAAAGGATCTCGGAACCTCTCTGTTTAGGGGTGTCTAAACAGTGGCTCCTAAATCCGAGAGGATGTTGGCTATACTCGTTCAAGGTAGAAATGAACATAGTATCCCAACGGAAAGAAGGGTAGTTTGATCCATTAGGGACATGGATACACTACCGATTTTTGAAAGCAGAACTATCTGATTAAAAATGGAGAGAGGAATATGTCCCCAGCGGAGTCGCCAGAAATTGTGCGGCTTATTTTTGGGTTGTGTGTTTTACTTGGAAAAGGGGGTCGCCTACAGAAATTGTCGGCGAATTCTTAATTTAATTTAAATAAATAATTTGAAAAGTTGTATTTGATTTTGAAAATAATTTTAAATTTGAAAATTTTAAGATATGAAATCAAACTAATCTCACATCCCGAATAGTTTATATAAACGAGCGCCGCACTACTAACCGTGTATCTACCCCGAAGAATAGACACCTTTGCTTGATAATGAGGCTCGATTAAATAAACTAGAGAAGTTTGTGACATCCGTTTGGTGTGCGAACCAATTTTATAAGCCGACAAATTCCCACGTTTAATATGAAAACATTAAACGGGGTTTATATTACTCAGGTTCTTAAAATTCCCTATAAAGGCAAGCCCCATAGTTAATTACATCTTAAGTGACAAAAATCACCTAAGAAAACTCTCGATAATAATCGGTAGTTCGTTCTCGAGAATTTGAAAGTTTAAATTTTCGAGGGATTGAATTTTAGAATTTCGATAGGGAATGGATCAAGTTTGGAACATTTTATTTTGGGAATTCAAACGAAGAAAGGTTGGAGAAATCACAGATTCGAAGCGAACTTCGGTAATTTCCCGACTATCCTATTGTTTGGCTTGGATTTAGGAAAGCCCTAATGTTTATTTAGTATTTTGATCTTGCCAATTTTAATTAGTTAGGACTTATATTTGTATGATAAAATCATATAAATAGCCTCGAAGATGTGAGGGTTTATGTCGTATCGGACGACTACCTCGGAGTCCTAAGACCGGTTAGGGCTTAATTTACATGATATAATCATGCAAATGCCTAACGAAGAGTTGAGGATTTATGTTGCACTAGGCAAACTTCCTCGAAGTCCTATGGCTTGGTTATTTAATTCTAAGAAAGTTTTCTTGAAGTAGACTCGGGTTTTTGTCGATGACGATGGCCGTCTTTGCCTACCATGCTCTGTGCTCCTTGTTGTTGTAGTGGTTTAGTTTTAGAAGTCATAAATCGGGAGATGAGAAAAGTGTTCGGTTTTAGAGAAAATCTTAAAATCCAGGTGTTTTTAATATTTTAATTAAACAAATCTTAAAGTTGATTATAACAACACCGGTTAAGATCCCACGGTTCCATCCTTCGGCATCGTTATTTTTATCGGATTCACTTAGTCCAGATGAATTTGCTAAACTCAACTGAATGAGTTCCACACTTTCATTTAGACCGTGGGAAATCTCGTTAGCAACACGTAGGTTACATCATCCGAGGTATTCCCGATCATCCAACAAGACGTTTTAATTTAGTTGTAGTTGTAGTTTTTTGTGTTCGTTTGTGATTAAATTTTGAGTTGTCTTATATTTTGAAATGTTGTAGCGGTGAATTTTATCTTGTAATGACTTTTAATTTAGTTTTGGTTTCGGTTTTAGGGACTATCCTAAAGGTGTGGGTTTTCATGCAACGAGTTGTTTATCATGCAAGAAAAGTAAGTGCGATGCGATTAAATAAATTGCGATAAAGTAAATTGCTGATAAAATAAAAGTGTACACTGGAGGGTCTTCCCGTCATCCAAGTCGCACTTAAAACACGGTTAGAATATTTAAGCATTTAAAGTAAGTTCCTAGGTAAAGCTAAGGGAAGGGTTATGGTTTTCTACCAAGTTCCTAATCCTATAGCTAGTTATTTCCTATGACGTCTAGGTTCTTGTATTTTGGTTTGAGGACGATTTTCTTCATCGAAGAACAATTAAGTTCGATCGTTCTTATAAATATCCTATCATATCGAGGAAGTGCTTAAGACGAATCTTAAACATCTTTTCAATATTTTTAGGATTATTTTAAGTCTAAATGAATTTAATTATACAAATGAATTAATCGTCCGGGAGTTCAAGTTTGTTGTCTTGCTCAGTGAACTAGGACATTTGAATATCTCATGAATGAAGCAACACTTCATTTAACACTCCTTTTAAGAGTTATGACATCACGAGCTTTTGAGGGCAAATGGATGTTCAAGTGGTTTATGATTTAATTTTAGTTAATGGATTTAAGTTTGGAATAGTGTTCAAGTTGTTTTATATTTATTTTTGAATTCTTCATGTCTTAGGTGATGTTATATTTAATTTAATTTAATTTAATTTAATTTAATTTGACTTAATTTTAATTTAATGTGGTTTAATTTAATTTAATTTAAGTTAATTTAATATAATATGATTTAGCTTAATTTAATTTAATTTGATTTAATTTAATTTGATTTAGTTTTAATTGAGTTTAATTTAATTTAATTTAATTTAATTTAATTTAATTTAATTTAACTTAAATTTTAATTTGATTTAATTTAAATTTTAATTTGATTTATTTTAATTTAATTTAATGTGTTTTAATTTATTTTAATTTAATATGTTTCAATTTAGTTTAATTTAATTTAATTTAATTTAATTTAATTTAATTTAATTTAATTTAATTTAATTTTTTAATTTTAATTTAATATTTTATTTTAAAAGGGTTTGATTTAAGTAATTTAACTTTAATTTAATTTAATGATTAAGTCTTTTAGCATTTTAAATCTTAAGTTTGAATCATCATTTTAATTAGGAATTAAATGTTATTGAGATGATTAATTTAGGGATTCTTAAATTAAAGAATAAATCTCTTCCTAATAAAATCCCTATTTTAATAATTCAAAATTTATTATTCTTCCCAAATTTAATTAATTATTTTAATTAAAGTTCATTTCAATTATTTTTGAATTGTTTAATAGGTTCCTACTCTTTAATTGTTTAAATTTCAATCATCCTAATTAGATTAAGATCAAATATTTTACTCTTTCATTTTATTAAGCCTAAAGTTTTAATTAAGGGTTAAGATTTTAATTATCATTTTGCCCTTCAAGCTTAATAATTTCATAACTCACTAAATTGAGCTCAAATGAATTTGAAATTTTTATGTGACTTCACTCATATGTCAATAAAGACATTAGAGGAGAAAATGTGATTTTACTGTATTTAATTTATTTATGTAATTATTTTTGGGTGGAAAATAAGAATTTCCAAGGAAAATTTAATAATATGACGAAGGAAAAGTTTCTGTCCTTAAGAAAATTATGGGACATTTCTAATGACAAGAGGACCACTTGGACCAATTTTGGTGATTTTTTGAATTATATTCTTTTTATTATAATTATTTTGAGTTTTGGAGTATTAATTAATTTAAAAATAAAATACAGGTTGAAAAATGAATTTTATATTTTTCAAAAATCTCTCTGATATCAAGGAAATCAGAGAATCAATTTTTACAATTTTCTGATTTTTCTTTGATTTATTTGAATTATTTTAATGGAAATGCTAGAAAATACATTTTTTTATTTTAAAATTACCCTAGGGCTTTAAAATTTAATAACTCATCATAGAGACTTAAGAAAAATATGGGGTTTGTTCCTAAGTGATTAAAATTCAAAATGTGACATTTTGGTGAATTTTATTATTTTTGTGATTTTTATTATTTTTTTTAATTTTTAAAATATTAAAATAATACAAAAAATCAACTTTTTTAGAAAATTGAAATTTTACTTTTCTTAAATTCCCTAATATCGGAGAGGCTCCAAAACCAATTTGGTGAATTTTTGAAAAGTATTTTGATAGTTATGAATTTTCAAAGTTTAAATTGGCTAAATGGCTTAATCAACCCATTTAGTAGGGCTAACCAAGTCCAATTGACTTCAAATTTTTATGGTAGGTTCCTCCGATCCTAAAGGTCGAGTGGAGAATTGATTTCAAGTCAATTTGATGTATGATTAGCTCTGATTAATTAAAGACCTATTTTGGGTGTTTAAGCTAATTAGGGTCATTCCAAGTGAATTAATTCAAAACCTATTTTTCCTAGGGTCCTCTAGTCATAAGAAACATCGCCAAATTTTCCTAGAATTTATTTCACAACATGATAATTATTAGATTTAAAATACTCAAAACAGTAACATGAATTTGAAAAATCAATAACTTCTCGTAGGGATGGCCTCCGACTTTGGAAAATTCGGGGAATGTTCCCAAATTCGGAGGCTTTAAAAGCCCTATGGTCTCATGCCATGTTGAATTTCTTATATGCATGGAGAATTAAAACAATGCAGACAGTAAATAAATCATTAAAAATAAAATACTTAATGAAATTAAATGATTTCTTTTCCACATTATTCTCCTCTGTTCACTGAGCAAGAGGGTATTTTTATTTTATTTTTAGGATTTTTCTACACAAAGTTATGAATTTTTGAAGTTTAGGGAATTAAATAAATAGGAAAATAACCTAATTTCCTACTTATCCATGCGGCGCCGCGTCAACCTCGGCGGCTCGAAGGGGGTACGTGTCGCGGCGTGATTGGACGCCGCCATCCGAGTCGGCCGTCCGGGAGCCGCGGTTCATGCACCATTGCGGCTGTCCGGCTCGATCCGGACCGTCCGCTCGATACACGCTCGATCCAGACGGCTCCCGGTCATCGTCTACGACTAGTGTGCACCCGTGACCGTCAACCTTCTAACCCCGATTTCTCACTCGATTCTCGATGGATTTTTGTGTTCTTATGCTCTATGGATTCGTCTTGAGGAGACGAACACATCCATACGGTAAACATGTATTTAAATTGACTCAAATTAAAAGGAGAATCTCCGGAAGCTCGGGAAGAAGAGTGTGTCCATACCTTTGCTCGGAGAAGTGAAGCTTCGATCCGAGAGTTGTGTCACCTTCGATTGGGTCCAAGTAAGCTCCGGATGAAGTCCCTCGGCACAGTGAATCGTCTAGCTATGAAAGTGACCACGGCCGATCACAAAGCTTGGAGTACGGAACGGATGGGTGGCTCGGAGAGGGGGCTTTTGCTTGGTGGACTTCTTCCTTGGTGCGGTGAAGGTGTAGGACCAATCAATTTGGGGATTGGCTCAGCTGTGGAGAAGTGTCCCGGTTTTGGGCTTGGATTTCAACTCCGAAATCGAGCTCGCGAGAGGAAATGGCGGGGGATTTCAGTGGGGATCAAGTTCTCTATGTGTGGGGAGTAGTCTGGAACAATTTTGGCAGAGTTTCCTTAAGGTTTGTTTCAGCACATCTCATGGCCGAGAAGGGGTGGTGTTTAAATAGGAGAGGGTGGAGGGCCTCCCAGGGGGGTTTAATGGTTGGGATCGAGCTGCTGCGGTGAGGAGAAGAAGCTGGCCGTAATGGCCGTTTGGAGTGAGGCGGCTCGGCGAGGTGGAATTCCAAAATTTGGCTCCTCCCGAGGTCTCGGCCATGGTGTTTTCCGGCGACCCGGGCGGGCGGCCGGCAGGCATGGGTCACTCTCGGGTCCGGGTGGGTCGGGCTGGAGGTTTGTGCAGTCAATTAGCCATGGACATGTGTAAAGGGTTTGAATCAAAGTGGAATGGGAAAGGGCAAGTTTTGGGTCTAAATGGGTCAACCCTTGTTTTTGGGTTAGGTTCACCCTCCAAGGCCAATTTGGGCTGAAGGGAAAGTCACTTGGATCAGTTTGATTAGTGGGCTCATGCATGACTTCATGGCTCACCTTTGGCTTGGGAAAAGTTAAGTCAATTTCATGGAAATGGATTTAAGAAAATTTTGATATTTTGATGGGAATTTGTATGGGGCTTGATTTGGAATTGTTTAATTGATGATTTTGAAACTTAGGGGTGATTTTGATTAAATGGATGATGAGGGGAAGTGTCATGTGGGCTTTGGACGAATTTGGGCTTTTGAATTTGAAGGAAGTGGGCTTTTAGGAAGGTTTAAGGGAAGTGGGCTTTTTGATTTTAGGATGGGCATTTGGGTGAGAATTTTGTGAAGGACCATGTCAAATAAATGTTACAATTGGTTTAGGGATGTTTCATGAATGTTTTGGAGTCAATTTGGTGTGATTTGGAATTGAATTGGTTTGAATTTGGGTTCATTTGGTAAGTGGGCCAATGTAGGTCAAATTGGGCTAACTTGGGCCAATATTGGGCTAGGGTTGAAATTGATGTAAAATTAATGTTGGGAAATGTTTATGGGAGTGTTTCAAAGAGGTTTTGGCTTTGGTTGGGTTTTGATTTTGGGGTTTGGGCCTATTTGGGCTAGGTTTAGGTTTAGGTCAAAATTGGGCCTTTTAGCTTTGGGTTGAGTTTGAGTGGGGTTTGGGTCTAATATTTGGGCAAATCATGTTAGTGTTTTGTTTATGGGGATCTTAAGGAAGGTTTAGAAAAGATTTGGGGTTAATTGGAGTTAAATTGGGTGAGTTTGGGCTAAGTTTGGGTCATGGGTCCAAATTGGGCTTTAAGGCCAAAAGTGAAATTGGATCCAAATGTCAATCAAATTGGACTTGGATTTGGTCTAGATTGGTGTTGGGGATGTTTAATTGAAGTTTAGAATTGAATTGGACCAGAATTTGAGTCAATTGGGTAGGTTTGGTTTGACATTGGGTTCATTTTGGGTTAAAATGGAGTCGAATTGGGGGTTTTGATAAAAGTGGGGTAAATTGACAAAATTGGCCCATGGTGTAGTTGAACAAAATGAAATTGGGAATAATTGAGATTTTCTGGAATTTTCTGGGAATTTTCTGAATTTTTGGATTTTTTGGCTAAGAGGGGCATTTTGGGTATTTGGAGGGTATTGGGAGGTATTTTTGGAATTTTTGGTATTTTTGGCTATGAATGGTTAATTTGAGTAATGTGGGAATGTTTAGGATTGATTTTGAGAAATTTAGGTGATTTTGCAAATTTTGGGTGGTTTCAAGGGTTTTGAGTAGGCTAGGCGGGTGTAGGGTTCCGGGGGTCAAAAATTGAAAATTTGTAAAATTGAAGATTGGGTAAATGTAAGTGGAGTGAAATCATTTTGGTTGAGCCATGAAGCCATATCAAGCCTACATGAGCTATGAAGGGACTCATTTTAGGCATCCACTATGTTGTTCCTAACCCTCTTAGCCAAAGGCTTAGGGGTTAAGGACCATCCATGTGCATCACCTTCATGAGTCAGGAGGTCAAGTTAGGTATGTGTGTGTTTTTAGGAGGTGTGTGAAAGTGTAGTGTATAGGTGCAGTGTGTAAGTCAGCCCTTCATCAGACCAGGCCACCCAGGGCAGTCCTAAGGCCAAAGAGTCCTATAGGAACTCATCCTCTAAACTTCCACATTTGATTTCAACCCTCTAGGTGATTAGGGGTCTACAATCAAGTTTGTGGAGTTTGCAGGGAGTTAAGAAGTGGTTTGAATTTCTAAGTGGTGGGTCCCAATTCTAATCCTCTATGATAGTCAAAGGAAAAGCCTAAGACTAGATCCTAAGTACTAAAGAGAAGAAGAGAAGACCTCATCAAAAATGAGGTCAACAAATAGCACAGGGTATAGTGAAACTTCCAGGATCCTTAAGCTTTTCAGGTAATTTCACTTGAATTATTGCACTGCATTATTCACTTAATGCAACAGTTTCAAAAGCTTCAAATTTTCATTTTTTGCTTAAAATATCCTTCATAAATTTTGCGTAAGTTGGCATTTGTTCCAAAGCTTAAGCAAAAGGTATGTTAATAGTAAGTTTCTTAAAAATTTCAAAGAACTTAGAAAATTTATGATCAAGTTTCTGTTGTTTAAGTCTTTGAGGAAAAGGTGGTGGTGGTTTTTCAACTTCCACATTAACGAGTATAACTGTCGATCTTGACTAGGAGAGAGAGTTTCTTTAGGTTTTTCGATCTCTTCGACCTCGATCTCTTTTTCAATTTCATTCTGCAATCTTTCTTTTTAATTCCTTTCCACTTATAAGTTGCACAGCTTTAACTTGTTCATGTTCTTTTCCAGTTTCCTTTGGATTGATTTCAACATTACTTGGAAGTGTTCCTACAGGTCTGTTATTAATTAAAGTAGCAATTTGCCCTATTTGATTTTCAATATTACGAATAGCAGTATTTTGATTTTGTAATTGATTATTCATTTGCATAATTAATTCTTCTATTGATAACTTTTTCTTTTGATTATTAAATCCAGGAGGTTTATAATTTGAATTAACTTGATTATTCCAATTTCAGTGGGATGAGATTGATTATTACCCCATTGTTGTTGTGAATTATTCCAGTTAAAACTAGGATGATTTTTCCACCCAGGATTATAATAATTTGAATAAGGATTATTTTTACTTGCAATAGCTTGTAAAGTTTCTTTAGTTTGAGAATCTTTAATATTAGCAGAGTTATTATGCAAAATATTAATTGCAAAATTATCTAATTTCTTAGACATTGCTGCAACTTGTGAAGCTAAGATAGAAAAGGCTTCATTATCTTGAATACTGACCATCTTTTTAGGGTTAGTCTTTTCGGAAGGCCATTGAAAATTGTTATTAGCCATTTCTTCAATTAAAGTGTAAGCTTCTTCAAATGATTTAGACATTAAAGAACCTCCAGCAGCAGCATCAATAATTGATTTTAAAGATCCAATTAATCCATTATAAAATGTTTGAATAATCAACCAATCGGGTAAAGCATGATGAGGACATTTTCTTAATAGTTCTTTAAATCTTTCCCAAGTTTCATATATTGTCTCCCCGTTAAATTGACTAAACGAAGTAATATCATTTCTTAATTTAGGAGTTTTAGAAGGAGGAAAATATTTAGCGAGGAATTTTTGTACCATTTTAGCCCATGTTTTAATACAACCAGTCGTTAATGAGTTTAACCACATCTTTGCTTTATCTCTTAAAGAAAAGGGAAAGAGTCTAAGTCTAATAGCATCATCAGAAACATGGTTATATTTAAAGGTAGCACAAAGTTCTAAAAACTAACAAGATATAAATTTGGATCCTCATTTGGTGATCCACCAAATTGATTGTTTTGCACCATTTGAATAATAGATGGTTTAAGTTCAAAAGAATTAGCATCTACAGTGAGTATTTTAATACTACTATGAAGTTTATCAACTGTAGGGTTAGCATAATTCGTTAATGGTTTATAAACATTTTGATCATTAAGTTCAATTGGATTTTGTAAAGTAGTCATTTCTTGAAATTTTTGAATTTGTTTTCCCTTTTTAATTTTTCTAATTGTTCTTTCCAATTCAGAATCTAAAGGTATTATTAATCCTTCAGAACCAAATCTTCGCATAAAACAAGCAATAAAATTTAACTATTCTATTTCTTTCTTCCTTTGATTTCTTCCCCGACAACAGCGCCAAAAACTTGACCCGACCGCTGTGCTTAACGCAGCAATTTCTGTAAATTATTGACTAATTTACAGAATAGGTCCGGATATATTGTTAGTATAATGGGTTAATCTAGGCTCACACTTCTAGATGTCCAAGGGTGGCTATGGTCGGCCCTACTAGTGACCATTCCTAGTCTATAAATCAAATTATAAGAATTTAGTCTGTCACTCTAAAAACTTATCAATTCTACGCCCTTTAAATATTATCTTCCTATTTATTTGCACTTCACCATGAATAGCCTGCTCATAGCCTACGACTAGCCAAGGATTAATGTGACATTTACATGTTAAGAGTTCTTCTCCTTCAAGGTTTCTAAACTCTTCAACAGGTTTTAACAATTCAAATAGCCAATTTAAAAAGTAAAGTAAGATCAGGTATTAATGTCATCACAATGTTTTGAAAATATTTTGAATTTTAATTCTCCATCAAATCTTTATATTATCTTATCTATCTCTTCATAATTGAAGTAAGAAAGTAACTAACTACTCGTAACACATTGAAAATAAATAACAAAACATGATAATTAAACTTTGAATCAAATGTAAAAATATACTTATCTCAAATATTTCTTCTACGGATCTTCGATTCCTACGACTCCACGGTGTAATGAACTCCGGATGCAATAACTTGAAAATAAACTCACTAAACTAAACAAAAGTGGTCCTAAATTTCTATCTCTAATTCTCTCTCTAAGGATGAGAGATCCTAAAGTAGATAAGAGAAAGGGGTACAATGGGAGGGGCACATTTTCTGAAGAATTGTACCTCTATTTATAGGTTTCAAGAGTTGCCTTGAGGCACCTCTTCAAAACATGTCCACATTCAATGAATCTTCTAGAAGGTCGGTCTGGCGCCTAGGCGCCGGACACCGCGTCCAGTTCTTCGCACCTCTTCACTTTGGCTTGTACCTCTTCGTGATTAAAACTGTTTTGGAGCGTCCAAATGCAATGTATCACATGTCCTATTATCAAGGAACAACTGCCAACCTTTTAGAATGTCCAATAACCGCTCACTCCGTCAAAATAACTGATCAAACATTGTCAAAAACTTGACAGTTTTCGTATCGAGTCTGGCGCTTAGGCTCCAGTTTCTGGCGCCTAGGCGCCAGGCCATATTTTTTTATACTTTTGGTATTTTGCTCCATTTTTGCTCTTTTTTGCTCCTTTTTCCTTCTTAGACCTTTTTACATCACCTACATCCAGAAACACAAAAAATACCTTTCATTAAAGCATAATATCCTTAGAAATTAATAAGAATTAAGACATGAAGAAATAGGTATTTTTTTATAGATCATAACTCTTTTAGGATATGTGATCGAATGTTCAAATAATTGCAGAGTTACAATAATAGGGGTTATTTCTCCCAATCACAGTCTTTTGAATATTGATAATGGTATAAGGTTAATGCTTACACCTAAATCACATAAAGCTTTTCTATAAAATCTGTCTCTGATCGTACATGGAATTGTGAAACTACCAGGATATTTTAGCTTTTTAGGATTTTTTTTTTGAATTATTGCACTGCACTCTTCACTAAGTGCAACAGTTTCATTATCTTCAAACTTTCTTTTTTTGTTGAGAATATCCTTCATAAATTTCACATAACTAGGCATTTTTTCTAAGGCTTCAGCAAATGGAATGTTAATTGTAGGCTTCTTAAATATCTCCAAGAACTTAGAAATTTGCTTATCCAACTTTTTTTTATGAAGTCTCTGAGGAGATGGAGGTGGTGGCTTTTTTAAATCAATATTAGGTGGAGAAATAGGTCTTTCCAAACCTTTCGGAGCGTCTTCTTTTTGTTTTTCAATCTCTTCTTTCTCTACTTCAATCTCTTTTTGAACTCTACCTTCCAACTATCTTCCACTTCTCAGTTGAATTGCTTTTATTTTCTCTTTATTCTTATCTCTTGGATTTACTTCAGTATTACTAGGAAGCGTTCCTTTGGATCTATTACTTAACCCAATTGATTCTCAATATTTCTGATTGTAGCTCCTTGACATTGCAACTGATTTCCCATTTGTAATACCACTTCTTTAATAGACAACTTCTTCTCCTTAAATTGTGAAGTATTGTTAAAACCTGGAGGATAGGTTGGTCTATAATTATTATTCCCTTGATTGTTCTAGCTCCTCAATTGGTTTACTTGGTTGTTCCACCATTTTTTATTACTACCACCCTGATTATTGTTATTCCATTTAAATTTTGAACGGTTCTTCCAAACTGGGTTATAATAATTAGAATATCGGTTAATAGGCTTACTTATAGTATTAAATGTTTCTGGTGAAGTTTTAGAATCAACCATTTAGCCTAATGAATTTTCTTCAATCATGGAAATTGGTTGAGACTAATTCATTCCAAATTGGTCTATCTTTCTTGAAATTTTAGCAAATTGATTTTCTAGCATTGCAAAAAACATCATTATCATGAATATTGACTACCTTTTTAGGATTTAACCTTTCAGAAGGACACTGAAAATTTTTAGTAGCCATTTCTTCAATTAAAGCATAAGCATCAACAAACTGTTTAGACATTAATGAACTATCAGCAGCGGCATCGATAATTGATCTAAGAGATCTAACTAATCCAATATAAAAAGTCCAAATTATTAAGCAATCTGGTATCGAATATTGTGGACACTTTCTTAGGAGATCTTTAAAGCCTTCCCATGCTTAATATATAGATTCATCTTCAAACTGACAAAAAGATGTAATATCATTTCTATGCTTCGCAGTCTTTGAGGGTGCAAATTATTTAGCAAGGAATTTTTGTGCTTAATCACTTCAAGTTCTAATAGATCCAGGTGCTAATAAATTTAACCATATCTTAGCATTATTAATGAAAAAGGAAAAAGTCTAAGTCTAATAGTATCATCAGGAACACCATCATATTTAAATGTAGCATACAATTCTAGAAAATTGGTATGATGTAAATTAGGATCATCAGTTGGTGCTCCCCCAAACTGATTATTAGATACCAATTGGATAATAGCAGGTTTATGTTCAAATGAATTAGCAACTACAACAGGTTGTTGAATACTACTATTATGTTCATCCACTGCAGGGTTAGCATAATCCCATAAAGGTCTGTATTCTTGATGGATGTTAACATTTTAATTTTGTTGATTCACCATTTCTTAAATATTTTTATCTTTTTCAGTATTTTTAATTTTTTTTATTTTTCTAAAAGTTCTTTCTAATTCAGAATCGTGAGGCACAAGTCCTTCAGAACCTGAACTATACATACAAAAATAAAAAAAATTAAAATAAAACACACTAACAAAAGCAAATAAAAGTAAATGATTTACTTTTTATTAATCTTCTTTGTATAAAAAATTAATTAATTTCCCCGGCAACGACGCAAAAAACTTGATCCCCAAATATTTATGCTCACGTTTTTCACTTTTTATTTCTTTTCAATGATAATATCTCTTCCCCTTGCAACGACACCAAAAACTTAATTCCGAAGAAAATAAGAAATATATTTTAATTATTTTGTAATATGGAATTCTATGCAAGTATACATATCCCTTTTCAAGTAATATAATACTTTCTCATTAAGCCCCAAGATATCGAACCCACAGAGAAATGTCTAAAAATATAATGAAATAAGAAAATTAACTTTTTTACTTTTGAAATTTATTTTGTAAAGTATGTTTTAAAATAAATAATTTGAATTTTTTTTTTGATATTTTCTATTTTAGAAAAAGTAAAGAAAACAATTAAAATTAACAAGACTACTAAATGATATGAAAGAAATAAGAATAAAATATATTTTTCCTCTTTTATTGAATCAGTAATAATTATGTAATTTCGTTGTGGAAGTATTTAACTGTGTTTTGCCAGATAGGAGCAAATATATTCATTACCCTTACTTGGTTCTATAAAGAACATCAGTTAATTTGAAGCTTTGGAATTTTGTAGATGTATTAGGCAGGGAAGATACCAGCCCTCACTCTAGAATTCCCTTGATCCTCTCCACCTGAGGGCTAACATCTCATAACAAAATTTTTCACCTCAAAGCAAATTTGTAGGCTTTAGCCTGTCAATCTAAAGTCCTCTAATTTTACTCCCCATTATAATATATCTCCTTATTTATTTGCACTCAATTATATGAACTATAAGTCTCATTCATACAATTTCATGTGATTCTTTCCAATTATTGATTGAGACAATGCCGCAACGGATCTTACATTATCTCCCAAGAAATTTTAACATCTTAATTGCCCAAGAAATAAATTAAGTGCAAGGAAAAAAATCATCACAACTTCTTCCAACATTAAACTTATATACTTCACACAACTTCCTTCCATAATTTAATTACTTCATCATTTAAAAGGAAAAAGATAAAGAACACTACTCAGAACTTATGGAGAAAACACAAACACAACTTTATTTGAAAGTAGAAATCATAGTGAAAACACAATAAGTTTTACTTCAAAACCAAATGTAAAGATAAAGATAAACACTTATCTGAAAGTCCTCTTCACATAACTCTGAATGTTCCTCTGAAGTTTTTCTTTCCATTATAAGACTCCATAAAGGTTAGCGCCTAACTCTGAGGATTGACACTCCTAAATTCTAATACAAACTATGATAAAGTAAAGTAGAAGTGTGAAGAAAAATTGGTGAGACTTCCTCTTTCCCTGGAATCAACTTCAAGATTTCCTCCAACTTCTCCCACCAAAATTTTCTCTTAAACTCTTCTCTTGGGTGTGTCGCCCCCTTTTCTGATCTTCAAGTCTTCATTTTTAATAATTTTCTAAAAGGTGCTTTGGTGTCTCTTCAAATATGTCCAGATTCAATGTATCCACCAAGAATGCATCCATCCATTCAAATTTTAAATGAATCTTGGCGCTGATGGGAACTTAGTGAAGTTTAAACAAAAGGATGCTTCAAAAATACCTTCAAATTTGTGCTAAAATTAATTAAAATTCATCACTTTAACTGCGGCGTCTATGTGCCAGCAATCCGGTGCATAGGCAGTAGAGGCCAATTTGCACACCTTTCAATTTTTACTCCAAATTTAATCCTTTTTTTTCTCCTTTCATCACAATCAGTCATTTTAATCATACCTGCAAGAAAAACAAAAAAATATCTTCCATTAAAGTGCAATATCATAAAAAATAGGTATAAAAATTTGATTAAAAACACTATATATTTTAGGTGTATCATACTCATAAACTAAAATACTTAGTGAAAATCAGAAAGTGGGGTTTGATATATTAAAAGTAACCTTCCTCATACAATGAAATTAGTGACATGTGAAAAAGTAAAACAAGTAGCGAGAAAGATTATGACAAATAGGAGCATTTATATTGTTTACCCTTACTAGAGATGCTATAAAATATTTGTTAATATAATGTTTGAATAGTTTGAAGACGGGCTAGGCAGGGAAGATATTAGCTCTCATCCCTCCACCCGGAGGCTAACATCTTGCAACAAAACCTAAAACAATAGACCAAATTACGGGGCATTAGCCTGTCACTCTAAATTCTTCTAATTCTACACCCATCAATGATTATTTCCCAATTTGTTTCTGCTAAACCATATGGACTACATTCTCATCTATACAATCTCATGTAATTTTACCATAGTTGATTGAGACAACACCATCACGGATCTTACATGTTCTCACAACGAATTTTAACATGCAAGTTGACCATGTTTACATGTAAATGAAGAATAAAGTAAAATCATCACAATATATTCTTACTCTACTTAATTCTATAGGCTACACATGCATACTAATTCATTAAAAGAGTAAAAAAAACTACTCTCTACACATGGAGAAATAACAAGAACTTTTCATTGAACAAGTTTTTGAAACCATCCAAACAAATTATCAGATTCAAATCAAAATACAATGAAAAGACTTATCTTTGATGGAAATCAAACCCGCCTTGTATAGCAAAAGCAATCTCCTTCCAATCCTCTCGAAGAACTAAGTAAAAAGAAAAGAAGAAATCTCTCTCTCTCTCTCTCTCTCTCTCTCTCTCTCTATCTCTCACCAAGCCGCCCCACTCGGGGTCCTCGCTCAACCCCTCTTCTTTTACTCCAAGTCTTCTCCTCTTCCAAATAGTTCAATAGTTCAAGAGAGTTTTAATAACATTTTCAAGCCTTATTTATAATTTCCCAAGAGGTGCTTAAGTATCTTTTCAAACGTGTTCATATTCAATGAATCTTCCAAATGGTGCCTCAAGTGCCTCTTCAAAAGTCTTCGAAAAATTCCTTCTAACCACACCAAATCCTTCTCTAAAGTTCATTTTATCATTTCCAATGAATTCACCAAGAGACACACGAAGCAATGCTTCAAAAATCGTCCAAATTCAATATATATTCCAGAAGATATGTTGAAAATCGTCACTGGCGCTTAAGCACGGATTTTAGGTGCTTAAGCACACTCCTCACTATCTTGTGACGCCTAATCGCTATGTTTGGGCACTTAAGCGTCAGGCACAAGCACTCAGGTGCCCGATTCTGATCCCCAATTCTCAGGTCCGACCCCCAATGCTCCGGTGTGCCCTGGTCCGACTTGGTTTGCTCCGTTTTGCCCATTTTTGTTCATTTTGCTCCAATCACTCCAAATTCTTCAATTTGATGTACCTACAACTAAAAACACAAGAAAACATAACTTTAAAGTGCAATATGATTATAAAATATAATATGAAAAATAGTACATTTTTAGGCACATCAGAGGCCGAGATCTCTCGTGGTCTAGCACCGAGTTTCCTAAACTCCATACAGCCAAATCAGGATGCTCTTGCCAGGTAGGTCACTATATTGAACAAAGAACTCCGCCAGTCATGTGAATAGATGCTAGGTCACCATAGAGTCGATGACTCTATAGCGTGCATGACAGAGAATTTTGCAGATCGTTGGGGCAAGTTGTCAATGACATCCGTAGAAGAGGAGGGGGAGGAGGACGACGATGACTATAAGTAGGAGTTACTTTCAATGTCTTTTTATTTTTCATCATTATATTGAACAATTACTCTGGATTTTTTATTAATTTTAATGTTGTTATTTGGGATTATTTTTTATTTTATTTGACTTTACATTATTTGTATTTATTTGAGTTATAATATGTGTTGTTGTAATTGGATAAACTGTTGTCATGATGTGGATTATCTGTTGCCTGCAGGTTGTGGTGATTCATTTTTTACATTTTTTTTAATAAAGATTTGCATTTGATTTACTTCCATTTTGCGTTGAATAATCCAACACTCGAATGACAATTATTTTCTACCATTCTTCAATATTTGCTGCTAATCCAAAGATAATCTCACGCTACTTTAAGTGTATAATTTTGTCGACATCAAATTCAGACACAAAAACGTTATTTCAACGCTAACTGAGCATCCTTTTTTTAAAAAATTCTAAAGAGTAGGGATTAGCTTCTGATTATGTTTGACATAATAACGGATGCTCATTTAACATAATAAAAACAAAAATTAATTTTGTCGAATTATTTCAACGATAAAGAGATAAATTTGCATTATCAACCTTTGATACTCGTGAAAAAAAATAGACTTACGTCGGATTAAAACCCAACGATAATCTAAAAATATCATCGGATTAGCTTCTGCTTACGTTTGATATATTTGAGATAAATTTAATTAATTTTTGTTGTGTCGTCAGATTAGCTTGTGATTTACCTTTGATATATTTAACGTAAATTTGATTAATTTCTGTAGTATTATTAGTTCATTCGATTATTGTCTCGTGGTCCAGCACATGGCCTACTTGTATATAAGAGCGTTAAAAGAGATAATGAGCATGAAAGCTTTATTAATCGATGAACTGTTCAACAACGGAGAATGTCCGGCTCCCGCGTAGAAGAGGCGAGAGCAAAGCATGTATCTACGGGAGCCTGTCGATCTTGAACGGAAAACAAGTATCCTGTTACAATCAACTGGTGACAAGGGGACTCTAATGGTCTATAACTAGGATTTAGTATTTAATCAGCACGAAAGTAATTAAATTTTGAAAATTGTTTGATATAATATTTGTTAAATATGATTGAATAAATTTTGATGAAATGCTTGGATATTTATTTCAGGATAAAAGTACGTTAAATCAAATAGAATTTTAATATTAATTTTTTTATGATAAATTAATATAAATAATAGTTCGTGTTCTCTTTTATTAATAAATGCTTAACGTTTTTTTTGTTTAATAATTTTTATTCGGTTGTCAGGCCAGAAATAATACCTGTTATTTGTTCTTATGTAAGTAAAAAACCGAATAATTTAATTTTATATTAACATTTTTGTATCTAAATTATATTAAGAATTGTTATTAATATTCATTAATAGTTTTTTTGAAAACTACATGAAATCATGACTAATATAAGATAGTAATCTAAACAAATGTTATTCATTTTTCATTAAGTAGTCAACATAAAAAAATTTAATAAAGTATAATATACTTGTAAATATAATATTAATTGAAAAAAAAAAATTTGAACTAGTTTTTTTCTTTTTTTTTTAAATTTATAATTAACTTTTAATCCTTCATTAAGTCATTATCACTTAATTCTCTCTCACAATAAAAACTAGCCTCCATAAAATAGTGACCCACAGATTTCACAGAGAAATTGTTGCGTACGGAGTAATAACCACCAAATATGGTCATAATAACCATAAATAACATCAAAATATAGTCGTGGAAGGTTATGAGGGGTTATTTCTGTGATATTGGTTGATATCCCAAAAACATTATAAAATCTTAAATAACAATAATAACGCCAAAATAACCCTCGAATAAAACCCCAATAATCTTCTGCGGTTTCATTTCGGTTTTATTCAGGGTTATTTTGAGATTATTTGGGAGTTGATGGGGGAGTACGCATGTAGAGCTGCGTGCATACTCCATACATAATAATTTCTCAGCCTCCTAGCGAAAACACGGACGAGATGGCAAGCGTGATGCCAGCCCAGAGAGTTTTTTGGAGTTAGAATGCTGCCACCTACACCAAACTCCCCATTTAGGGCAAAATAAAAATAAATGAGATTTAAAATCTAAGTATAATTTAGGCTGAAATTTTTAAATCATTTGCAATTCTCCTCACCCGGCTTCAAAACAGATCCGATGAAAGATGCCCTCCTTTTTTGAATTTGTTTAATATTTGCTTTTGACTTTGAGTCCATGACGGCGGCTGCTTAAAATAAATCTTAGAAAAGAATGTCACAAATGCCAAATTACTGTTTTGTATAATGGAAAGATATTTAAAATCCCTACGGCCAAAAAATTTATTCTTTAAAAGACTGTTCCACGCGGTCGACACTTTGCCGAGCGTGTTCGTTTGGATTGACCATTGGCCAAGACATTTTCAATGTAGCGTATCACATCGCTTACATTTCTGACTAAAAATTTGATTATACTGTCATACCTCCTTTTATATAGATAGTCATATGTAACTGCACTTCACCGCCTGTGTAATATCAGAATCTCTATACACATATAGCCATCAGTTTACATAGTTTTCCGTTCTGCAATACCTTGCGTTTTGGAAGGGAAAAACCATGACAGCAATAAGGAGAATAGAGCTCGTGTTGAACCGTGAGGGGCGCTCAACGGCTCCAAGAGGCTACGTGCCGGTTGTTGTCGGAGAAAATGATGTTGACAAAGATACAGAGAAGTTCTTTGTGCATGTAAAACTGCTGAGAGATCCGTTCATTGTCAAGCTCTTTGAGATGGCGGCTGAGGAGTTTGGTTACGAGCAAGAGGGCATAATCAGAATCCCTTGCAACATTGAGCATTTCATGAAAACGGTGGATGAGATTTGCGGGAATTGATGACAATTGCTTGCATAGATTATTTTCTGCATTTTTAATGACCCGTAATATATAAGCCATTCTATCTTATTTTTGTTATATCTAATAGAATTTTCGGTGAGAAGATTTTTTCATTAACTGGTACATCTGCTACATTTGTTCTATGTTCAGCAAATGTTTTTTTTTTTTTTACTTTTTTTTGCAGTTTCAAATTGTTGAATGTCAAAAAAATTGTTGTAAAGTGATTATTTATCATTTAAGTATTGCACGAATATTTATATAAAGTGATTATTTAACATCTCAGTATAAAACAAATATCTAATACATTGTACATCAAAAAGAGTGTTAGCACGAATCGTAAAGTTGTTTTTGGACGGTCGGCATATGACATGGCTCAGAACTATTTTTCAAAGAAGACTACAAATCCCAAGACGCACTATCAGCATTAATCCCACCCATAAGGGAGACAAATTTACGGAGAACCGGGGTAATGGGGGGAGGGAGTGGTGGGGTATGGTGTAGCATTACTCCCGGGGTAAATTTGGCAAGACTGTGATTAGTAATCCAACTCGACGGTTACCGGACCTGTCGCCCGCGTAGACAACAACGATCCAAGCTCGGCCAGACAACAACCCAGCTACGTAAGAACCCGGCCACGGCAAGCTACCGTCATCTGGTCCGGAGTCGGCACTCATGTCGGTGCGTCCCACACAATTCATGTATCGATGACTAAAAGGCCCCTGACTTGCCCTGAATTTTATTGGCGCAGGGTGTCATTGTATGCTAGTGTGTTCCTATAAATAGGGGACGTTTAATAAGTAAAAGAGGGGATCTTTCCGTCTCACCATCTTAAACAATCAATCACTTTTTTCTTTTCTCGTCGAATGCTCTATTCATTGGTTACGTCTCCCGGACGGATTTAGATCCAACATCCTAAAAAGTGTGGTAAACGTATATTCATGCTGACGATAAGAAGAAGTGTACAATGATCATACAGAGACACAAGCAACCAGGAAAGATGGCTAAACAAAGTATCGACACAAGAAAACATCGGTCGCATAGTCGGTGTTATTTTAACCATCCTTGGAGGAAAGAAAGTCACTCATAGGAACCATGAAAAGAGAAACTGGGCAGTGGAACTATGCAACCTAGCGACTGTGTAGAGGAGCGTAAATGCCATAAAAATTTTTTTTACTGATGATGACTTCCTGCAACTGGGAAACCCCTGCAACGATGCTATAAATTTTATGGGGATGATCAATAAATTCTTAGTTGGGAGTATCCTCATTGACACAGGAAGCGCCGTGAATGTTTTGTTAAAGTTGGTATTCGATTAACTAAATCTTCGAAACTACAAATTGGTAGCACCGGCCGGTCCACTTTTTTGTTTTTTAACTGAACGAAAGGATGCTCTGTGCTTAATACCAGGTACTTGGGGCAAATGGGAGAAGTGATTCACAATCCAGATGACTTCCTAATAGAAAACTCACAACCAACATAAAACACCATCTTTGGTCGACCGCTCCTCAACCGTTTTAGAGTTGTGGTATGCACTTACCATGTGGAGGTCAAATTCTCTAGGGATGGCAAACCGATCAAAATCAGGAGAGATCTAGACCAGTCACGAGTTTGCTTCCTTTAGGCAGTGGGGAGCATCGAACAAGAGCCAATTGTCCTGCAGATTAGAGGGAGGGTGGTTTCGAGACTTGTGAAACCAACCATGAAATCACTATTATCATGGGGAAAAACCAGTAAATTTTTTCTAATAAGCAAAAAATTTAATGCAGGATGCCAGGTATTACTAATCCAAAGTGTCCATCATGATATTTTTGACTGGTTCGCAACAATGATTCTGGGGATATCGGCTAATGTAGGCTACCATACTGAATGTAAGCTCCACAACCCAACCATTAACAGAAGAATGACAATAATTTGGTAACCATGCCGGTGACATGTATCAAGGAAGAGATCCTAGATGTTTAAAAAGTGGGATATATCTGGGAAGTACAATATCCTACTAGACTCTCGAAGGTCAACATGGTCTAGAAAGGCTAATGAGAAATGGTGGATGTTTGTCGACTTTATCAATCTGAATAACGCCTCTCATTAGGACTATTAACCACTGCTCAAAATTGACAGCCTAGTCCACCATGGAATACCCATTCATGAGTTTCTCGGACGCCTTCTCGGGCTACCACCAGATCAAGGTGTACTCGACAAATGCTGATAAGACCTCGTTCATCACTGCCAACGACCCTTTTTTTGTTACAATGTAATGTTCTTAGGACATAAGAATGCTAGGGTAATGTACTCGTGCCAAATGGATGTAATTTGTTTTTTTAAAAAGGAAGGAATAACCCTCTAAACTGTATATTCAGGGCCACCACCAGCAAGATTTTAGTCTGCCTCTTCACCATGGATGGAATAAAATTGAACCCCGACAAGATCCAGGGACTCATTAACATGCCACCCCCATGAAATACACAAGAAGTACATAATTTAACTAATTAAAAATCAAATATTAGCCAATTCATCTCAAGATTAGGTGATAAGTGTGTGGCATTCTTCAAGATTCTCTGAAAGGCCAAAAATTTATAATGTATTGAAGAATGTCAAAGTTCTTTCCAAAGCCTCAAAGATTCTTTGGCTTCATCACCACTCCTCTAAAGCCCAAGGACAAATAAGGAACTCACTCTATACCTTGGAGTGGGCGCCGAGGCGATTAGCTATGTGTTAATCTAATAAGAACTGGGGAAGCAATTCCTAGTTTACTACACTAGCTGGGTTCTTCGAGGAGTAGATGTTAGGTATTAGTTAATGGAAAATCTAATCTTTCCACTAATTGTGTTGAATTGTAGGTTGCGACCTCATTTCCAAATACACCCCATCTAAATAGCCACTGACCATCAATTAAAGTTAGTATTTAGCCGACTTGCACACTTCGGTTGACTACTCAAGTGGGGAGTAGAACTGAGTGAACTTGACATCACTTACATTACTCGAAATACGATTAAAGCCTAAGCAGTTACAGCTTTCTATTAGATTTATTTAGAGCAAGGGAACTCAATCAATGGAAGCCAAGATGAGAGACAGGAGTGGATCCTGTACTTAGACGACGCTTCAATCAAGTCCGAGACAGGGTTAAGACTTTCCCTCAATAGCTCAGTAGGAGAACAGGTGTACTACTCCATGTCCATAGAATTCAAGGTAATAAATAACCAGACAGAATATGACATCCTTATTGTCGGCCTTTGACTAGCCCACAAATTGGGCACATGAATCGTCACATTAAAGTCAGACTCATAGCTCGTAGTAAACCAAGTGAATAGAGAGTTTATTGTTAGATATGAGGTAATGTTGAAATACCTTAACAAAGCCATGAAATAATCAGTAGAAAGAATAATCAATTACACAACTTGCTATCGAGGTGTGTCCGTTCGGGAGGCAGAGAGCCACAAGTACTCAGCCAGCCAGTCATTAAAGAGCATGAATTTATGGAGGTAGAAAGGGATCAAGCTCTCAGAGGAAGTATTTTACCTTGGCAGGATCAGTTACAATGTCACCAAGCATTTGTAGATAGAAGGAACAATTTTTCCAAAGTCCACCACATCGCTACAGTTGAGGTATGTCAGAGAAACTTAAATGGAGGTCCTAGAGGAGGTTTACTCTTGGGAAAGCGAAAGTCTCCCCAATGGAAAAATAAAAGTGCATTAATTCCAACAAAAAGGATACTTTTGGCCAACATTTTTTGAATGACACAGAGATGCTCTTTGGGTGATGCATATATAATAAGAAATATGACCCATTGCAGCATCAACCGACCTAAAATGTGTAGCTAATCACAAGTTCATGTCCCTTTGCCATGTGGGGACTAGACATATTAGGGACATTCCCACCATCCAAAGGTTAGCGTCGCTTCATCATGGTAGCCATAGATTGTTTCTCAAAGTGGATTGAAGATCAACCCTTGGTCAAGACACTACGGAGGTAGTCGGATTTTCATCTGGACCGACATGATTTGTGGATATGGTATACCACTAAATAACATATGAAAACTCAGTTTGCAAATAATCAAATTCAAAAATTTGGCTAAAGTCAATGCATAAGCCTCAAATTAACCTCGATTCACTACCCATGAACTATCAAATAAGCCAAAGCAACTAACAAGATCATTCTCAACTTGTTAAGAAAGAAGGTGGAAGGTGCAAAGGGCAATTGGGTAGAAATCCTCCCTTCTCAACTATGGGCCATTCAGACAACCCCTTCAACTACGATTGGCCAAACACCCATGCTGGAAGAAGAGTATGACTACCACAGCCAAAGGGTTCACGCAACAACGAATTTTGAGGAAGGAAGCCTCAAAGATTAGATTAAAGCAAATGGTGATGGAGTGTCATTCGCAGTTGACTTCATGGAAGAAATACCAGGACAATTAGCACTATGACAGGGAGAATTCAAAAGGAAAACTGCAAAGAAAAGTCCTCCCTTGGACATCCTGTTCTAAAGAAAGTCGACCCAACAGTGCGGTGACAAGCCATAACAAAAATGGATAAAACATGGAGTAGAATTTACACAGATGGCCAAGCGAGACAGGAAACTTACAAGTAAAAACACAAAAAAAATCTCGTCGACATGGAGTAGAGAAAACCTCAAAAAGTTTTTTTTCCATAACATTTATATTTTAAAAGAATTTAGGAATGAAGGATATTCCATTAAAATTTGTTCCATAAAATTTATTCATTTATTCCGTCAGATAATTGTTGACCTCACTTTTGTGAGGATCATTTCTAGATCATCTTGGGATAGGAAGTCTACCAATATTGACTCCCTAAATCTCACTAATGGTCATTAAACCCTAATGTCTAAGGTAAAACACTAACGAAGCCTTTTCAACCCAAATCTTAATGACATCCTAAAATGATCAAATTATCAATGACAAATCCTGATCGGATTAATTATCAATGACAAATCATGATTGACCATTTTGACCTAGTTTGAACCTTTGGGTCAAAGGTTGACCAGTTGGTCAATGGTGTGGTCATTAGGCCATGGTCGATCCATGGCCTAATGACCACACCATTGACCAAACTGGTCAACCTTTGACCCAAAGGGTCAAACTAGGTCAAAATAGTCAATCATGACCCAATGACCACCACATTGACTAAACTGGTCAACCTTTGACCCAAATGGTCAAATTATGTCAAAATGGTCAATCCATGACCCAATGACCACAAAAATGACCAAATTGGTCAACCTTTGACCCAAATGGTCAAACTAGGTCAAAATGTTAAATTCATGACCTAATGACCACCCCATTAACCAAATTGGTCAACCTTTGACCCAAATGGTCAAACTAGGTTAAAATGGTCAATCCATGAACCAATGAACTTCCCATTGATGAAATTGGTTAACCTTTGACTTAAATGGTCAAATTAAGTCAAAATCGTTAATTCGTGACCTAATAACGACCATATTATCCAATTTGGTCAAACTTTGACCCAAATGATCGAGCTTGGTCAAAATAGTCAATCCATGACCTAATGACCACCACATTGACCTAATACCAATCCTATTAACCACAAAATCAACAAAGACACCAAGTTGGGCAAATATAATTTATTTGATCCATTTAAAACATTAAAATGACCAAACATGATCATTTGGTCAACACTAGTCAAACATATGTCCCATGACCAAAGTTAATAACCCCATGATTAAATTAACCATGAAAAAGTTAAGTAAATCATCTAGGTCAACCCTAGACCTGCAGTGATCAACCATGATCAACCTCGGTTAACATTGGTCAACCATAGTTAACTTTAGTCAAATTTGATCAAAACACCAAATTTTAAACCAAATTGATTAATTTAACTCTCAATATCATTTTGATTAATTAATGGATTAATGATATAGTTTCCTACCTTTTAATTAGTTACATACTTAATTCAAAGTGGAATTATATGAAAATAACCCTAAAATTCAAATTTAGAAAACCACATCACCATGACAACAAAATTCCATAATTGATTTTCTAAATCAAATTTCATTTATGAAAAATCACTTATGGGTCACTCATGACCCATGAAACTTACCATGACATGACAAACACTCATGAGAACCCATGACACATCACTTTTAACTAAGGTTTAATGATCATCATGACTTCATTATGAAGGGAATGATGAAGTGTCATTCCCTCATGGATTTTTCACCAAGAATGAAGGGAGTCATCACTCACTTCTACTCACCTCCAATGAAAGAAAACCAAAACATGAAGTCAAAACATTACCTAGGTTAAACGCCATCATGACTAAAATACATAAATTTTATGTGAAGGAAAATATGTGTCACATTCCTCCCTACTCATGGAATGAATCATCCATTTGCATGAAATGAGGTGGTCGGCCAATACAAGTAACATCTCAAGCACCCCATGGACTATCCAATGAAAGGGGAACATAACTTAAGCCACCTCTCTTACCATGGTTAAAACCCATCATGGCCAATACATGACAAGGATGGAAGAAGAGGCTAAGGTGTCATTCTCCCCTTCAAGACATTGAATGATCAATATAACTCATGTAAGGGAGGTAATTTTAGCAAGTTACCAAGCTTTATCCACTTTAAAGAGAGAACAACAAAGGGAAGCCAAGACATGGAGCCAAACTCTAACCATGATTGAATTCACCATGATTTAACCTAAGGATGCTGACACGCCTAAAAACTGATTGATTTTACATATACATTTTATGATTGATTTTTGGTGATATGACACTTTAAAGGAATGTATTCATGTTTTGCTGTAGGAATGATGATTTTAGGTGATTAGAGCAAAAGGAAGTAAAAATGAGCAAATTTGAAGCAAAAAGAGGTAATTTAGAAAAAAACACCACACTCGCACTATCAGCGCCCAATTTCAGAGAGCATTTGAAATAAATCATCGGAGCAGCGACGCCGGTGCCCTATTCAGCGTCGACAGGGCCCGAGACAGCTTTGATGCGATTTCAGGCAGTTATAGCCGATATTCAATGTATTTAGATGCTTTTTGGAAGGGTGCTTGAGAAAATCTTGGAAATTCATCTCTATAATTTAAAATAGCAATTTTAGGTCATAAAAAGAGAGAGAGGTTAGGAAAAACATGTAGAATGTATAGAGATCTTAGAATAGGAGTAGAAATTTTGATTTCTACCTTTTTGAAAATATTGTTGAGGGGATTTTGAGAGAATCTGTATGGTTTTGTACTAGCATTGCATGGATCAGCGGGAGACTTTGTGGGAGAGATTTTCATCTATTTTTCAAAGGGAAAAAATGAAGTATTGTGTCTTCATTATCTTATAATTTTGTAAACACTTATGTAGTGGATTTTCTTTGATGAAATGAAGTTTTCCATTGTGTTTTATTTGTTCTTTGTGATTTTTTTCTCTTACTCTTTCTTCTTGTTTGTAAATAGTGCCATAAGAAGATTATTCCATTAATTTCATTCTACTTTTCTTTTACAATGAGTAGGATTCATGTTTAGGATATTGGGATGCATGTTAGAAGAAGTTTTCATTATAAATGTGATGTTTTTACTTGCGCTTTATTTACATTACAATAAGAGCTCATTGTAGTGTTGAAATTCTTTGTAATTGCATTAAGGCCAGAGACGGTGGTGTAATTCTCAACAAAGTGGAACCACATTCAATTTTCATGGATAGTAAAGTTAATGGTGGTGCAAATAAATAGAGAAATATACTTTAATGGGCGTATAATTAGAGATTTTAACGTGAAAAACTAAAATCCCTAATTCGGTTCTAGTGTTTGAAAACTAAAGCGAGAGTTAGCCTTCAGGTGAAGGGAAGTGGGAACTCTGGAGTGAGAGCCAGTATCCTTCCAGCCTAACCACAGATTTAGGGACTAAACTTGGGATTATCCAATGTTCTTTATTAGCTCAGAAGAGGATAAAAAATAGGATTACTCTTATTTGACACATACAATACTTAATGCATCTCATTCCTTTACATTATCGAATTCACTGCATATGAATAGTAGATTTTATTATCTCAAAATTCACCAAACCAATTTATCCAGAAAGGGTTCTCTTTAGAATTAATATTTTTTTAGGAGTAGTCTTTAGTTATTTTAAACATAAGATTTACCTTTAGGAGTATTTGTTAGAAAAACCACTTATATCGACCATCCAAACTAAAGTCTGATAGTAGTGGACTATAATTTGACTAAGGACCTCTTACCTTGCTTCGCTGTGAAATTAATAAACGATACTCCACTAAAGCCCTGTATTACTTAAACGATATGTATACTTGTGTAGAACCTCTAGTGTGTGTGCAAACATACAAACATTAAACACACAGAGAAATAACCACGCCGGAGGCGCATCATGATTTTGGCGCCGTTGCCGTGGAAGCTTCGGTAAGATTTTAGGAGAATTTTAGTTGAATAAATTAGGCTTAGTATTGGAAAAATGTAGTGTCGTAAAATTATTTTTGTGTAAAAAGTGTTTTTTGTATGAAAAGGTGTTGTGAAAACTGTTTGTGTGAAAAAGAAGGTGTTTGTGAAAATGTTTTCTTGTGTTGAATAAATTTTTTGTTTTATTTGTTTAATTGTTAATGTATTGTTTGTTATGTTACACATGCAAAATAAATGATCTGTAGGACTTGTGCCTTATGGTCTTGAGTTAGAAAAATGGAAAATAAATAAAAAAAAATAGTCAGGACTTGAAAAACTAGAAATCAAAATGGAAAACATTCAAAATAATAACTTGGAAAATCATCATAACTCATTGAGGAATTATGTAAATCCTACGACAGATAAAATTCACTCAAGTATACAAAACCCTATCGTAGAAGCATAATCATTTGAACTTAATCCAGTGATTATTCAACTGGTGCAGAACAATCAATTTGAGGGAACTCCTTTTGAGGATCCCTATTTACACTTATCTAGTTTTCTAGAACTTTTTGCTACATTTCATTATAACAGCATATCAGACGATGTTGTTAGGCTAAGGATTTTTCCTTTCTTACTAAGGGATAAGGCTAAAATTTGGTTATACAAATTACCACGTGGCTCTATTAAATATTGGGAGGAGTTAAATCAGAAATTTCTAGCTAAGTATTTTCCACCTTCAAGGACCACTAAACTTATGAACGATATTATATCATTTTGTCTGTATGAAGGGGAATCAATATACAAAGCCTGGGTAAGATTTAAGGAACTTCTAAGAAAGTGTCCACATCATGCTCTGCTAGATTGGTTAATCATTCAAACTTTTTATAATGGGTTAGTAGGATCCCTTAGGTCCATTATTGATGTTGTTGTTGGTGGTTCATTAACTTCAAAACCACTTGATGAAGCGTATGCATTAGTTGAAGAAATGGCCACAAATGATTTTCAGTGGCCCTTTACAAGGGTAAATCCTAAAAAGGTAGCTAGTGTTCATGATAAAGAAGCGGTTGCAATTCTCGCATCTCAAGTTACTGTAATATCAAGGAAATTGGCCCAATTTGGAATGAAACATAGAGAATCAATTGAGACAAAATGCTAATTCACTTAATAATAGACCCCAAGGAACACTTCCTAGCAACACTGAAGTGGAAGAGAGATAGAGGATGTGGTTACAAAAGGGAAAGAAGTTGTGAGAGAAATAAAGGAAATAAAAAGACCTAAAGAATATTTTTCTAAAGATTTAGAAAAATTAATATCTCCAACTAAAATCAATTTGGAAAGAACACCATCTCCATTTCCTCAAATACTTAGACATCATAAGTTAGATAAATAATTTTCAAAGTTCATGAATGTACTTAAGAAGTTAACGATAAATATTCCTTTCGTAGAAGTTTTAAAACAGATGTCAAGTTATGCAAAGTTTATGAAGGAGATATTAAAAAAGAAAAGGAAATTTGGGGATTACGAGATAGTTGCATTCAGTGAGGAGTGCGGTGCTATACTTCAGAAAAAGTTTCCTCAGAAACTTAAAGATCCTTGTAGCTTTAAAATTCCTTGTGCAATTAGAGAAAGATTACGTGGAAAAACTTTATGTGATTTAGGAATGAGCATTACTGTGATGTATCTATTTATATTTATAAAGTTAGATTTAGTCGATAATTCTACCACTACTATAACCCTTCAGTTAGCTTATCGATCTATCATTTATCCAAAAGGGGTTATAGAAGACATGCTTGTTAAAGTAGATAAATTTATCTTTTCTATTAACTTTATTGTATTAGATATGGAGGAAGATAAAGAAATTCCAATTATTTTGTGGAGACCTTTCCTTGTTACTGGACAAGCTATGAATAATGTGCAAAAAGGTGAATTGATTATGAATATTAATGACCAGGAAGTCGCTTTTAATGTGTTAAAAACTATAAAATATCTAGGTGAGAGAAAAGAAGATGATTGTTTTTGGATGGATGGAATTGATTATCTAAGTAAAGACCGTTTCCAAAAAGTTTTGAAAGTAAGTTAACAAAAGAGATCGAAATGGATTTTTATGATGAGTTGAAAACATTGTCTAAAGAATATTGTATGTATGTTCAGAAGAGGTGTGAAATGATGGACGCTACCAAAAATAGTAAACTTTTGAATCCATCTATTGAAAAATCTCACGAACTTAAGATTGATGCACCCCATAAAATTTTAAAGCCTACCTATTTACGAATTTCATTTACACCACAAGTCTTTATATCTTCATATTAGACTTAATCACAAGAATAACCTGAATTGAAAGATGAACAAGATAAAGATATTGAACTAAGACATGCAAGAGATTTTAAGGATATATTTCAAAAGAACTTTGAGTTGGGAGATGAGGATAAGAAGATTTAAATACCATTGGAAGAACTTCTTAAGGAATTAGAAAAATCTATTTCCTCAACTAAGATAAATATTGAAAGACCACCTTCATCATTTAGTTAGTACCAAGGGGAAGAATTACAAGATAACTTAAAACAAAAGACTAACATTGAAGACTTTGATCCAAAATCTAAATTATCTTGAGAGAATCTGATCCAAAATTTAGGAGATCTTGAAGTATCTTAAAGAGATCCATTTCTTATAGATTCCAAGAATGATATTAATATGAACATCGATAAAAACAATAGAAGAATATTGAACCTAGAAAAAAAATGAGGAACAATGATATGAATCATTCTGAAAAGGAAAATCTGAATGAAAAATTAAAATTCAAGGATTTTATAGAAATCCTAGGATCTGAAAAGGATTGGGCGATTGATTGAGGATTACTTAATTGGAATTTTGATCCAGGAGGAATCATTTGTTAGGCTGGCGATGTTAAACCAAGTGCTTTATAGGAGGTAACTCATAGTTATCAGTGTGCTTTGATTTAGTATGCTTGAGAGTCGTAATTGTTAGTGTTGTATTGTGTTTGGATTGTTAGTAGATTTACTTTATCTTTACATGTCAATATGGATTGATCAATTTGATTGTTGATTAATAGTTGTTTGGATTGTTAGTGGTTTGATTTGATCTTTGTGTGTCATGAGAGAGGTGATTCCTTAACTTATTATTATGGTTAGACTTGTATATTCTTTTGTAGTAGTTGGATTGACAAGTTCACTACGACTTGGGTCTTACCCGGACTTAAGTTTTACAAGAGATATCAAGAATTTGAACAGTGGAAAATCCATCTCAATTTTGTTATTTCTTTTCTCTATCTTTGATTTCATTTGATAGGAGTCATGAACCTATTTGATGAATAACATGTGGATGATCTTACACTACAATTTATAACTGTTAGAGATGCATACTTAATGGGATAAGGTGATGCCTGAGGTTGGTGTTCGTGACCCAACTTATCAGGGATAATTGATATACCTAAAATATATAGTGTTTCATACACATTATTATACCTATTTTTTATGATATTACACTTTAATGGAAGGTATTTTGTGTTTTTCTTGCAGGGTATGATGAATATAGGTGATTATGATGGAAGGCAAAAATTTGGATCAAATTTGGAGCAAAAAAATGAAAAAAATGAAAAATTGGACCTTGGCGGCTAAGCCCGTCTAGTCGGCTTAGCCGCCACAGTTGAAAATCAAATTTTCTTCATTTTTTGTGTGAATTTCAAGGGGTTTTTGAAGAAACCTTTGGTGGTGATTTCCTTAACTTCCCATGGGCGGCAAATTTGAATGAAGGGATAAATTTTTGGTGGATACGTTGAATCGGGACATGATTTGAAGAGACACTGTTGACCGCATTTTTGATGAGGTCTTCTCTTCTCTCTTTAGTACTTAGGATCTAGCCTTAGGCTTTTCCTTTGACTATCCTAAAGGACTAGAATTGGGACCCACCACTTAGAACTTCAAACCACTTCTTAACTCTTTGCAAACTCCATAAAATTGATTGTAGACCCCTAATCACCTAGAGGGTTGAAATTAAATGTGGAAGTTTAAAGGATGAGTTCCTATAGGATTCTTTGGTCTTAGGACTGCCCTAGGTAGCCTGGTCTGGTGAAGGGGGCTGACTTACACACACACTACACCTATACACTACACTTTCACACACCTCTTAAAACCACACCCATACCCAATTTGACCTCCTGACTCATGAAGGTGATTCACATGGATGGTCCTTAACCCCTAAGCCCTTGGCTAAGAGGGTTAGGAACAACATAGTGGATGTCTTAAATGAGTCCCTTCATGGCTCATGTGGGCTTGATGTGGCTTCATGACTCAACCAAAATGATTTCATTTCACTTACATTTACCCAATCTTGATTTTCTAAATTTTCGATTTTGACCCGGGACCCTACACACTGCCTAACCTGCCCAAAACCCTTGAAATTACCCAAATCTTCCAAAATTTCCAAATCACCCAAAATTCTCCAAAACTATTCCTAAACATTTCCTCACCAATCAAATTGATCATCCATAGCCAAAAATACCAAAAATTCCAAAATACCTCCAAATACCCAAAATACCCCTCTTAGCCAAAAATCCAAAAATTCAGAAAATTCCCAGAAAATTCCAGAAAATCCCAAATATTCCCAATTTCATTTTGTTCAACTACACCATGGGCCACTTTTGTCAATTTACCACACTTTTATCAAAATCCCCAATTTGACCCATTTTAACCCAAAGTGAACCCAATGTCAAACCAAACCTACCCAATGGACCCAAATTCTGGTCCAATTCAATTCTAAACTTCAATTCAACATCCCCAACACCAATCTAGACCAAATCCAAGTCCAATTTGATTGACATTTGAATCCGATTTCACTTTGGGCCTTAAAGCCCGATTTGAACCCATGACCCAAACTTAGCCCAAACTCACCCAATTCAACTCCAATTAACCCCAAATCTTTTCTAAACCTTCCTTAACATTCCCATAAACAAAACACTAACATGATTTGCCCAAAGTTTAGACCCAAACCCCACTCAAATTCAACCCAAAGCTAAAAGGCTCAATTTTGACCTAAACCTAAACCTAGCCCAAATAGACCCAAACCTCAAAATCAAAACCCAACCAAAGCCAAAACCTCTTTGAAACATTCCCATAAACATTTTTCAACATTAATTTTACATCAATTTCAACTTTAGCCCAACTTTGGCCCATGGTAGCCCATTTTGGCCCATCTTAGCCTCTTTACCAAAAGGCCATATTCAACCAATTCAAACCCAAATCACCTCGAAGTTTGTTTCAAATCATTCATGGTACATCCTTAAACCAATCCCAACATTTATTTGACATGGACCTTTACAAAATTTCTTATCCAAAAGCCCATTTTCAAACATGAAGGCCCCCCCCTTAAGCCTTCCTAAAAGCTCATTCTTAAGATAATTTCAAAAGCCCAAGCCCATCCTAAAGCCCACATAAAATTTCTCCTTATCATCCCTTTGATTGAAATCATCCCTAAATCCCAAATTCATCACTGGATTATTCCAAAATTAAACCTCATGACAACTCTCACCAAAATGCCAAAAGTCACAAAACCCATTTTCATGAAATTGACTAAACTTTTCCCTAAGCCACATGGAGCCATGCATGAGCCATTCACAAGCCATAGGAAGCCATGAAAGTTTGGCATGTGACCATGCCATTAATGGTAAAAGGAGGGGCTCCTTTCCTAATCTTTCATTAAGCCTTTTTTAACCTTATCCATGACACACACTAAACCATGTTTAGCCACCTCATCATGGATAGAGACCACACCATCCTCTCTTGGTCGACCCAATCGATCCTCTCGGCCCAAAATCGGGCCATGGGGAGGTGCACCCAACCCAAACCAATGGGTTGACCAAATTGAAGCCAAAATGACCCCTTCCCCATTCCATTTTAATTCGGCCCCTTTACACATGGCAATTGCCGATTCCTTGCACCAAGTCCCAGCCACGACCCACCGACCTTGAGGGTGACCCATGCACGGCCGGCCGGCCACCCGATCCACCGGAAAACACCATGCCCGAGACCTTGGGAGAGGCCGAAGCTTTGGAATTCTACCTTGCTGAGCCGCCCCATGCCCGATGGCCACCATGGGCTGTTCTTCTCCTCACCTAAGCGGTCGATCCCAGCCCTCGACTCCCCACGGGAGGCCCTCCGAGCCTCTCTGATTCAAACCCCTCACCCTCTCGGCCAAAGGAGGTGTTGAACCGGACCATACCAAAACTTCGCCAAAATCACTCCTCACTCCCCTCCGGACTTAGAGCAATTGATCCCCACTTGTTCTCTGCTCTAATCCCCATTGATTGAGCTCGATTTTGGAGCTCGATTCTCGAGGCTAGAACAGGGACACTCATGAATCCTTCACCAAAATCAAATTAAACTCACCTACACCTTCACTGGACCAAGAGAAGAAGTTTTCCGAGTGAAAGCCCCCTCTCCGAGCCACCCGGTTGTTCCGGACTCCAAAGGTTGTGATCGGCTACGGTGGAAATCATACCTAGACAAGTCACCAAGCCAAGGGACTTCATCTGGAGCTTGCTTGGACCCAATCGAACGTGACACAACCCTCAGATCGAAGCTTCACTTCTGCGAGCAAAGGTATGAACTCCTTCTTACGCCGAGCTTCGGTCGATTCTCCATTTTGATTGGCATGATTTCATAGCATGTTCACCGTATGGATGTGTTCGTCTCTTCAAGACGAATCCATAGAGCATAAGAACACAAAAATCCATTGAGAATCGAGTGAGTTCTTAGGTTAGAGTGTGGACGGTCACGGGATCGCACCAGGCATAGACGATGACCAGGAACCGTCGGATCGCGCGTGTATCGGATGGACGGCTTGGATTGCGTCGGACCGGCGGATGGTACGTGAACCACGGGGCCCCGGACGGCCGAGTCGGATGGCGGCGCCGAACCGGGGAGCGACGCGTGTCGATTCGGAGCCGCCGAGGTTGAGTCGGCGCCGATGTGGATAAGTAGAAAATTAGGTATTTTCCGATTTATTTAAATACCGAACTTCAAAAATCCATATCTTTGTGTAGAAAAATCACAAAAATAAAATAAAAATACCCTCTTGCTCAGTGAACAAAGGAGAATAATGTGGAAAAGAAATTAATTAATTTTGTCTAGTATTTTATTTTTTTTAATTATTTACTCCCTGCATTGTTTTAATTCTCCATGCATTCATACAATTCACCATGGCATGAGACCATAGGGCTTTTGAAGCCTCTGAACTTGGGAACATTCCCTGAATTTTCCAAGGTCGAGGCCATCTCTAGTGAAAAGTTATTGATTTTTCAAATGCATGTTGCTCGTTTTGAGTATTTTAATTCCAAAAATTAGCATGTTGTGAAATAAATTCTAGGAAAATTTGGTAATGTTCCTTATAACCAGAGAACAGTAGGAAAAATAGGACTTGAGTTAATTCACTCAGATTAACCCTAATTGGCCTAAATACCCAAAATTGAACTTTAATTAATTAGAGTTAACCATAGATCAAATTGACTTGAAATCAATTCTCCACTGACCTTTAGAATTAGAGGAATCCACCATAAAAATTTCAAGTCAATTGGACTTGGTTAGCCCCATCAAATGGGTCGATTAAGCCACTTAGCAAAAATTAAACTTTAAAATTTCATAACTTTCAAAATAGTTATCAAAAACTCACCAAATTGGTTTTGAAGCCTCTCTGATATCAGGGGAATTCAATAAAATTAAAATTGTAATTTTCTAAAAAGGTTGATTTTTTTATCATTATTTTAATATTTTAATAATTAAAAAATAGTAAAAATTACAAAAATAATAAAATTCACCAAAATGTCACATTTTGAATTCTAACCACTTAGGAAAAAACCCCATATTTTTCTTATGTCTCTAGGTTGAGATATTAAATTTTAAAGCCTTGGGGTAATTTTTTAAATTTAAAAAATACATTTTCTAGCATTTCCACTAAAAGAATTCCAATAAATTAATGAAAAATCAGAAAATTGTAAAATTTGGTTCTCTGGAATCCTTGATATCAGAGAGAATTTTAAAAATTATAAAATTCATTTTTCAACTTATATTTTATTTTTAAATTAATTAATACTCCAGAACTTAAAATAATTTTAATAAATAAAATATAATTCAAAAAATCACAAAAATTGGTCCAAGTGGTCCTCTAGTCATAAGGAATGTCCCATAATTTTCTTAACGACAGAAATTTTCCCTTGATCATATTATTAAATTTTTCCTTGGAAATCCTTATTTTCCACCAAAAATAATTACATAAATAAATTAAATACAGAAAAATCACATTTTCTCCTCTAATGTCTTTATTGACATATGAGTGAAGTCACATAAAAATTTCAAATTCATTCGAGCTCAATTTATTGAGTTATAAAATTATTAAGCTTGAAGGGCAAAATGGTAATTAAAATTTTAACCCTTAATTAAAACTTTAGGCTTAATAAAATTAAAGAGTAAAATATTTGATCCTAATCTGATTTGGATGATTGAAATTTAAATAATAGAAACCTATTAAACAATTCAACAATAATTGAAATGAACTTTAGTTAAAATAATTAATTAAATTTGGAAGAATAGTAAAATTGGAGTTATTAAAATAGGGATGTTATTAGGAAGAAATTTGTTCTTTAATTTAAGAATCCCTAAATTAATCATCTCAATAATATTTAATCCCTAATTAAAATGATAATCCAAGTTTAAGGTTTAAAATGCTAAAAGACTTAATCATTAAATTAAGTTAAGGTTAAATTATTTAAAGCAAATCATTTTAAAATAAAATATTAAATTAAATTAAATTAAATTAAATTAAAACAAATTAAATTAAATTAAATTAAAACAAATTAAATTAAATTAAGATTAAATTAAATTAAAATTAAATTAAATCATATTAAATTAAATTAAATTAAATTAAACTAAATTAAATTAAATAAAATTAAACTAAATTAAATTAAATTAAATTAAATTAAATTAAATTAAATAAAAGTAAATTAATTTAAATTAAATTAAAACTAAATCAAATTAAATTAAATCAAATTGAATTAAATTAAGCTAAAAGAATATCATATTAAATTAACTTAAATTAAATTAAGTTAAACTAAACCACATTAAATTAAATTAAGTTAAATTAAATTAAATTGAATTAAATATAATATCACCTAAGACATGAAGAATTCAAAATAAATCTAAAATCACGAACACTATTCCAAACTTAAATCATTAATTTGAACTTAAATTTGAATCACAAATCATTAAATATCATTTTGCCCTTAAGAGCTTTTACTATTATAACTCCTAAATGGAGTATCAAGTGAAATGTCACTTCACTCATAAGGATATTCAAACATCCTAATTCAACGAGCAAGAAATAAAACTTAACATAAACACCACTGGATGATTAATTCACTTGCACAATAGAATTCATTTGGACTTGGGACAATTCCCGAAATATTGAAAAGATGTTTAAGATTCGTCTTAAACACTTCCTCAATATCATGGAATGTCCTTAAGAACAAATTGAGCTTAGTTGTTCTTTGGTGAAGAAAATCATCCTTAAAACCAAAATTGAAGACCTAGACGTCATAGGAATGACTAGCTATAGGATTAGGATTTTGGTAGAAAACCATAACCCTTCCCTTAGCTTTACCTAGGAAATTGCTATAAATGCTTAAATGCTCTAAATTGTATTTTAAGTGCAGCTTGGGATGACGGGAAGACCCTCAGGTACGCTTTTATTTTAGTGCAATTTACTTTACTCGCAATTTATTTAATCGCATTGCACTTACCTTTCTTGCATGATAAACAACGATTGCATGAAAACCTACACCTCTAGGACAGAAACCAAAATGAAACCCATAACTAAATTAAAAGACACTACAAGATAAAATTCACCACCACAACATTCAAAATATAAAACAACTCAAAATTTAATCACAAACGTAACAATAAAACTACAACTACAACTAAATTAAAACGTCTCATTGAATGATCGGGAATACTTCGGATGATGTAACCCACGTGTTGCTAACGGGATTTCCCACGGTCTAAATGAAAGTGCGGAACTCATTTAGTTGAGTTTAGCAAATTCATCTGGACTAAGTGAATTCGATGAAAATAACGGTGCCGGGATGACGGAACCGTGGGATCTTAATCGGTTCGTTTAATCAACTTTAAGACCTGTTTTAATTAAAATATTAAAGAACACCCGGATTTTAAGATTTTCTCTAAACCAAAACACTTCTCTCATCTCCTGATTTATGAACTTCTAAAACTAAACCTCTGCGACAACAAGGAGCTCGGAGCATGGTGGGCGGCTCGGCCATCGTCATCAGCAAAACACGAATCTGTTTCAGCAAAACTTTTCTTTAGTTTAAACAATCAACTCATAGGACTTCGAGGTAGTTTGCCTAGTGCAACATAAATCCTCAACTCTTCGTTAGGCATTTGCATGATCATGTCATGTAAATTAAGCCCTAACCGGTCTTAAGACTCCGAGGTAGTCGTTTGGTACGACATAAACCCTCATATCTTCAAGGCTATTTGTATGATTATATCATACAAATATAAGTCCTAATTAATTAAAATTGGCAAGATCAAAACATTAAATAAACATTAGGACTTTCCTAAATTCAAGCCAAACAATAGGATAGTCGGGAAATTACCGAAGTTCGCTTCGAATCTGTAATTTCTCCTACCTTTCTTCCTTTGAGTCCCCAAAATAAAATGTTCCAAATTTGATCCAGTCCCTATTGAAATTCCAATATTCAATCCGTTGAAAACTTAAACTTTGAAATTCTTGAAAGCAGAACTACCGATTATTATCGAGAGTTTTCTTAGGTGATTCCCGTCACTTAAGATGTAATTAACTGCAGGGGCTTGCCCTTATAGGGAATTTTAAGAACCCGTAGTAATATAAACCTCGTTTAATGTTTTCATATTAAACGGGAGAATTTGTCGGCTTATAAAATTGGTTCGCGGACCAAACGGACGTCACAAATCTTCTAGTTTATTTAATCGAGCCCTATCATCGGGCGAGTGTGTCTATTCTTCGGGATAGATACACGGTTTGTGATGCGATGCTCGTTTATATAAACTATTTGGGATGTGAGATCGGTTTGATTTCATATCTTAAAATTTTCAAATTTAAAATTATTTTCAAAATCAAATACTACTTTCTAAATTATATATATAAATAAAATTTAAAATTCGCCGACAACTTCTGTAGGCGACCCCTTTTAAAAAATACAACACTCAACCTGAAAATATGCCGACAATTTCTGGCGACTCCGCTGGGGAAAATTCCTCTCTCCATTTTTAATCAAATAGTTCTGCTTTCAAAAATCGGTAGTGTATCCATGTCCCTAATGGATCAAACTACCCTTCTTTCCGTTGGAATACTATGTTCATTTCTACCTTGAATGACTATAGCCAACATTCTCTCGGATCTAGGAGCCAATGTTTAGACATCCCTAAACAGAGAGGTTCTGAGATCCTTTTACCTCATTTACGAGGTGGGGTGGACCTCAATAGGTGTTAGTTTAGGAGTGATCCTTCGAGTCGAGAAGTCTTGCATAAGACTTTCTTTTCCTTTCCAATTCTGAATCAGATTCATTACATTCTCTACACCTTTGAACATTCCGTTCTAAATAAACAAACCCTCTAATGAATGACCCTTTTAATAAATATACATGAATAAGAATGTGTTCGGACTCTTTTCGATTCCTTTCTTTTTGTCCTGATGAGAAGAAGCATAACTTGGGACTGACAATCAGAATCTACCTTGCAGAAATGGAAGCCCAAAACTGATTTTCTCCTTCACCAATGGACTGGACTTCGCTGTTTACAAGGATGAGCTGCCCGACAATGGGATCATCCGGTTTGGACAAGGGTTCGAAAACACAAATGTCAAGATCGCTGACGTTACCCTTTTCGCACTAATGGACAAAGTGTCAGAAACTGAGAAACCCATAATTGAGTTCAACCTTAAATCAACTCAAGAATTTCCTCCTCTGCAAAAGGTTCCAGCTGAGAGGAGTACCGCTGTCCATATAAGGACCGTTATCTCTAACCCCACCTGGTCCAGTCGTCTCTCGCACCTACCCCGGCTCCCGCCAACCGAAGGGGAAGGAAGTTCAAATTTGCAACGAGCATGTTACCGTGGAGGGTATAGATTTCCGTGCAAGAACTTCGTTTTGAAATTGGGTCCGGCTCAAGGGTTCCACCCCTAACACGGACTCGGAGAAGAAACGGAGGCGGGAAAATTGCCGGGAAGGCCGAAGCTGCCGAAGTCGCTTTCCTAGAAGAAATTCCCGAGTACACACCACTACTCGAATACATACCATTGTCCGAGTATACACCCCTTTTGGAAGGAAGTAGATTCCATCCCCTTTCGCGCGCAGTGACGAGGAAAATGTCCGCAGGATTGCTTCTACATTACCTCGACCCGCATACTATAGCGACAACAGAAGAAAGAAAAGGACTAGGGTTACACCATTTGCCCGACTACAGACTGTGATTGAGAAGTTAGCAAAGAAAGAAAGATGCCCTGTATCGGAGATTTTAAGAAGGATAGGACGGGTGCCGGCCAAATCCCGTCTTGGGCCACGAGTAGAACCTGCTATCGCCGCGGAAGAGCCTAATAAGAAGATGAAGGCTAGTCCACCCGTTGTTGTTTCGGGTTTACGGATCGGAGAGGATAGCACCTTCCAGACATTCAGCTAGACGGACCATCCGGTCCCAGGCCTTCTGCTGCTAGAAGGATGGTATGGCGTCCCACTACGAGCCAATTAAGACCGAAACAACGACCAGAAAAGGAAAGTCTCGTCAGGAGACTCGAGTCCGAGGAAAGTGCTACTGCGGTAAAGGGGACTCATGAGAAAGAAACTCGACAATTATCACATGACGACTGCAAGGATGTACAGAAAAGACCACTAGAAGATGCTATGGAAAAGCTAAGAACTGATATTCGGCGATTAGCAAGGGAAAGAGAAGAGAAATTCGGAGATGAAGTTGACTCGTCGAATTCATGGATGATGAATATGCGGAAATTAACATGGTTGAAACACGAGCTTCGTCGGCTTCACAAGGTGCTCCTGCAGTCGCGCAGAAGAGAGGAGCTAGAAGTAATGAGGAGGCAGCTTCAAGAGAAAGATGATACAATCGCCCAAATGGCGAAAAGGATGGAAGAGATGGCTGTAGCCCTAGCCACTCTCCAGAGTCAGGTTCAACCCCAAAGGGAAACACCCCCGGAAGTTATTCACATTGTAGACGGAGGAAAGGAGATTACATCCGTCAACGGGGATGATCAATTAAAGAAGGATGCAACACAAAGCATGATTCCAGAAAAGGATATCAAGAGCTTGGTGGAACAGCAGGTACGAGAAGCCTTGGCACAATCAAAGAGCGGGACATCCATTCGGACTGGTAGACCTTACCCTGAAGAATTCGACGATGTCCAATATCCGAAAGGCTTTGTACCACCTCTCGTTCAAGACCTTTGATGGAGCCGGAAACCCTCGGCAGCATGTTGCACATTTTCGTGCCAGTTGTTGCAATGCCGGCGGAAGTGATGCTTTACTCTTCCGACAATTTGTCAGCAGCCTGTCAGGTATCGCCTTTGATTGGTATGCGGAATTACCAAACGGATTGGTAAAGACATTATCAGAATTAGAGAACCTCTTCATCAAGCGATTTGCCGGAGCTCAGCACCACATCACTATAGGTGATTTAGTGGTAGAGAAGCAGAAGCCAAACGAAACCTTGGTGGACTACATACTTCGATGGAGGAATCTAAGTATGAAGTGTGAGCCACGACTACAAGAACAACATGCGATCGGCATTTTACTAAAAAGCATCCATGGCCCGATAAGCACTTCTCCTCGAGGGATTTACTATTAAGACTTTCGAGAAGTTGTTAAGCAAGGCCGGAAGCTTGCAAGAGGAGGCGAAGCAATTAAGTTTCACCGATAAAACAGACAAACGAAGCCCGTGAAAACTTTTGAAAAGAAGTCCGGGATCGTCGCGACGATCGATAAAGGCAAGCGACCGATACAAATATCGTCGAACGGCCGCAGAGCAACCTCAACAAAATTACCAAGCAACCCCGATCCAGCTATCGATCATCTCGACGATGATGAACAACCGCCTCGTCCACAACGGACGTTTAGGGAGTTCCTGAGCGAGGAGTATCCGTTCAAGAATGAGGCGATGCTGAAAATGTTCCGCGACTCGATGAAGACTCAGATTTCCAACTGCCAGAGCCTAAAAGACCAGAAGAAGTCGACAAGAAAGGTGATCCCAACTTTTGCCCGTACCACCGGATGCTTGGGCACAAGATAGAAGATTGTATTACCTTCAAGAGTTGGCTCAACGATAATCTTCGGAAAGGGAATATAACGATCCCGAAAGAATACATGAAGGAACCCCAGAAAGGAGGTTCCGTCAATGTTATCTCGACGGATTTCATTGTTCCGATAAATCCCTATGCGACTGATGATGGATGGACTACCGCTTGGACAAAGTCTTCGAAGAAGGTTTTGGATCACATCCAAACCGCTTCGGTGCGAGCCTCAATTCAGAGTTCGAAAACTGTCAAGTCGGCGCTATCACTTGCGATAGAAGAACCACCTCAACAAGAGACGACTGAAGAAAAGAAGAAAATTGACGAAGAAGAGAGGACCGAGGCTCCTAAGGCTAGACTAGGGGCTGCTTATCCTAGGATAGTTGTTTCTGATTCGGGGGAGAAATCCCTCGAACCTCTGACTCTGTATGATTATCTGCCCACTCCAGTGGGATCTTATAATAATGAGGGTTATGGAGTTGGCTACGTTTTCGATCGTTTCTAACGATTACGTAACTAGCGACAATCAACCTAATCCGGACGTCGATTCCGATACAAATAACAATTCTCAAATCATACACAATCTCGACGATCACAATGACAAAGAAGACATCCACCGGGGAGGCTACGAGAGTTCAACAAGCAACGAATCTATTTGCGAGTTTCGAGGAGCTCCAGTCACAATAGAGTTAGAGCCTTCAGACTCCGAAGCTAATCCTGAAGAACCTGTCGTTCCAATTCAGAAGGAGACACCAGCAAACTCAATGCTAAACTTAGAAGAAATCACAGAAGTCAACTTAAGAAGTGGAAGAGTTCTACCTCCGAGAATGGGTCCAAAGGACAAAGGAAAGCAGGTGGTTGTTCAGGAAGAACCAACACCGGCAGAAGAAATACCCATTCGAGAAGAAAACGAGGCACATGAAAACAAAGTGGACTACAACGTGCTAGCCCATCTTAGGAAACTACCAGCCAAACTGAGCATCTACGACGCTCTCATCTTATCAAAGGAGATGAGAGAAGCTCTGATCAAGGCCTTACTTGATCCAGAGATTTGCTTAGCTCAAATGGCCGGAGAGTCCTTAGATGAGGTTTGCTCGTTAAAGGAACAACGAGGTGTTACCTTCACGGACAATGACTTACTACTTGGGACAGCAGACCACAACCGACCGTTGTACATTTCAGTTACAATTGGGAAGTTTACACTCTCCGCAGTATTGGTGGATCCAGGAGCATCAATCAACATAATGAATCTTCGAACGCTAGCATACTTGGAAATTGATGCTCGCGAGCTCAAAGCGGACAAGATGTTATTAAGAGGATTCAACCAGAAAGGAGAAAGAGCCCTCGGATCAATAACACTGCTAATGAAGACCGGTGACTTAGCAAAGACAACCGCGAAATTTCACATAATTGATTCGAAACATCGTTCAACGCTCTATCGGGCCGACCATGGATACATGAAAACGAGGATGGTACCATCATCTCTACATCAATGCATTAAATACTACGATGGAGGGGAACAGTGCATTAAAGGTGACTTACAACCGTTCTCTGTACATGAAATTGGAATCCATGAAGATGCAGCTTATTATGCGCCTCCGAAGAAAACAATCTTCTCCAGAGATACCGTAACAAATGAAGCAAAGGAAATTTGGGACAACGAAGAACCTAAAATTCTAGTCCAACAGTCACTCACCACTCCCTTACGGAGAGATGGTGAAGGTTTCTCCACAACTCGCATCCGAGGTCGAGGCCGGGGACGAGGTCGTGGCAGAGACGTTAGGACGATTGGACAGAGGAAACCAGCCATCAATGTCGATTGGGAAGATAGTTCGAAGAAGAAAAAGAAATCAAACAAGAAGCAGACGACAATAAGTCGGAAGAAGCCGCAATTCGAATCCCTCTCGAAGATGAAAGAAACGAAGAATATAGATCGATGTACGAGAAGATTAACCACTATGTACATACTATGACCCTGACCCCGATCCATTCTAATAAGATCGAGGGTATGGTGGTCAAAGAGGTACGTAGCGGCGGTGCAAAGCCCATCAAATTCTACCGTGGTGCTCCTTCCTCTAAAACTGAAAATAATGTACAATTTGAAGATGCTACTTCATCAGAATTAATGGAATTGCCTTTTGAGTGGTACTCTCCCTGTGTTCAAAATTTAATTCAGCGTGGTTTCTTACCTCGACAATGGAGAAAAGGTCGATCACAACATTTTGAAAAATTATGGAATAACTCCGGTCGTCCACCTAATTCAAAACATGGTCTCGGATTCGGCACAGTAGGATCAGTTGAATATACTGAATTTTGCATGGTTGTCACTTGCGAGTCTAATGAAAACTGCATGGAAACTACAGAAGAACTCGAAGATTTACAAATTGGAGACGCTCCACTAGAATTCGAAGAAGAGATCAAATCTACAATAGATGAGTTAACGGAAGTTAACTTAGGTACTAGCGAAGAACCTAGACCTACCTTTGTTAGCTCCTTACTCAATAAAGAAGACTCCGAAGAAATAATTAAGTTATTAATGGAATTTAAAGACTTTTTTGCTTGGAGCTACGATGAGATGCCAGGTTTAGCTCCAGAGGTCGCAGTCCATAAGCTAAGGGTGGATCCTTCTTCTGTTCCGATCGGACAAGGTCCCGGAAGAATGCGTCTAGAAATCGAACAACAAGTCATAGCTGAAGTTAAAAAGCTAATAGACGCTAAATTTGTCCTTGAAGAACAATACCCGACTTGGTTAGCCAATGTGGTACCAGTCAGGAAGAAGAATGGTCAGATCAGAATTTGTGTGGATTTCAAAGATTTAAACAAGGCATGTCCAAAAGATGAATTTCCTCTACCGATCCCAGAATTAATGATCGACATCGCTTCAACACATGAAATATTCTCATTCATGGATGGATCTTCGGGATACAACCGGATAAAAATGGCTCCGGAAGATGAAAAACTTACGGCATTCGTAACGCCGATCGGGGTATATTGTTACACAGTAATGCCATTCGGACTGAAGAACGCAGGAGCAACCTACCAGAGAGCGATGACGAGAATTTTTGATGATCTCATCCACAATCAAGTCGAATTCTACGTGGATGATGTGGTCATCAAAAGCAAAGTAAAGGAAAACCACCTGTATGATTTGAGAATTGTTTTCGAACGATTAAGACAATTTAACCTTAAGATGAATCCCTTAAAATGCGCCTTCGGCGTCACCTCCGGGAAATTCTTAGGATTCGTTGTCCGACATCGCGAAATTGAAATCGACCCGGAAAAGATTAAAGCTATCTTAGAAATGCCACCTCCCAAAACCTTAAAACAACTACGATCTTTTCAAGGGAAGCTGGCATATCTTCGACGCTTTATCTCAAACTTGTCGAGTAGGAGTCGACCTTTCTCGGCATTAGTTAAAAAGGACGTCAAATTTATTTGGGAAGAGAAATGCCGGAGGGCCTTCGAGGACATTAAACATTATTTAATGACACCTCCCGTCTTAGCGACCCCGGCCTCGTGTAGACCGCCGATACTTTATACCGCGGCTTTAGACGACTCTCTCGGAGCCTCGTTAGCCTGAGTCAATGATGAGGGTAAAGAAAATGCTCTTTACTACCTAAGCCGTCGTTTACTTCCGACGGAAATAAGGTATCCCGCAATTGAAAAGCACCGTTTGGCCCCGATCTTCGCCGCTCAAAAGCTCGTGCACTACATGCTTTCTCATAAGGTCAACTCGATCTCGAAATTTAATCCATTGCAATACTTGATGACCCGTCCAATGCTTTCCGACAGAATTGCCAGATGGTCAATGATATTATTGCAATTCGATATAACTTTCGTGCCTCTTCGTACCGTAAAAGGACATGTCCTAGCAGACTTCCTCGCAGCACGCCCTTTGCCGGCAGAATCTCCTCTCAATGACAACTTGCCAGATGAACAAATAATGAGCTTAGAAGACCCTGATGATCGACGTTGGGAATTGTATTTTGACGGAGCATCTTCAGCACACAAAGACGAAGAATCGCAAGTGATAGTATCCGGTAAGGCGAGGATCGGACTAATCTTTATAACACCGGAGCGGGGGATGTTAAGATACTCCTACCACTTAACAGAGCCGTGTACAAATAACGAAGCAGAATACGAAGCCCTCAAAACAGGACTGGAATTAACTATTCAAATGGGTATAACAGACATCAACATCTATGGGGATTCGTAGTTAATCATTCAACAGATCGCCGGACAGTACAGAATTCTAAAACCAAGACTCGAGCAATACTTCCAGTATGCCATACAGCTGTTGGAACAAATTCCGAATGTAACAATCTACAAGATTCCCAGAAAAGAAAACGCTTTAGCAGATGCGTTAGCCCGTCTCGCAAAAGAATTTGTCTGTTTGCAAGATGAATCAGTGGAAGTGTCAGTTCACGGACGTCGAGTCCTATCACGGTCTCGACATAGACACAATACACAAATCGAAAAAGAAAAAGGATCAATTGCAAGTGTGACGAGAAAACACGGAAGATTGGCGACAGCCATTAATCGATTACTCGCAAACAAGAAAACTACCGGACGATAGGTCGTTAGCCCATCGGATCAAGAAAAGAACTCCGTCCTACGCATTAGTAAACAATACGTTATACGGAAGGTCTTTTGATCAAATGTGGCTAAGGTGCCTAAGCGGGTCCGAGGCCCGTGAAATTGTTAAAGAGGTGCATTCGGGACTCGTGGCGCTCACCAGTCGGGTCCAAAGATGAAAATGAAAATTAAAAGACTAGGGTACTACAGGCCCTCGATGATGACCGACTGCATGAAAATCGCCAAGAGCTGTCACCAGTGCCAAGTGCACGGAGTGGTTCTACACCAACCTCCAAACGTGCTACATCCGACAATTGCATCGTGGCCATTTGAATGTTGGGGCACGGATATAGTGGGTCCAATAGAACCACCATCTTTGAAAGGACATCGCTTCATTCTTGCGGCTACAGATTACTTTTCCAAATGGGCAGAGGCAGTTCCACTCAGAGAAGTGAAAGCACATCACGTGTTACAATTTTTCAAGAACCAAGTTGTCTACCGTTTCGGAGTGCCGCGCGAATCATCTCGTATAATCGGTCGGCATTCGAAGCACACAAATCAACAATTTTGTCAGGAGACACGGAATCGACTGGCGATATTCAACAATTTACTACCCAAGAGCAAACGGCCTTGTTGAGGCTTTTAATAAAACTCTCGTTCAAATTTTAAAGAAGACTTTAGACGACAATAAGAGAAATTGGCACGAGAAATTGTTAGAAGCCTTATGGGCCTACCGGACAACCTTCAGAACTCCTACTCAAGCTACACCTTACGCTCTGGTGTATGGGTCCGAGGCAGTGTTACCTTTAGAAGTCCAGCTTCCTTCACTTAGGATTGCAATTGCAAACAAAATCACGACAGAAGAGAATGCCAAATTGCGACTAGAAGAATTGGAAAGCCTGGAAGGGAAAAGACTTGCGATGCGGCGAGAATTTAGAACTATACCAAGCTAAGATGGTTCAAGCCCATGACAAATTGGTCCGCCCAAGAACCTTCAAAGTTGGTGACTTAGTTTTCGTTCTCAAAAGACCTATTCTTGCACACCGCAAGATAGGAGGAAAATTTGAACCCACTTGGGAAGGACCGTTTCGTGGTCGAGGCGATCTACTCGGAGGCTCCTACCGGCTAGTGAACCGCAAGGAGAACGACATATGCTTCCGATCAATGGACGATACTTGAAAAAGTATTACGCTACCTGATGTTTCGAAGGAATGAATTTTCAATCCCTAGAAGCACGGGTGAAGTAATTACTTATGACTGGGTCCGAACCCAAAATAATAAAAAATGTGCTAGAGTAAATAAAATCATGATAATAAAGTTTTCCTTGTTTTCTCTCTTCCAAATCAAAATCTCTTTCCTGATCTTTTCCTACTTCATTCCTATTGAATTTAAAAAAATAAAAAAATAAAAAAATTGTCTTTAATAAACATTCTCTTAATGTTCTTGTTCTTAGTACAGCCCCTGATCCTTTTCCTTGTCTTTTCGCAGGGAAATGTCGAACGGGCGGTTGGTCCTGAACTTTAGAAATGGCGTAAGCCTTGCACTCGATGAAAAGAGGGTGAAAGATGGAGCGATAATAGAGATTGACTCGGACTTCGCACCGGCGGGCCTCGCAATACGAGGAAAGTGACCGGGTCCCGATCGATCGAGAGGAACTCGCCTAGTCGGACGATAATGAAAGTGGGTGGCCCAAGCCACCAATCCGGCAGACAAGAAAAGAAAAACGGACATCGAAGGAGACAAGAGAATCAAATCCGTAGTCGCTACGGCGGAGGGCGAGCTTGTCGGCGCCGCGCCTACGTAAATTCAGGAAATACGAAGAGCTACTCTCACAACAACTCAACAAAGAAATAAAAATCGCCGTATCCGCAAGATGTTAACTAAATTAGCGAGCGGACCAGGCGCGACGAGGCGATTGCCACTGCCGGTGCATATACTTCGAGGATACCGGTTCGCCGAGAACACCGAAGGAAAGAGGCCGGCTCCGGGATGACGGAAGAGACCGGGGCAATCTCAAGAAGAACGGAAGAAAGAAGGCTACTACACCACCGAGATAAAGTCACCGGTAATGCATGACCTTGTTGCGGAGCAACCCCGGAGGATGTCCCGACGGACATCATCCCCAAGGAGCCGAGGTATGCGGGAGAACGTGAAGGGATTGAGCCATATATCCCACGATACGTCACCGAGCCTCGCCATTTGCAAATTATCCCGGAATACGAGCTAGAAAGAATACGGAATGTCCGGAAGAAAACTTTTGAATACTTCAAGAGAATCGAGGCGGGAGGATCAATATACTAGAAGGCCTCGAGTTACATACGGACGTGATCTCGGAATACGAACAACAACAAATCGTGGATCGCATCCGGGATTTGAAAAAGATGGGCCGAGCAGTGTCGCTTAAGAGAAAACACATACTCGGAACCCCGGAGATGGATGCCGGGGAAGGGGAGAATTACAATACAATGTGGATGCTTGCTACAACTTCGCAGAAGACGGGAAGGGAAACCCACCGGGGACACTCCGTCATGGCCGAGTGGATCCAATGCCATTAGTCATTAAAAGAATGGTAAAAAGAAAGATAACATGGTGGGTATCGCCGCAGTTGCATACCCAACAGATTGCATCATTAACATTTACAAAAAGGGTGATCGCATTCCCCCACACATAGATCATCACGACTTTGTCGGACCTTTCTGCACGGTTTCTTTTCGAATGAGTGTAATATCATGTTCGGATCCGACCTCCGGATAGCGAGCCCGAGTGAGTTTCGAGGGCCGATAAAGATACCATTACCGGTAGGTTCCGTAATGATATTGAAGGGCAACGGAGCGGATGTCGCTAAACAATGCATACCGGGAGTGCCGATGAAGCGGATCTCAGTTACTTTCAGAAGGATGGACGACAGGAAAGCACCTTACCACTTTCAGCCAGACCCGGAGCTAGAGAGCCTCCGACCTTACGAGCTGTGAGTTACATGGAAAATATCACACCCCCAACGTACATCCATAAGGCATCCTTGCCAAGGATGGCTTGGAAGGTGATGTTATTGACCATGTACCTCACTATTCAGACATGGATTTTTGACAGATACCTTTTTGGATGGATCGACCAAGATCATACATAGTCCATTTTGAGTCTATATGGATTATATGAGATGTATTCCAGATCAAATTGTATGATGTATCTTCAGCATGATTGGAATGAAAGTGACCATGTCACAATTTTGGCCTTCACCTCTTTTGTGCAAATTGACTGGGAAACGCCATTAAAGTTAAACGAACTTCGAACAAAGAACAGAAAAAAAAATAATAATAATAAAAATAAAATAAGATAAAAAAAAAGAAAACAAAAATATAAATAATAAATGAGAATTATTCTTCCTTAAAAAAAAAAAAAACCCAAACATAAAAACAGCTTCAAAATCCACGTGAACGCTAAATAAAATTCACATGAACATTCGGAAAGTTAAAGCACAAACAGAATGAAAATGAATCTCAAATCGGATCCCACTCTAAATTTATCTTTTCAAACATTTTCAAATCAACTCCAAATCGAAATTTATCTCAAAAAGCTTTGAAATTCTCTGTCGGGACAACTCTTCCTCACAAGAGACCCACACTTCAATTTCAGAACCATAAACCTTTTTTTCGTCACATCGAAATCATTTCGACTTTTCTGGCTTACCTTTCTTCCTGTATGGAGATCGACTAGGTCTATTGACACAGAGCCATGAGCTTCCTTTGATTTGGTTCTGATGGCATGAGACTGGGTCCCTCTTCACACAAATAAATTCTCGAGATTGGAACCAGTTTCCAATTCTCATTAAACCTTCCGAGATTGGAATCCATTTCCAATTCTCATTAAACCTTCGAGATTGGAACCAGCTTCCAATTCTCATTAAACCTTTCGAGATTGGAATCCATTTCCAATTCTCATTAAACCTCCGAGATTGGAACCAGCTTCCATTTCTCTTTAGACCTTCGAGATTGGAACCAGTTTCCATTTCTCTTTAGACCTTTGAGATTGGAACAAGATTCCAGTTCTCTTTAAACCTTTGAGATTGGAACCAGTTTCCATTTCTCTTTAGACCTTTGAGATTGGAACCAGTTTCCATTTCTCTTTAGACCTTTGAGATTGGAACCAGTTTCCATTTCTCTTTAGACCTTTGAGATTGGAACCAGTTTCCATTTCTCTTTAGACCTTTGAGATTGGAACCAGTTTCCATTTCTCTTTAGACCTTTGAGATTGGAACCAGTTTCCATTTCTCTTTAGACCTTTGAGATTGGAACCAGCATCCATTTCACTTTAAACCTCCGAGATTGGAACCAGCTTCCATTTCTCTTTAGACCTTCGAGATTGGAACCAGTTTCCATTTCTCTTTAGACCTTTGAGATTAGAACCAGATTCCAGTTCTCTTTAAACCTTTGAGATTGGAACCAGTTTCCATTTCTCTTTAGACCTTTGAGATTGGAACCAGTTTCCATTTCTCTTTGGACCTTTGAGATTGGAACCGGCTTCCATTTCTCTTTAGACCTTTGAGATTGGAACCGGCTTCCATTTCTCTTTAGACCTTTGAGATTGGAACCGGTTTCCATTTCTCTTTAGACCTTTGAGATTGGAACCGGTTTCCATTTCTCTTTAGACCTTCGAGATTGGAACCGGTTTCCATTTCTCTTTAGACCTTCGAGATTGGAACCGGTTTCCATTTCTCTTTAGACCTTCGAGGTCGGAACCGGATTCCGGTTCTCTTTAAACCTTCGAGACTAGAACCCGATTCCAGTTCTCTTTAAACTTTCAAGGTCGGTACCTAAATTCTGATTCTTATCCTCTTCAATCAACACTTAAACTCCGATTCTCATTCTGTGGCTGGTACCCCGATTCCAGTTTTCTCCACAATCCCGGGATTGAAATCTCGTTTCGAATCCAAACTTTAGATCCAAATTTTCTCAAATTGATTTTAAACCAAACTTCAATCTAATTTGAAACTCAAAATCTAAACTTACACATCAAAATTTAAACTAAAACAAAACGAAAATCTAAATAAAAAATTCCCCCAGATCATGTGATTTGGGATTCACCTCCTTTTCCTTTTCCCAGCGAGAGTTCAGGGATCTCCAGTCTCAGAGATACACTTGACACTCCCCAGCGGAAACTCTTCTACTTCGTCCTAAGTTCGTCACTTGGACATCTGTGTTGGTTTTGTTGATCTTTTCGGTCAACGCCAATACGCGCGGTGTGCTTGGTTAGCACACCACACCTATTGGAGGTCCATTTGTTGACCTCATTTTTGATGAGGTCTTCTCTTCTCTCTTTAGTACTTAGGATCTAGCCTTAGGCTTTTCCTTTGACTATCCTACAGGACTAGAATTGGGACCCACCACTTAGAACTTCAAACCACTTCTTAACTCCCTGGAAACTCCATAAAATTGATTGTAGACCCCTAATCACCTAGAGGGTTGAAATTAAATGTGGAAGTTTAAAGGATGAGTTCCTATAGGATTCTTTGGCCTTAGGACTGCCTACAGGTAGCTCGGTATGGTGAAGGGGGCTGACTTACACACACACTACACCTATACACTACACTTTCACACACCTCTTAAAACCACACCCATACCCAATTTGACCTCCTGACTCATGAAAGTGATTCACATGGATGGTCCTTAACCCCTAAGCCCTTGGCTAAGAGGGTTAGGAACAACATAGTGGATGCCTCAAATGAGTCCCTTCATGGCTCATGTGGGCTTGATGTGGCTTCATGACTCAACCAAAATGATTTCATTTCACTTACATTTACCCAATCTTCAATTTTCTAAATTTTCAATTTTGACCCCCGGGACCCTACACCCGCCTAACCTACCCAAAACCCTTGAAATTACCCAAATCTTTCAAAATTCCCAAATCACCCAAAATTCTCCAAAACTATTCCTAAACATTTCCTCACCAATCAAATTGATCATCCATAGCCAAAAATACCAAAAATTCCAAAATACCTCCAAATACCCAAAATACCCCTCTTAGCCAAAAAATCCAAAAATTCAGAAAATTCCCAGAAAATTCCAGAAAATCCCAAATATTCCCAATTTCATTTTGTTCAACTACACCATAGGCCAATTTTGTCAATTTACTCCACTGTTATCAAAATCCCCAATTTGACCCTTTTTAACCCAAAGTGAACCCAATGTCAAACCAAACCTACCCAATTGACCCAAATTCTGGTCCAATTCAATTCTAAACTTCAATTCAACATCCCCAACACCAATCTAGACCAAATCCAAGTCCAATTTGATTGACATTTGAATCCAATTTTACTTTGGGCCTTAAAGCCCGATTTGAACCCATGACCCAAACTTAGCCCAAACTCACCCAATTCAACTCCAATTAACCCCAAATCTTTTCTAAACCTTCCTTAACATTCCCATAAACAAAACACTAACATGATTTGCCCAATGTTTAGACCCAAACCCCACTCAAATTCAACCCAAAGCTAAAAGGCTCAATTTTGACCTAAACCTAAACCTAGCCCAAATAAACCCAAACCTCAAAATCAAAACCCAACCAAAGCCAAAACCTCTTTGAAACATTCCCATAAACATTTCCCAACATTAATTTTACATCAATTTCAACTTTAGCCCAACTTTGGCCCATGGTAGCCCATTTTGGCCCATCTTAGCCTCTTTACCAAAAGGCCTATATTCAACCCGATTCAAACCCAAATCACCTCAAGTTTGTTTCAAATCATTCATGGTACATCCTTAAACCAATCCTAACATTTATTTGACATGGCCCTTTACAAAATTTCTTATCCAAAAGCCCATTTTCAAACATGAAGGCCCCCCCTTAAGCCTTCCTAAAAGCTCATTCTTAAGATAATTTCAAAAGCCCAAGCCCATCCTAAAGCCCACATAAAATTTCTCCTTATCATCCCTTTGATTGAAATCATCCCTAAATCCCAAATTCATCATTGGATTATTCCAAAATTAAACCTCATGACAACTCTCACCAAAATGCCAAAAGTCACAAAACCCATTTTCATGAAATTGACTAAACTTTTCCCTAAGCCACATGGAGCCATGCATGAGCCATTCACAAGCCATAGGAAGCCATGAAAGTTTTGCATGTGACCATGCATTAATGGTAAAAGGAGGGGCTCCTTTCCTAATCTTTCATTAAGCCTTTTTAACCTTATCCATGACACACACTAAACCATGTTTAGCCACCTCATCATGGATAGAGACCACACCATCCTCTCTTGGGCGGCCAATTGATCCTCTCGGCCCAAAATCGAGGCCATGGGGAGGTGCACCCAACCCAAACCAATGGGTTGACCAAATTGAAGCCAAAATGACCCCTTCCCCATTCCATTTTAATTCAGCCCCTTTACACATGACAATTGCCAATTGCTTGCACCAAGTCCCAGCCCTGACCCACCTGACCTTGAGGGTGACCCATGCCTGGCCGGCCGGCCACCCGATCGCCGGAAAACACCATGCCCGAGACCTTGGGAGAGGCCGAGCTTTGGAATTCTACCTTGCTGAGCCGCCCCATGCCCGATGGCCACCATGGTTGTTCTTCTCCTCACCTAAGCGGTCGATCCCGGCCCTCGACTCCCCACAGGAGGCCCTCCGGCCTCTTCTATTTAAACCCCTCACCCTCTCGGCCAAAGGAGGTGTTGAACCGGACCATACCAAAACTGCGCCAAAATCACTCCTCACTCCCCTCCGGACTTAGAGCAATTGATCCCCACTTGTTCTCCTGCTCTAATCCCCATTGATTGAGCTCGATTTTGGAGCTCGATTCTCGAGCCGAACAGGACACTCCTGAATCCTTCACCAAAATCAAATTAAACTCACCTACACCTTCACCGGACTAAGAGAAGAAGTTTTCCGATTGAAAGCCCCCTCTCCGGGCCACCCGGTTGTTCCGGACTCCAAAGGTTGTGATCGGCTACGGTGGAAATCATACCTGGACAACTCACCGAAGCCAAGGGACTTCATGCGGAGCTTGCTTGGACCCGATCGAACGTGACACAACCCTCGGATCGAAGCTTCACTTCTACGAGCAAAGGTATGAACTCCTTCTTACGCCCGAGCTTCGGTCGATTCTCCATTTTGATTGGCGTGATTTCATAGCATGTTCACCGTATGGATGTGTTCGTCTCTTGAGACGAATCCATAGAGCATAAGAACACAAAAATCCGTTGAGAATCGAGTGAGTTCTTAGGGTTAGAGTGTGGACGGTCACGGGATCGCACCAGGCGTAGACGATGACCAGGAACCGTCGGATCACGCGTGTATCGGATGGACGGCTTGGATTGCGTCGGACTGGCAGATGGTACGTGAACCGCGGGGCCCCGGACAGCCGAGTCGGATGGCGGCGCCGAACCGGGGAGCAACGCGTGTCGATTCGGAGCCGCCGAGGTTGAGTCGGCGCCGATGTGGATAAGTAGAAAATTAGGTATTTTCCGATTTATTTAAATACCGAAATTCAAAAATCCATATCTTTGTGTAGAAAAATCACAAAAATAAAATAAAAATACCCTCTTGCTCGGTGAACGGAGGAGAATAATGTGGAAAAGAAATTAATTAATTTTGTCCAAGTATTTTATTTTTAATTAATTATTTACTCCCTGCATTGTTTTAATTCTCCATGCATTCATACAATTCACCATGGCATGAGACCATAGGGCTTTTGAAGCCTACGAACTTGGGAACATTCCCCGAATTTTCCAAGGTCGGAGGCCATCTCTGTGAAAAGTTATTGATTTTTCAAATGCATGTTACTGTTTTGAGTATTTTAATTCCAAAAATTAGCATGTTGTGAAACAAATTCTAGGAAAATTTGGTGATGTTCCTTATGACCAGAGAACCCTAGAAAAATAGGACTTGAGTTAATTCACTCAGATTAACCCTAATTGGCCTAAATACCCAAAATTGAACTTTAATTAATTAGAGTTAGCCATAGATCAAATTGACTTGAAATCAATTCTCCACTGACCTTTAGGATCAGAGGAATCCACCATAAAAATTTCAAGTCAATTGGACTTGGTTAGCCCCATCAAATGGGTTGATTAAGCCACTTAGCAAAAATTAAACTTTAAAATTTCATAACTTTCAAAATACTTTTCAAAAAATCACCAAATTGGTTTTGAAGCCTCTCGATATTAGGGAATTCAATAAAATTAAAATTGCAATTTTCTAAAAAAGTTGATTTTTTTATCATTATTTTAATATTTTAATAATTAAAAAATAGTAAAAATTACAAAAATAATAAAATTCACCAAAATGTCACATTTTGAATTCTAACCACTTAGGAACAAACCCCATATTTTTCTTATGTCTCTAGGTTAAGATATTAAATTTTAAAGCCTTGGGGTAATTATTTAAAATTAAAAAATACATTTTCTAGCATTTCCACTAAAATAATTCCACTAAATTAAGGAAAAATCAGAAAAATTGTAAAATTTGGTTCTCTGGAATCCTTGATATCAGAGAGAATTTTAAAAATTATAAAATTCATTTTTCAACTTATATTTTATTTTTAAATTAATTAATACTCCAAAACTTAAAATAATTTTAATAAATAAAATATAATTCAAAAAATCATAAAAATTGGTCCAAGTGGTCCTCTAGTCATAAGGAATGTCCCATAATTTTCTTAAGGACAGAAACTTTCCCTTGGTCATATTATTAAATTTTTCCTTGGAAATCCTTATTTTCCACCAAAAATAATTACATAAATAAATTAAATATAGAAAAATCACATTTTCTCCTCTAATGTCTTTATTGACATATGAGTGAAGTCACATAAAAATTTCAAATTCATTCGAGCTCAATTTATTGAGTTATAAAATTATTAAGCTTGAAGGGCAAAATGATAATTAAAATTTTAACCCTTAATTAAAACTTTAGGCTTAATAAAATTAAAGATTAAAATATTTGATCCTAATCTGATTTGGATGATTGAAATTTAAATAATAGAAACTATTAAACAATTCAACAATAATTGAAATAAACTTTAGTTAAAATAATTAATTAAATTTGGAAGAATAGTAAAATTGGAGTTATTAAAATAGGGATGTTATTAGGAAGAAATTTGTTCTTTAATTTAAGAATCCCTAAATTAATCATCTTAATAATATTTAATCCTTAATTAAAATGATAATCCAAGTTTAAGGTTTAAAATGCTAAAAGACTTAATCATTAAATTAAGTTAAGGTTAAATTATTTAAAGAAAATCATTTTAAAATAAAATATTAAATTAAATTAAATTTAATTAAATTAAATTAAAACAAATTAAATTAAATTAAATTAAATTAAAACAAATTAAATTAAATTAAGATTAAATTAAATTAAAATTAAATTAAATCATATAAAATTAAATTAAATTAAATTAAACTAAATTAAATTAAATAAAATTAAACTAAATTAAATTAAATAAAATTAAATTAAATTAAATTAAATAAAAGTAAATTAAATTAAATTAAATAAAACTAAATCAAATTAAATTAAATCAAATTGAATTAAATTAAGCTAAAGAATATCATATTAAATTAACTTAAATTAAATTAAGTTAAACTAAACCACATTAAATTAAATTAAGTTAAATTAAATTAAATTGAATTAAATATAATATCACCTAAGACATGAAGAATTCAAAATAAATCTAAAATAACTTGAACACTATTCCAAACTTAAATCATTAATTTGAACTTAAATTTGAATCACAAATCATTAAATATCATTTTGCCCTTAAGAGCTTTTACTATTATAACTCCTAAATGGAGTATCAAGTGAAATGTCACTTCACTCATAAGGATATTCAAACATCCTAATTCACTGAGCAAGAAATAAAACTTAACTTAAACACCCTGGATGATTAATTCACTTGCACAATAGAATTCATTTGGACTTAGGACAATTCCCGAAATATTGAAAAGATGTTTAAGATTCGTCTTAAACACTTCCTCAATATCATGGAATGTCCTTAAGAACAAATTGAGCTTAGTTGTTCTTTGGTGACTAAAATCATCCTTAAAACCAAAATTGAAGACCTAGACGTCATAGGAATGACTAGCTATAGGATTAGGATTTTGGTAGAAAACCATAACCCTTCCCTTAGCTTTACCTAGGAAATTGCTATAAATGCTTAAATGCTCTAAATTGTATTTTAAGTGCAGCTTGGGATGACGGGAAGACCCTCCAGGTACGCTTTTATTTTAGTGCAATTTACTTTACTGCAATTTATTTAATCGCATTGCACTTACCTTTCTTGCATGATAAACAACAGTTGCATGAAAACCTACACCTCTAGGACAGAAACCAAAATGAAACCCATAACTAAATTAAAAGACACTACAAGATAAAATTCACCACCACAACATTCAAAATATAAAACAACTCAAAATTTAATCACAAACAGAACAACAAAACTACAACTACAACTAAATTAAAACGTCTCATTGAATGATCGGGAATACCTCGGATGATGTAACCCACGTGTTGCTAACGGGATTTCCCACGGTCTAAATGAAAGTGCGGAACTCATTTAGTTGAGTTTAGCAAATTCATCTGGACTAAGTGAATTCGATGAAAATAAAGGTGCCGGGATGACGGAACCGTGGGATCTTAATCGGTTCTGTTTAATCAACTTTAAGACCTGTTTTAATTAAAATATTAAAGAACACCTGGATTTTAAGATTTTCTCTAAACCAAAACACTTCTATCATCTCCTGATTTATGAACTTCTAAAACTAAACCTCTGCAACAACAAGGAGCTCGGAGCATGGTGAGCGGCTCGGCCATCGTCATCAGCTAGAAACACGAATCTGTTTCAACGAAAACTTTTCTTTAGTTTAAACAATCAACTCATAGGACTTCGAGGTAGTTTGCACTAGTGCAACATAAATCCTCAACTCTTCGTTAGGCATTTGCTTGATCATGTCATGTAAATTAAGCCCTAACCGGTCTTAAGACTCCGAGGTAGTCGTTTGGTACGACATAAACCCTCATATCTTCAAGGCTATTTGTATGATTTTATCATACAAATATAAGTCCTAATTAATTAAAATTGGCAAGATCAAAACATTAAATAAACATTAGGACATTCCTAAATGCAAGCCAAACAATAGGATAGTCGGGAAATTACCGAAGTTCGCTTCGAATCTGTAATTTCTCCTACCTTTCTTCCTTTGAGTCCCCAAAATAAAATGTTCCAAATTTGATCCAGTCCCTATTGAAATTCCAATATTCAATCCATTGAAAACTTAAACTTTGAAATTCTTGAAAGCAGAACTACTGATTATTATCGAGAGTTTTCTTAGGTGATTCCCGTCACTTATGATGTAATTAACTATAGGGGCTTGCCCTTATAGGGAATTTTAAGAACCTGAGTAATATAAACCCTGTTTAATGTTTTCATATTAAACGGGGAATTTGTCGGCTTATAAAATTGGTTCGCGGACCAAACGGACGTCACAAATCTTCTAGTTTATTTAATCGAGCCCTATCATCGGGCGAGTGTGTCTATTCTTCGGGACGGATACACGGTTTGTGATGCGATGCTCGTTTATATAAACTATTTGGGATGTGAGATCGGTTTGATTTCATATCTTAAAATTTTCAAATTTAAAATTATTTTCAAAATCAAATACTACTTTCTAAATTATATATATATATTAAATTTAAAATTCGCCGACAACTTCTGTAGGTGACCCCTTTTAAAAAATACAATACTCAACCTAAAAATATGCCGACAGACACCAAGGCACATTTTGGATTATTATTAAAATTATGTCATGAGAGTCTTTAGTGTGTGTGTGTGTAGAGAGTTCTTTAGTGAGTCTAGTTTTTAAGAGTCATTTCTAATTTTCAGAGTTTTCTTCTAGCTCAAAGAGTTTTTACATTCAATCTTTTATTGTTTTTAGTTTAGTTAGTTTAGTTTTAGAGGAGAAAGGGTTGGTGTGAAACTTTATTTCCACCAATTTTTCTTACAACCATTTATCTAGTTTTTATTGAAGTCTAAAGTTAGAGTTAGAGTCAACAAAGTTGGGCACCAACCTCTGTAGTGTTGTCCTGTGAAAAGTCAAGTTTAAAAGGAACTTCCGGAGTCTTGTGGAGAGGATTTTCAGATAAGTGTTTACTTATGTTTTCTATATTTAGTTTTTCTTGTTGTGCTTTCTTTATGATTTCTAATTTCAAATCAATGTGTGCTTGTGTTTTCTCCATGAATTCCGAGTAGTTTTCTTTATCTTTTTCTTTCTTAAATTAAATTATGTAATATTGTTGTGGAATGCATAAGTGTTTAAAGTTGGAATAAGTTGTGAAGATTTAATTCCATGAACTTAATTTACTTCTTAATTTGGCCAGTTAAGATGTTAAATTTGTTGTGAGATTATGTAAGATCTAATGCGGTATTGTCTCAAACAACAAATAGTATAAATCACATGCAATTTTATGGATGAGAATTATAGTCCATATAATTAAATGCTTAGGAGATATGTTTTTAATGGGGAGTAAAACTAGAGGTTTTTAGAGTGACAGGCTAAAGCCCCCTAATTTGGTTTGATATTTTAAATTTTGATATGAGAAGTTAGCCCTCAGGTGGAGGGAATCGAGGGAACTCTAGAGTGAGAGCTGGTATCTTCCCTGCCTAACCGTGTTCAGGATTTTAAAATTTCAAATTAACCAATGTTCTTTATAGAACCAAGTTAGGGTAATGAAAAAATTTGCTCCTATTTATCACAACACATTTAAATACTTCCACAACAATATATTCATAATTATTACTGATTTATAAGAGAAAGAGATATATATTTTATTTCCTAGTATTTTATACCGCATTTTAAAGTTCTAATAATTTTCATTTTCTGTTTAGCTTTTATTAAAAATACCAAAAACATTCAAGCTTTTCAAATCAAAACATACTTTCAAAGTCATTAAAAAAAGTAAAAATATAATTTTCTTAATTCTTTAAAATGTTTTTACATTTCATTGTGGGTTTAATATCTCGGGGCATAATCAGAAAGTCCTTATTACTTAATAAACGATACGTATACTTGTGTAGTATCCCATATTTTAAAATCATAATTTTCATATCTAAATCATCAGCACATATATTCGGTGTGGTGTCAAGTTTTTGGTGCACATATATTTATCAGGGATCAAGTTTTTAGCGTCGTTGTCGTGGAAATTAATTAAAACAGCAGTTTTAAAGAAAATTAAGAAAAAATTAAATTTTTACTTTTCTTTATTTTTGTTAGTGTGTTGTGTTTTATTTTATTTTATTGTTACGTTCGTAGTTCAGGTTTTGAGAGACTTGTGCCTTACGACTCTGAATTAGAAAGAACTATTAGAAAAATAAAAAAATTAAAAATTCTGAAAAAGATAAAAATATTCAAGAAGTGGCAAATCATCAAAGTCAAAATGTTGGCATCCATCAAGAATTCAGACCTTTAAGAGATTATGCTAAAATTACAGTGGATGAAATTCATGGTAGTATTCAACACCCTGCTGTAGCTGTTAATTCATTTGAACTTAAACCTGCTACTATCCAAATGGTGTCTAATAATCAGCTTGGGGGAGCAACAACTGAAGATCCTAATTTGCATCTTGCTAATATTTTAGAGTTGTGTGCTACTTTTAAATATGATGGTGTTTTGGATGACGCTATTAGACTCAGACTTTTTTCCTTCCTCACTAAGGGATAAAGCTAATATATGGTTAAATTCGTTAGCACCTGGATCTATCAGAACTTAGGGTGATTTAGCCCAAAAATTCTTTGCTAAATATTTTCCACCATCGAGGACTGCAAAGTTGAGAAATGATATTACATCTTTTTGTCAATTTGAAGGTGAATCATTATATGAAGCATGGGAAATATTTAAAGATCTTCTTAGAAAGTGTCCACATTATTCGATACCAGATTGGTTAATGATTCAAAACTTTTACAGTGGATTACTTGAATCTCATAGATTAATTATTGATGCTGCTGCTAGTGGATCATTAAGGTTTAAACAGTTTCCTGATGCTTATGCTTTAATTGAAGAAATGACTAATAATTTTCAATGGCCTTCTGAAAGGTTAAATCCTAAAAAGGTAGCCAGTTTTCATGACAATGATGTTTTTGCAATGTTAACAAATCAAGTTGCTGTAATTTCAAGAAAGATAGACCAATTTGGGATGAATTTTTTTTTAGCCAAATTACATGATTAAAGTAAATTCATTAAGCTAAATGATTGATTCTTATTCTTCACCAGAAACTTTGAATGCTATAAGTAAGCCTAGTAACCCATATTCCAATTATTATAACCCAGGTTGGAAGAATCATCTAAACTTTAACTGGAATACCAATAATCATAGTGGTATTAATCAACAATGGGGGAACCACCAAGTAAACCCATTGGGGAATTGGAACAACCAAGGAAATAATAATTATAGACTAACCTATCCTCCAGGTTTTAAAAGAAGTTGTCCATTGAAGAAGTGGTGTCCCATATGGGAAATCAATTGCAAATCCAAGGAGCAACCATCAAAAATATTGAAAATCAATTAGGGCAAATTGCAAATTCATTAAGTAATAGATCCCAAGGAATGCTTCCAAGTAATACTGAAGTGAATCAAAGAGATAAGAATAAAGAGCATGTAAAAGCGATTCAACTGAGAAGTGGAAGAGAGTTGGAAGGTAGAGTTCAGAAAGAAACTGAAGTAGAGAAAGAAGAGATTGAATAACTAAAAGAGGATGCTTCGAAAGGTTTGGAAAGACTAATTTCTCCACCTAAGGTTGATTTGGAAAAGCCACCACATCCATTTCCTCAGAGACTTCGTCAACAAAAGTTGGATAAGCAATTTTCAAATTTCTTGGTGATATTTAAGAAGCTTAACATTAATATTCCATTTGTTGATGTCTTGGAACAAATGTCGAGCTATTTGAAATTTATGAAGGATATTCTCAACAAAAAGAGGAAGTATGAAGATAATGAGACAGTTGCCCTTAGTGAGGAGTGCAGTGCAATAATTCAGAAGAAGCTTCCTAAAAAGCTTAAAGATCCTGGTAGTTTCACAATTCTATGTGCAATCGGAGACAGATTCTATGGAAAAAATTTATGTGATTTGGGTGCAAGAATTAACCTTATGCCTCTATCAATATTCAAAAGACAGGGATTAGGAGAAATAACCCCAACAATTGTAACTCTGTAATTAGCAGATCATTCAATCACATATCCAAAAGGAGTTATAGAAGATGTTTTGGTTAAAGTGGATCAATTTATCTTTCCTGTTGATTTCATCGTACTTGATATTTAGGAAGATAAAGAGATAACCATCCTTTTCGGAATAACTTTCTTAACCACAGGCAGAGCAATGATAGATAAGCAAAAATGGGAATTAACAATGAGGGTTAATGATCAAACTATTACATTCAATATTTCAAAATCGATGAAATATCCTGCAATAGGTAAAGAAAATGTATGTTTTAGGATGGATGTTATGAGATATTTGAGTAAATGTCTTTTCAAGTCAAGTTCTGAAGAAAAACCTGAAAGAGAAGAATTGGAACATAAACAAGAAGAGGAGTTACATCATTCTGAGGATTTTCAAGAGGAAGAATTAAATTATGTTCATGAAAATTTTGAATTGTTGGATATAGTCCATCAATTGATAAACCTCCTGAACTTGAGTTAAAAATGCTTCCTGATCATTTGAAGTATGTTTTTCCGGGTGAATCCTTAACCTTGCCCCTTATAATTTCATCTCAATTGATAAAAAAAGAAGAAGAGAGTTTGCTTAAAATTTTGAAGAAGTACAAGAAAGCCTTTGGATGGACAATTGCTGATATTAAAGGAATCAGTCCTTCAATTTGCATGCACAAAATTCTTATGAAAGATAATTGCAAACCTCGGGCTGATCCCCAAAGGATGTTAAATCCTATCATGAAAGATGTTGTTAAGAAAGAAAGAAATTTTGAAGTGGTTGGATGCTGAAATTATATACCATATTTCAGATAGTGCATGGGTTAGTCCTATTCACTATGTTCCTAAGAAAGGAGGAGTACTTGTAACTGTTAATGAAAGGAATGAAATGATTCCAATAAGAAATTTAACAGGATGGAGAATATACATTGATTATAGAAAATTAAATCTTGGCACTAGGAATGATCTTTTTCCACTCCCATTTCTCGATCAGATGCTGGATAGGCTGGCTGGGCATAAATACTTTTGTTTTCTGGATGGATATATTAGTTATCACAAAATTTAAATTGCTCCTGAGGATCAAGAGAAAACTACATTTAACAGTCCTTATGGCATGTTTGCTTTTAGAAGAATGCCCTTTGATTTATGTAATGCCCCTGCTACATTTTAGAGATGTATGATGGTTATTTTCTGCGATTTAATTGAAAAAGGGATTGAAGTTCTTATGGATGACTTTTCAGTATTTGGAATTTCATTTGAATCATGTTTAATACATTTGTCTAAAGTTCTAAAATGCTGTAAAGAAACTAATTTAGTCCTTAACTGTGAAAAATGCCAATTTATGGTAGTAGGAGGAATTATATTGGCACATCAAATTTTAGAAAAAGGTTTAGAGGTAGATCCTGCAAAAATACAAGTTATCTCTAATTTACCTTGCCCGATAAACGTAAGGGGAATTAGAAGTTTTCTAGGATATGCTAGATTCTACAGGCGTTACATCAAAGATTTTTCAAAGATTACAAAACCTTTATGCTGATTATTGGAAAATGATGCAATTTTTTATTTTGATGATGATTGCCTAAAAGTTTTTGAAACATTAAAAGAAAATTTAATAACTGCACCTGATATAATTTCACCAAATTGGGAAAAACCATTTGAATTAATGTGTGATGCTAGTGATTATGCTATTGTTGCTGGTTTGGGTCAGAAATATGATAAAATTTTCAAAGTTATTTATTATGCTTGTAAAACTCTTAATGAAGGTCAAATTAATTATACCACTACTGAGAGAGAATTATTAGCTATAGTATTTGCCTTTGATAAACTTTGATCATATTTAATTGGAATTAAATGTGTGGTGCATACTTGTACAGCTTATTCTATGTTAGGTGTTGTCTTTTGAAAAGGGGTCGCCAAACAGAAGTTGTAGGTGAATTTTAAAATTTAATTTAAATATATATATATATATATATATATAATTTATATATGATAAAATGGCGGCTGGTTTGGAGAGAGGTGCTCTGCTAGGGTTTCCATGGAGTTGAGCGGCTGTGCTGATGCAGGGTGGAGGAAGGTGGTTAGTAAGAAGCTGGAAGCCTTCTCAGCTCTTTTCTTCCTTTGGTTGTGGGTGAGGGGGTTTATCTCTCCCTTCCCGGGCTCATTACTTTTTGAATTTTTGCTGTGTTACTTGTTACATTGACAATGGCTCAAGATCTCACTCGGGCGGATCCACACTTTGTTGGGAGGGGTACTTTTGCTTGAATTCATAGTGAGGAAAGAAGGTGGAACCACTCTAGGAGACAAGCTAGTGTTCCCTCAATTATTTCATGATGCGATGGAGGGAAAAGTCGAGTGTGAGTTCATTAGAAAATGCACTAGGAAGGCTGGGAAACTGGCTCTGATTTTCACTAAGGAGGAGATTCTGAAACTGTCGGAGCCCCATAAATTTACATTGGTAGGGAAATTCCAGTTTGGACATCCTAAACTGGATATTTTGAGAAAAGCTGTTGATGGTTTCAAGGTGGTGGGCAGGTGGAAATTAGGGGTTTTTGACAGTAGACACATTATGTTGCAGCTTGCTAAGGAGGAGGATTATGCACGGGTATTTTCTAAAAAAGTTATCATGATTGATGGGAAACCAATGAAGCTCCTCGAGTGGACAATGGACTTTGATCCAACTAAAGAACCACCTATAGTCCTCGTGTGGTTTAGTCTTCCTAATTTAAAACTTCCCTTTAACAATCATAGAATCATCTATGACATAGCTGATGCTATGGGGAGGCCACTTAAACTTGATATCCCCTCTGCTAATGTCACCAGAATTTCCAATGCAAGATTCCTAGTAGAAAGAGACATTACTCAACCTTATTTGGATGGGGTTTGGCTAGGTACTGCTAATAATGGTTATTGGCAACCCATTGTTATGGAATATCAACCATTGTATTGCAAACACCATCACTGTTTGGCCACACCATGGAACAATGTTTTAAACTCCACCTCGAATTAAGACCTTATAATGTTAACAATAAAGTTACTAAGAAGACCGACAATACACCTATATCTCCGGTGATTCCGGTTAGCGATGGTCCAAATTACTTCCCGGGAATTGAATAATGAACAACTTGCAATTCTAAATACAGATCTTAATGGGCCAGTTGATAAGGAGGGGGAGTGTAAAAATTATGCAGATCAAATTGAGCAGGCAACTATTGGGAAATATGCAGATCTACCAATAGAGATTAGAGATAATGTTATGAATAATGTATTTGTTACTGCAGCTGAAGATGTGAGTCCAGATTATTCTGATGTAGAAGGGGCCTGCTCTCAGCAAGGAAGCAGGAGGAGGAGGACAAAGAAATTACAGCAAGATGATTTATCCAACACTTTTGTTAAGGAGCCTGCGTGTCGCCACCACATCTAGGACCACAAGTGTCTGTACAGAGAGTGGATGCTACTATGGAAGTGATCCCTGATCACTCGATGCGAGTGCCACTTTCATAACCCCCTCAAGTCCCATGGTGGGGAATGCGCCCAAATCATCCTTGAGAATCTAGCAACTACTGCTGATGGTGTTTGGTCTCAACAGAAAAGTAGAAGAAGGAGAAAAGATATTATGGAGCTGCAAAATCTCTCTAAGTCTAATATTATTGGTATGGATCAGTCTGATGCAACACCCCCTAGAATCACTGAGATTCGGTAAAGCATTACATCATGATTAATCCGATTTGTTGGAATGTTAGGGGTGTAGCAAGTCCCGGCACCCTTAATAGATTATTATACTTTAACGGGACCTTTAAACCTTGGATTATAGCATTACTTGAACCTATGGTACATATCAACATCTCTAAATTTACTAAAAGATTTCCGGGATTCCATTTTCACTCCAATCTGCAACAATAAAATGCGGGTTTTTACCGGAAAGGAGCTTAAGCTGCAATGTTCGACTTGATAATTATCAATTTCTACATTTACGGTTTGGATTGGATTCTTTCCGGGGCGAGTCTTACTATCATTTATGCGGGTGTACTCCAATGGATAGAGATTCTCTTTGGAAAGAGTCGTAGGTCGATCGGTACTAATAACCCTTCAAATTGGATTGTCGAGTGGGGACTTTAACTGCATAAGAGATCCTAGTGAGAAAAAGGGGGAAGAACTCCGACCTTAATACCATGTTACAATTCTCCCGGAATATCACTAATGCGGGATTATTTGATCTAGAGCTATATTGGTTCCCCCTTCACATGGAAGAGAGGTAATCTGTTTGAGAGAATTGATAGAGTTTTAGCTAATGATCAATGGCTCAACACCTTTCCCATAAATCAAGTGCAGCATTTACACAGAGCAACATCTGATCACTCCCCATTATTGATACAGATTTCTTTCAGTTCTTACAAAGGGCACTCTCAGTTTATATTTCTCAATGTTTGGTGCACTCATAATAGTTTTTTAGTCGAAGTCCACAGAGCACGGAATGTTTTGGATCACACTAGCTGCAACCCTCTTGTGAGATTGTGGAGATTGCAAAAGAATGTAGCTTTTAAACTAAGATTGTGGAATAAGAATCAGTTTGGTAATGTTTTTCAGCAAGTTAAAGAAGCAGAAGCCAAAGTTCATTTGTTAGAAGTCTGCTAATGATTTGGGAGGGTTTCGGGCACATGAGCTTGAAAATGCCCGAGCATCTGTTTTCCAAGCCCCGGAAAGGGAAGAGGCTTTTCTACAACAAAAAGCTGCCGTGAATAAATACCTCTATGGGGACGGGAACTCTAAGTATTTTCATGCGGTTATTAAACACGAAGAAAAATAAATACTATACTTAAAATCAAAGATGAGGTTGGCAATTGGGTTACTGATCAATCTTCTATTTCACAAAGTCGTTGTATCACATTTTCGGAATTTGTTTGCTTGAACGACCTATATCCTCTACTTCATTTGTTCGTTGAGATGTTTTCCGATCATCATGATTATGTGAATCGGCTGAATTTAACTTCCCTCCACGATAAACGGGGAGATATTGCAGGCATTGCACGGCATTGATGGTAATAAAACAAGTGGTCCGGATGGTTTCACTTCAACATTTTATACTAAAGCACTAGGATATTGTGGGTGCTGATCTTATTCGAGCAGTCCTTTCTTTCTGGGGTCGGATCTTCCTAAATATTTTGCTGCAGCCAGCATTGCTCTTATTCCCAAAGGCACTCAAAAAACTCAGTGGACTGATTTCAGACCTATCAGCCTTACTACTACTTTTTCTAAAATAATTAGCAAAATTCTTGTGGGGAGATTACAACCCCATCTTAACCAATTGATCAGCTCTAACCAATCTGCTTTTGTGCAGGGAAGAACTATTACCGATAATTGTCTTTTGGCTCGGAATTGTTACTTGATATTGATAAGAAATGTAGGGGACATAATTTACTTCTCAAATTGGATCTTAAAAAGGCATATGATACTATCGATTGGAAATTTATTGATGCGGTACTTAAAGCTAGAGGTTTCCATCCCGCTTTTTGTGCTTTAATTCAAAGATGGTCATCCAATGCCTATTACGATGATCTTGGTTAATGGTATAGTCGTGGTTTCTTTAAAGCTGGTAGGAAGTGAAACAAGGAGACCCACTTTCTCCAACCATCTTCATTTTGGCTTTTGATTACTTCTCTAGAACTGCGAATGCTGCTCAAACACTTTATCCTTATCTTCATTTTAAGCATGGTTCTTCACGGATTATAAGTCACTTGGCATATGCTGATGATGTCATCATTTTCACCAATGGAAGTAAGCTTCTCGTAAAGAAGATTTTGCAACTGACTGATCACCTAGCCTTGGTAGCAGGTCTGGAATTAAACCAAAGGAAGTGTCAATATTTGGCTGGGAAAGGGTTCAAATATCAACATTGGTTGAAAGAGCACACAGGATTTTCTGCTGCTGATCTCCCCTTGAAATATCTAGGAGTGCAGTTAAATAAAGGAAGGAGGAAGCAATCTCAGTATGATGAAGTTGTTAGGAAGATTACATCAACATTAAACTGTTGGACTAATACCTTTCTGTCTAATGGTGGAAGATTAACATTGCTTAAGAGTATACTCTCAACCTTTCCCCTTTATCGATTACAAATAGTTAGAATGAAAAAGAGCACTCGAGAAAATGATAGAAACAATGTTTAATAAATTTCTCCGGGAAGGCCAAAACAAACAATATCATTGGGCTATATGGAACAAGGTTTGCAAACCAAACAAGGTCCGGGTGCCTAGGGCTGAGAAATTTCCAACGAGATGAGCCATTTGTTCTATTGTAAGCAGTGGATTAAATTCGAAGGAAAGATACCATGTGGGCAAAATTCTTGTTTGACAAATATTGTTGGAAAGCTCACCCAAATTCGTAGTACCAAGACAAGGGGATTCTAAGCACCTGGAGAAGTTTGCTGAAAGTAAGGGATCCGACCGATCGAGTATTCTGGCAGGAAGTGGGCGAGGGGAGGTGAATTTCTATTATGACAAGCTCGGATAGGAGATGGCAATTTAAATTTTATCTGCTGATTTCAATCACCAACTAACGATTGCGAGATTTCGGATGGAGGATCAATGGAATGTCAACAAGCTGAATGAAATTTTGGATGAAGAGAGCATACGACGGATCATTCAAATCCCTATTAATCCAACTATACTCGATAGAATCATACTGAAGCGGTCTAATAAATTTTCTTTCAGTCAAATGATTCATAGCTCTTTTCAACTTTGGCTCGATACTACTTGGGGAGAAAATGCGGACCGGGCTTTTATCCCCTCTATGTCTTACTTCATTGGAGAATGTTTCATCATTACCTTCCACTAGATGATATTTTAAAACTCAAAGGACTAAGACTAGCTTCTAGATGTTGAGTCGTGTCAAGCTCAGGAAGAATCATTTTCCCACCTCTTTCTCCATTGTACTGTCACTAAACAGGTATGGATTACTGTTTTACAACAATTCCATCTTAACCACCTCAATTACAATTGGCTCAATTGAGAAGCTTCTTCGGGAGGACTGGAAAAATGAAAAAAGGTTCCATTTACCTTTAGTTATCTGCTGGTTTGTTTGGATGCATAGGAATCATGTGAAGTATGACAACGGAACTTGTAGTATAAATCATATGGTGGCCAATCGCTGCGATTTTACGAGTAAGAAGCCACCGTTGGAACCCACAATTAAAAGAAAACCTACATTGCTTGAAGTGGTCCCTTCCACCTCCACCATGGATAAAAATCAATATAGATGGGAGTTTCACTAACTCTGCTCGTTGGAATTGGGGCGGTTGCGAAATTTTGAAGGTAAATTACCGTGGTACTTTCAAGTTCCTATCATCTCACTCGTCGGCTCTCCACTCCGAACTCCAAGCCGCTTATTGGGCCCCGATTATCGCTAAAGCTTTGAACTACCAATTTGTGCTGGATTGAATCGATTCTCGCAATTTGGTTAATATAATACAAGGATTATCCCCTCCTCCTTGGAATTTGGTTTACCCTTACGAACATTGCTCTCTACATTTGGCTCCCTCAACCTCAAGTGGTCTCATATCTTTAGAGAAGGTAACCAACCCGCAAGCCGGTTGTCAAACATGCCACCGCAACTCGAAAGGATTATTTTTGTTCGTTAAACCCGATGATCCTTTAAAGCTTTTACTTTTTGGGGATTTGATCGATATTCCCTTTATTAGATGTATGTAAACATTGTTATCTTTTGATGAATGAATTTTCTCTTTCCCTTTAAAAAATATATATATATATATAATTTAAAAAGTAGAATTTGGTTTTTTGAAAATAAATTTAAGTTTGAAAATTTTAAGATATGAAATCAAATTGATCTCACATCCCAAATAGTTTATATAAACGAGCACCGCATCGCAAACCGTGTATCTATCTCGAGGGATAGACACACTGCTTGATGATGGGGCTCGATTAAATAAACTAAAAGATTTGTGACATTCATTTGGTCTGCGAACCGATTTTATAAGCCGACAGACCAACCAATTTTATAAGCCGACAAATTTCCTAGCTTAATATAAAGGAATTAAGCAGGGTTTATATTACCTGGGTTTTTAAAGTTCTTTATAAGGGCAAGCCCTTATAGTTAATTACATCTTAAATGACGGGAATCATTTAAGAAAAATCTCGATAATGATCAGTGGTTTTGCTCTCAAGAATTTTGAAGTTTAAGGTTTCAAAAATATTAGATTTTGGAAATTTCAATAGGGAATAGTTCAAATTTGAAACAATTTATTTTAGGAGTCCAAAGGAAGAGAAGTAAGGGACGTCACGGACCAGAAGTGAACTTCGGTGACTTCCCAACTATCCTATGGTTTGGTTTCAATTTGAGAATATTTTTTAATGTTTCAATCCTGCCAATTTTAGTTAATTAGGACTTATGCTTGTATGATATAATCACACAAATCGCCTTAAAGATGTGAGGGTTTATGTCGTACCAAACGACTACCTCGGAGTCCTAAGACCGGTTAGGGCTTAATTTGCATAACATGATTATACAAATGCCTAACGAGAAGGTTGAGGGTTTATGTTGCACTAGGCAAACTGCCCCGAAATTCTATGGCATGGTTATTTAATTCTAAGAAAGGTTTAGCTGAAGTAGATTCAGGTTTTGCTGACGAAGATGGCCGTGCTGCCCACTGTGCTCCAAGCTCTATGTTATTGCAGAGGTTAAGTTTTAGAAAGTGACAATCAAGAGATGAGAGAAGTGTTTTGGTTTAGAAAAGTTGTAATTTGAGATGGCTTAATGTTTTAATTAAAACAAATCCTAAAGTTGGTTAAATAGAACCTTTAAGATCCCACGGTTCCGTCATCCCGACACCGTTATTTTTATCAGATTCACATTGTCCAAATGAATTTGTTAAACGTAACTAAATGAGTTCCACACTTACATTTAGACAGTTGGAAATCTTGTTAGAAACACATGGGTTACATCATCCGAGGGATTCCCGATCATCCAACAAGATGTTTTAATTTTGTTGTAGTTGTAGTTTTGTTGTTCTGTTCATGATTAAATCTTGAATTATTTTATCTTTTAAATGTTGTGGCGGTAAATTTTATCTTATGTTGATTTTAATTTAGTCTTGGGTTTCAGTTTTGTGGCTACCCTAAAAGTTTCAGTTTTCATGCAGGGTGACATTGTTGTTTATCATGAAAGTTTTGCAAGAAAGAAAGTACAGCGTAGGTAAATAAATGACAATAAAATAAAAGCGTACTTGACAAGCATTCCAATCATTTTCACCTGTACTTAAAACACATGTTAAGGCATTTATATAATTGCAAGAAAACACTAAGGTAAAGCTAAGGGAGGGTTTTGGTTGTCTACCAAAATCCTAATCCTATTACTAGTCAAATCCCATGATGTCTATGTTATTATGTTTTATGGATGATTTTCTTCACCAAAGAACAATTAAGTTTAATTGTTCTTCTAAAACTTCCCATCATATTGAGAAAGTGCTCAGGATGAGTCCTGAACATCTTTTCAATGCTTCTGGGATTATTTCAATTCCAAATCAATTTCATCATACTAGTGAAATTGGTCATCCAAGAATTTAGTTAAGTTTTGTTTCTTGCTCAGTGAACTTGGACATTTGATTGACCGATGAGTGAAGTGACATTTTACTTGATGCTTTATTTAAGAGTTATAATAATGAAAGTCTTTACGGGCAAATTATTTTGTTAGAGAATTTAACCGTTTTTAATTTAAAGTTCGAGTTGATGGTTAAAAGAGATTTAATTTAGTTATAAAATTTTGATTGGTCCTTTTCAAATGTTTTAAATTGCTTTAAGTTTGAAAAGGAGTTCAAATAGTTTAATTCAGTTGAGTTTTATTATTTCAGATGGTCTTGACATTTCAGATCAATTTTAAATATTTCAATTATGAATTGTTCTGAGTTAACCTTAATGTTTCAAATTTATTTTAAGTTAAGTTTTAAACAATTTCAGATTAGTTTTGATATTTTATGTTTCTTTTAATTTGATTTTCTTATTTCAAATTGGTTTTAATGTTTTATGTTTTAGTTTAATTATGAAATTTTTGGATTATCTTCCTTTCATTAATTTCAATTATCATTTTATAGCTTCATTAATTGGTGTTTAAATAATATTGATTAAATTATTGATTAGGGATTCAATTTAAAGAATTGGAATTCTCCAACATTACACCCCTAATCTTAACATTCAAGCCTTAATTAATCTTCCAAGAATTTAAATGATTTATTTAATTAAGGTTCCATTTTGATGTATTAGAAGTGATTAATGGGTTTCTACCTTTAATTCCCTAAGTTTCAATCATCCAAGAGAAAATTAAGATCAAATATTTTACCCTCCCTTTGATTAGGCTTAAAATATTAATTAGGGTTAAAAATCCTTAATTACTTTTATGCCCTCTTAAGCATATTCACTTCATAACTCACTAAATTGAGCTCAAATGAACTTGAAGTTTTTATGTCACTTCATTCACATGTCAATTAAGATATTAAAGGAGAAAAAGTGATTTTTCCATTTTTTAATTTAATTTATATAATTATTTTTTTGAAAAAATTAAGGGTTTTCAATGAAAATTCAACAACATGACCAAGGTAAGGTTTCTATCCTTAGGAAAATTATGGGATGTTCCTACTGACGAGAGGACCACTTGGACCAATTTTGGTGATCTTTTTGAATTATATTTAATTTATTATAATTATTTTGAGTTTTGGGGTATTAATTATATATAAGATAAAATTAAAGTTGAAAAATAGATTTTATATTTTTCTTAAGTCCCTCTAACCTTAACGAGTTCAGAGAATCAAATTTTATAATTTTCTGATTTTTATTTGATTTATTAGAATTATTTTAGTGAGAAGGTTTGAAAATTCATTTTTTAACATTAAAATTTTACTTTAAGCTTTTAACATTCAATATCTTAACCTAAAGACTTAGAAAAATATTTGGTTGGTTCCTAAGTTATTAGGGAACAAAATATGACATTTTTGTGATTTTTTCAATTTCTTAATTATTACAATATTAAAAATAGGGTTAAAAATGAATTTTTTTAAAAAAAATCCAATTTTAATTTTATTAGACTCTCCTGACACCAAAGGGCCCACAAAAAAGTTTGGTGAATTTTTGAAGTGAATTTTGGGTTTTATGAATTTTTTAATTTTTAGAATAGCTATGTCACTTGATTAACTCACTTAATGGGTTAAACTAACCCCAATTGACTTGAAATTTTTACGTGAGCTTCTCTGTATCCTAAGTGACAGTGGAGAATTGTTTTCAAGTGATTTTGATGTGTGGTTACTCCTAATTAATTAAAATTCAGTTTTAAGTGTTTATGCTAATTAGGGTTATTTTTAATGATTTAAATCAAACCATAATTTTCATAGGGTCCTCTAGTTATAAGATACATCCCCTAATTTTTCTAGAATTTTCTCAAAAATATGCTAATTATTAGAATTAAAATACCAAAACAGAGACATAAACTTGAAAAATAGATAACTTGCCATAGAGATGGCCTCTGACCTTAGAAAATTCAGGGAATGTTTCCAATAATAGAGGCTACAAAAGCCCTATGGTTTCATGCCATGGTGAAATGTGTGTGTAGATGGAGAATTAAAACATCACAGAGAGTATTTAAATCATTAAAAATCATAGACTCTACAAATTAAATTAATTCTTTTTCCACATTATTCTCCTCTATTCACTGAGCAAGAGGGTATTTTTAGTTTATTTTAAGATTTTTTTATGAAAAGTTAGGAATTTTTGAAGTTTACTGAATTAATTAAATAAAAAAAATCCCTATTTTTCTACTTATCCAGCGTGGCGCCACCTCATCCTCAGCACCTCTGAAGTCCCATGCATCGCTCCGCCATTCGATGCCACCATCTGACTGGGATGCCATGTGGCTCGTGGTTCATGTATCGTTGCTCCGTCCAGCGCGATCCTGGCCGTCCATTCGATACACGTGCGAATGGAAGGCATCCGTTCATCGCCCCCAGTCGTCCTAAACCGAGAACCATCCATCTTCTAACCCTAAGATCTCACTCGATACTCAACCAAATTACATGGGGTTTCATCCTACATGCTCGTCTAGACAAGAGCTACACATCCATACGACTAACATGCATTGAAATTGACTCAAAGTAAATGACGGATCGCTGGAAGCTAAGTTTAAAGAGAAGTCTCCATACATTGGTCAAAGAGGTGAAGCCTCAGTTGGATGTGCTCAACACGTTCTCTGGAGTCCAAAGAGTCTATGGATCGAGCCTCTGGTCTTGGTGAATTTCCTATGTATGATTTCCACCAAGCCTGATTTCAAAGCTTCGCCGGTAGGAGGAATGGCTAACCTGGTGAAGGGGCTTTCACTGAGGAACTTCTCCTCTCGGTCTGGTGATGGTGTAGGGTTGATCATTTTGAAGATTGTCTCACTGTGGTGAAGTGTCCTATTTCTGGGCTCAAAATTGAGCTCACAGAGAGGGTTTTAGGGCTGCATTTCAATGGGGATCAACTGCTCTATGTTAGGAGAGGAGTTTGGAATCAGTTTGATAGGGTTTTACTAAGTTTCAGTGCATCCAACCTTTTTGGCTGTGGAGGAGGTGGGTTTAAATAGCCATGGATGGAGGGCTTCTCAGGGCAAGCCAGGGGATGGGATCAGCTGCTTAGGTCAAGGGAAGAAGAGCTCCAATGACCACTGGCCATGGGACAACTCAGCAAGGGAGTTTTGAATTTTTTGGCTCATATGGAGCTCTCGGGTGTGGTGTTTTCCGGCGACCCAGGCGGCTGGCTGGCAGGTATGGATCACCATCTTGACCAGTGAGGTCAGGGCTGGGGTTTGGTGAGTTCAATTGGCTTTGAACATGTGTAAACGAGTTGATTAAAATGGCATGGGGGGAGGGTTCATTTTGGGTTGAATTAGGTCAAGCCATGGAAATGGGTTAGGATCACTCTCCAAGGCTGGTGTGGGCTCAAGAGAAAGTCACTTGGCTCGGCTTGATTAGTGGGGTCAAGTCACAATCCAAGTACAATTAGGCTTAAGCATGGGTTAGGGGAAACATGGGAGTGTTTAATTATTTTAAGGGAATCATGAAAAAGGCTCATCCTTTTGCCCAAGATGGTATGGTGACATGGACTCAACTCACATGTCTCACATGTGGCTTAAGAATGGCTTCATGGCTCCATGTGGCTTGGGGCAAAGCTTGGTCAATTTCATGAGAATAGTTTTTTTTTTATTTTAGGAAATTTTGATGAGGTTTGAGGGTAATTTTCATGAGACCAAAATTATAATGATTTTATCATGAATTTAAACTTAGGGGATGATTTTATTAAATGGATGATGAGAAGGAAATGTCATGTGGGCTTTAGAGCCAATTTTGGGCTTTTTTAAATTTAGTAAAAATGGGCTTTTAAATGTTTTAAGGAAGTAGGCTTTTTAGGTTTTAAAATAAATTTTTGGATGAAAATTTTGTGAAATATTATGCCAAATAAATGTTACCTTTAGTTTAGGAAGGTGTTATGAAGGTTTTACAAAAGATTTCGGGTCAATTGGAGTTGAATTAGGTTGGTTTGGGGCAAGCTTGGGTCATAGGCCAAAATTGGGCTTTGAGCTTCAAATTGAAATTGAAATCAAATGTTAATCAAATTGGGCTTAGATTTGGTTTATATTGGTATTGGGGACATTAAATTAAAGTTTAGAATTGAATTGGATCAAAATTGAGGTCAAATGGGTTGATTTGGTTCGACATTGGGTCCATTTCAGTTAAAAATGGGTCAAAGTGGGGATTTTGCTAAAAATGGGCTAAATTGGCAAAATTGGCCTATGTTGTAGTTGAACAAAATGAAATTGGAAATATTTGAGATTTTTTCAAATTTTTTGGGAATTGTTGGAATTTTTTGTCACAAGGTGGGAATTTGAAGGTTATTTGGAGGGTATTGGGATATTTTGGTGGTTTTAAATGGTGGGAACTATTTCAAAATATCTTTTAAGATTTTTAGGAATTTTGGGCAATTGTTAGGGAATTCTGGAGAGTTTTGGGCAATTTCAAGGGTATTTGGTAGGTTTGGTGGGTTTAGGGCCCCGGGAGTCAAAAAATCGAAATTTGGGAAAAAAGGAGATTGATTAGATGTGAGTAGAATGAAACTGTTTTGGTTGAGCCATGATGCCATATTAAGCTCACAAGAGCCATAGGAGGACTCATTTTATCCACTCAATATGTTGTTCCTAACCTTCTTAGCTAGGGGCTTAGGGCTTGAGGTTTATCCATGTGAGTTTCCTACAATAGTCAAGAAGCCAAGTTGAGTAAGAGTGGTTTTAGGATTTGGAATGATTGTGAGAGTGTGGTGTGTGCAGGTTAACCATCACCAGACCAGGTCACCCAGGGTTCCTAAGGCCAAAGAGTCCCATAGGAACTCATTCTTGAACCTTTACATTTGACTTTTAACCTTCCAAAGGGGTTTGGAAGTTTGTGATCATCTGTGGGGTTCAAGAAAAGTTAAGAAGTGTTTGAATCTCTAAGTGCTGGGTTCCATCTCTAGTTCTCTAGGATAGTCAAGGAGAATACCAATGGTTAGATCCTAAGTACTAAGAGGAAAGAAAAGACCTCACCAAAAATGAGGTCAATAAATGGACCTCCAATAGGTGTGGTGTGCTAACCAAGCACACCGCGCGTATTGGCGTTAACCGAAGAGATCAACAAAACCAACAGAGACGTCTAAGTGACACACTTAGAACAAAGCGTAGAAAATTTCTGTTGGGGAGTATCAGGTAAATCTCCAAGACTAGAGATTCTAGAACTCTCACTGGGGAAAAGAAGGTGAATTCTAAATGACAAGATCTGGAGAGATTCGATTTTAGATTTGTTTCATTTTTATTTCAATTTTTAAGTTTGAGTTTTGAATTGATTTACGTTTCAATTTTGGTTGAAATTTGACTTAAGATTGATTTCAAGGTGGATTTCGCGGAAATATCGAATTAGAATGAGAAATGGAACCTAGGTCCAACCTCGGGATTGCAATGAGAACTAGAATTTAGGTACCAGCCTCGAAGAGAGAATCAGAATTTAGGTACTGATCGAGAAGGATGAGGATCAGAATTTAGGTTCTGATTTCGAAATGAGAACTGGAAGTTAGGTACCAGTCTCAGAAGAGAGTTGAAAGTTAGGTATCGACCTCAAAAAGTGTGAGAACTGGATGTTAGGTACCAGTCTCAGTAGAGAATCAGAAGTTAGGTACCGACCTCAAAAAGGGTGAGAACTGGAAGTTAGGTGCCAGTCTCAGAAGAGAGTCAGAAGTTAGGTACCGACCTCAAAATTTCAGGAGTGCGAAAAATTTTCTCAGAAGAATGTGAATTTAGTGGACACCGAGATTAGGATGCCTTGTCGGTCTTATACCCATGTCAGAGGATTAGGATGTAGAAAAGTTTCTCGGAAGAGTGCAAAATTAGCAGACACCGAGATTAGGATGCCTTGTCAGTCTTATACCCAAGTTGGAGGATTAGAATGCGAAAAAGTTTCTCATAAAAGATGCAACATTAGTGGACACTGAGATTAGGACGCATTGTCAGTCTTATACCCAAGTCGGAGGATTAGAATGCAAAAAATTTTCTCGAAAGGATGCGGGATTAGCGGACATCGAGATCAGGATGCCTTGTCGATCTTATTCCCAAGTCAGAGGATTAGAATGCGAAAAAGTTTCTCAGAAGGATGCGGGATTAGCGGACACCGAGATCAGGATGCTTTGTCGGTCTTATACCGATGTTGGAGGATTAAAATACGAAAAAGTTTCTCGGAAAGGATGTGAGTTTAGTAGAAATTCAAAGAAGAGAATCAAAATTTGAGTATCGATCTCGAAATGAGAACTGGAAGTTAGGTACCAGTCTCAGATGGGAATGGAAGTTAGGTACCAATCCCAAAAGTTTGTATTTGATTCAGGTTTCAAAGATTCTGCAAAAAATTTAGTGCAGTAGAAGATTGGAATGAGACATGAAAGTGTTTCACATTCTAAGAGAGTTGATCAAAATTTGATTGTTTAGCAAAGGATATGAATCCATGCCATCAGAACCAAATCAAAAATTTCGTGGTTCTGTGTCACTAGACTCAGTCAACCTTCTCAAAAGAGGGAAGGAATCGCGGAGAGTCGGAAGGACTTTGAGAACAGCCGGAGGCTAGGGATTTCAAATTTGGGAATTTATTTTTGTCGTTTGTTGTGATTTGATTTCATTTTTGGATTTTCAATTTAGAATTCGTGTTAATTTGGAGTTCGTTTGGACATTCGGATATTAAAAGAGTTCTCGTTCATTTTATTTTCCATTTTCTTTCTCATTTTCATTTCTCTTTGTTCTTCGTTCAAAGTTCATTTAACTTAACGGCATTTCCCAGTCAATTTGCACAAAAGAGGTGAAGGCAAAACACGACATGGTTGTTTCTATTCAAATTTATTGAAAATACATCACATAGTCCGATCCAAAACATGATGATATTTTCCTTGAAAATTCAGTAGCTCATACAATCCTCATAAATCCAAAACAGATTGTGTAAGATCCTTGCAAGTTTCTTCCAAAAACATCTGTCGAAGTCCATGTCTGAATAGTGAGACACATGGACAATAACATCACCTTCCAAGGCACCCTTGGCAGGAATGCCGTTCGGATGTGCATTGAAGGTGTGTTATTTTCCATGTAGCTCAAATCTCGTAAGGCCGAAGGCTCTCTAACTCTGGATCCGGTTGAAAGAGGAAAGGCATTTTGTCGTCGTCCTTCCTCCTGAAAGTGACAGAGATTCGCTGGACAGGCACCCCTGGATTGCAGTGTTTTGCTATATCTGCTGCATTTCCTTTTAGTACCAAGATGGAACCTACTAGTAGAGATATCTCCACCGGCCCTTGGAATTCTCCGGGGCCTGCTATATTGAGGTCTGATTCGAACATGATGTTACAATGGTTGACAAAAGACACTGTGCAGAAGGGTCTGACGAAGTCGTGATGATTTATGTGTGGCGGTATACAGTCGCCTTCCTTTTATATGTTGATAATGCAACTGCTGGGTATTGAATCTGCAAGCAATACCCTCCATGTCACCATTCATTTTACGACTCTCTTGATAATCCTTGGCATTGGATCCACCTCACTGTGATGGAGTATCCCTGGTGAATTTCCCTTTCTATCATCGGCGAAGTTGTAACATCACCCGCACTAGATTGTAACTCTTCCTTTTCCTTTCATCCACTTTCGGGGTTCCGAATAGGTCTTCTCTCTTAAGCGACCAGCTCGGTCCATTTTTTGAAGCTTGATGATGCAGTCCATACTTTGTTGCTGCTCGTAGTCTGAGAACACATCCGTATGCAGCTCAAGGCCCTCTAGGATGTTGATCCTCTTTCCTCGAATTCTTTCAAAATATTCAAAAGTTTTCTTTTCAACTTTCTGCAATCTCTTTATCTCGTATTCTAGAATTATCTGCAGTTGGCGAGGTCTGGTAATGTACTGTGGGATGTATGGCTCAACCCCAGTACGTTCTCTTGCATGTCTTGGATCCATGGGGATAGTCCCTGTCAGGACATCCTCCGGGGTTGGTTTTGCAACAAGACTCTTCAGAACTGGTAGATCTGTCTGGTGTTGTGGCACTGATTCTATTTCTACTCTTCTTGGAGTTTCTTTCATCTTTTCTGTTGTTCTTGGAGTTGATCTCATCTTTGCTGGTTCCTGTTGAACTGGCTTCCTTGAAGTACTTGCACCGACGGTATCAACTGTCTCTTCATGTTGATCCGCTGCTAGCTTGCTTAACATTTTGCAAATGCGGCGGTTCTTGTTTCTTCGTTGTGTAGGAGTGAGAGTAGCTCTCCTTACCTCTTGAATTTCTATAGCCATGGCGCTGACAAGCCTGCCCTTTGTTGTATTTACCATGAACTTGATTTTCTTGTCTGCTCCGGTCATTTGAGCGGTGTTTACTTTCCTTTTATTATCAGTAGCTGGCTGACTCAGGTCACCCAATCTCATCACTGTCTGGCTACGGAATTCTTCCCGGTCGATCGGGGTCCAATCAGTTTCTTTGTACTGCAGCCCGGCCGGTGTGAAGTCTGAGTCGATCTCAATCACAGCCCCATTCTTCACCTTCTCTTCGTCGAGTGCTAAATTCACGCCATTTTTAAAGTTCAGAACCAACCGCCCGCTCGACATTTCCCTACGAAAAATAAGGGAAGGATCAGGGGCTGTACTAAGAACGAGAACAATAAGAAAGTTTACTTATTAATGGAAAATTCTTATTCATTTCTTTCAAATTTTAACAAGAGTAGGAAAAGATGAGGAAAGATCAGGAGTGAGATTGACTTGAAAAGAGAAGGATCAAAACTTTATTCTTATGATTTCACATATTTTCTTTTAACACTTTTTTTAATGATTTTTATCATCCATTTTTATATTTTGGGTTCGGACCCAGTTACAAGTGATTACCCTACCCATGCTTCTAGGAATAAGACTTCATTTTTAAAGTTCATCCTTCGAAACATCAGGTTGTGTAATACTTCTTCTAATATCGTCCACTGATTGGAAGCATAGGTCGTTCTCCACGATAATTCACAAGTTGGTAGGGACCTCTAGAGTAGACTGTCTCGACCATGAACGACCCCTCCTATGTCAGTTCCAATTTACCTCCTATCTTGCGGTGTGCAAGAATAGGTCTCTTGAGAACTAGAACTAAGTCACCGACTTTGAACATCCTTGGGCGGACCAGTTGATCGTGGGTCTGGATCAGCTTGGCTTGATACAATTCAAGATTATGATGTGCTGAAAGTCATTTCCCTTCCAAGCTTTCCAATTCTTCTAGTCATAGTTTGGCGTTCTCTTCTGTAGTGATCTTGTTCGCAACTGCAATTCTGAGTGACGAAAGCTGCACGTCCAAGGGTAAGACGGCTTTGGACCCGTACACTAGAGCATAAGGCGTAGACTGAGTAGGAGTTCTGAAAGTCATCCTGTAAGCCTATAAGGCTTCTAGCAACTTCTCGTGCCAATTTATCTTGTTGTCGTCCAAAGTTTTCTTTAAGATTTGGACGAAAGTTTTATTAAAAGCCTCGGCCAAGGCTTCTGCTCTTAGGTAGTAGATCGTCGAATAGCGCCAATCAATCCCATGCCTTCTTACGAAACTCTTGATCTTCGTACTTCTGAATGCGGACCAGTTATCTGAGATAATTCTGCGTGGTACCCCGAAACGCCAGACGTTTTGATTCCTGAAGAGATGGAACACATGATATACCTTCACTTCTCCGAGAGGTACTGCTTCTGCCCACTTTGAAAAGTAATATGTAGATGCAAGAATAAAGCGATGTCCCCTTGAGGAAGGCGGTTCTATCAAACCCACAATATCTGTGCCCCAACATTCAAATGGCCACGATGCGATTGTTGGATGTAGTACATTTGGAGGTTGATGTAGAACCACTCCATGCACTTGGCACTGGTGACAACTCTTAGTGACTTTCATGCAGTCAGTCATCATTGAGGGCCAGTAGTACCCTAGTCTTTTAATCATCATTTTCATCTTTGGACCCGACTGATGAGCGCTACAAAGTCCGTAATGCACTTCTTTAACGATTTCACGAGCCTCGGACTTGCTGAGGCACCTTAGCCACATATGATCGAAAGACCTTCTGTATAGGCATTATTTATTAATACGTATGACAGAGTTCTTTTCTTGATTTGATGGGCTAATGACTTATCTTTCAGTGGGTTTCCTATTTGTAAATAGTTCATTAATGGTTGTCGCTAATCTTCTGTAGTTTCTGTTACTATCGCAACTGATTCTTCTTTTTCTGACTTGTGCACTGCATCCATGTCGAGCTGTGAGAGGACCTATCATCCCTGAACTGACATTTCAAGTGACTCATCCTGTAAGCAGGTAAATTCCTTTGCGAGGCGGGCTAACGCATCTGCAAGAGCATTTTCTCTTCCAGGGATCTTGTAGATCATTACATTCGTAATCTGTTCCAATAACTTCATGGCATACTGAAAGTACTGGTCGAGCCTTAGTTTCAAAAGTTTGTACTGTCCTGCGACCTGCTGAATGATCAACTGAGAATCACCGTAGATGTTGATATCTGTTATCCCCATCAGAATGGCTAACAATAGTCTAGTTACAAGGGTTTCGTATTCTGCTTCGTTGTCCGTACACGGCTCTGTTGGATGGTAGGAGTATCTTAACATTCCCCGCTCTGGTGTTATAAATATTATTTTGATTCCTGCTTTACCGGGCACTATCATTTGCAATTCTTTGTCTTTCTGTGCTGAGAATGCTCCGTCGAAGTACAATTCCCAATGCTGATCATCGGTGTATTCTAGGCTCATTATCTGTTCATTTAGCAAGTCATCGTTAAGAGGCGATTCTGTCGGCAAAGGGTGCACTGTGAGAAACTCTGCTAGGACTTGTCCCTTTATGGCATGAAGAGGAACGAAGGTTATATCGAATTGCAATAGTATCATCAACCACCTGGTAAGTCTGCCGGAAAGTGTCGGTAGGCTCATCAAATATTGCAATGGATTAAACTTGAAAATGAGCTTGACCTTATGATAAAGCATGTAATGCCTGAGCTTTTGAGCAGTAAAGATCAGGGCCAAACAATGCTTCTTAATCGGGGGATACTTTACTTCCATCGGAATTAGACGATGACTTAAGTAGTAGAGTGCGTTTTCTTTACCCTCGTCATTGACCTGGGCTAGCAGGGCTTCAAGGGAGTCGTCTAAAGCCGTGGTATAAAGTATTAATGGTCGACCCGAGACTGGGGCTGCTAATACAGGAGGTGTCATTAAATATCATTTATTGTCCTCGAAGGTCCGCTGACATTTCTCTTCCCAAATGAATTTGGCGTCCTTTTTAACCAATGTCGAGAAGAGCTGACACCTACCTTACAAATTTGAGATAAAGCGTCGAAGATATGCCAACTTCTCTTGAAAGGATCATAGTTGTTTATGGTTTTGGGAGGAAGCATTTCTAAGATAGCTTTAATCTTCTCCAGATTAATTTCAATTCCGCGATGTCAGACAACAAATCCTAAGAATTTCCTAGAGGCGATGCCGAAGGCACATTTCTGGGGATTCATCTTAAGGTTAAACTGTCTTAATCGCTCGAAAATAATTCTCAAATCATACAGGTGATCTTCTTTCAGTTTGCTCTTGATGATCACATCATCCACATAGCACTTAACTTGGTTGTAAATGAGATCATAAAAAATCCTCGTCATTGCTCTTTTGTAAGTTGCTCCTACATTCTTCAACCCGAAAGGCATCACTTTGTAGTAGTATATTCTGATTAGCGTTCTGAAGGCTGTGAGCTTCTCATCTTTTGGTGCCATCTTTATCTGATTGTATCCTGATGATCAATCCATGAAAGAGAAGACTTCATGTGTCGAAGTGATGTCGATCATCAATTCTGGAATTGGTAGCAGGAATTCATCCTTTGGGCATGCTTTGTTCAAATCTCTGACATCCACACAGATTCTGATTTGACCGTTCTTCTTTCTGACTGGTACCACATTGGCTAACAAAGTTGGGTATTGTTCTTCACGGGCAATGTTAGAGTCTATTAGCTTCTTAACTTCAGCTATCACTTGTTGTTCAATTTCTAGACGCATTCTTTTTGGAGCTTGTCTGACTGGAACGGCAGCGTGATCCACTCCTAGCTTGTCAACTGCAACCTCTGGAGCTAATCTTGGCATTTCATCATAACTCCAGGCAAAACAGTCCTTGAATTCCATCAGAAGCTTGATCATGTTTTTAGAGTCTTCTTTATTGAGTACGGAGCTAACAAAAGGTCGGCCTAGACTCTTCGCTAGTACCTAAGTTAAATTCCATTAACTCGTCTATTATAGATTTAATCTCTTCTTCAAATTCTGGCAGAGCGTCTCCAGTTGGCAGATCTTCAAGATCATCTGAAGCTTCCAAACAGTCTTCATCATGCTCGTAAGCAACAACCAAGCAAAATTATGAATTGACAGCCGGTGCTACCGTGTCGAATCCGAGACCATACATTGAATTGGGCAGTCGAGTGTTATTATTCCATATTTTTTCAAAGCGTTGTGATTGACCTTTCATCCATTGTCTAGGTAAGACACCACGTTGCATCAAATTTTGAACACTGGGAGAATACCACTCAAAAGACAATTCCATTAATTCAGATGAAGTAACATCTACAAATTTTACATCGTTTTCAGTATTGGAAGAAGAAGCACCACGACAGAACTTAATTCGCTTAGCATCGCCACCATGCACTTCTTTGACCACCATACCCTCGACCTTGCTAGGGTGGATCGGGGTTAGGGTCATGCTATGTACATAGTGGTTAATCCTGTCGTACATTGATTTGTATTCTTCATTCTTTTCATCTTCGACAGAGATCTTGAACTGTGGTTTCTTTTGGTTTATCTTAATTGCTTCATTCTTGATTTCTTCTTCTTCGAAACTGTTCTCCCAATCAACATCGATGACCGATTTCTTTTGTTCAACTGTTCCACCATTTCTTCGTCGACCTCGTCCCCGGCCTCGACCTCGGGTGTGAGTTCTGGAGAAACCTTCACCATCTCACCTTAAGGGAGTGGTGAGTAACTGTTGAACAAGAATTTTGGGTTCTTCGTTGTCTCGAACTCTTTTTTCTTCATTTGGTATGACATTTTTAGAAAATATTGTTTTCTTCGGAGGCGCGTAGTAGGCTGCATCTTCGTGAATTCCAATCTCGTGTACGAAAAAAGGTTGCAAGTCTCCTTTGATACACTGTTCTCCCCCTCCTTCATAATACTTTATGCACTGGTAAAGAGACGATGGTACCATCCGGTTTTCATGGATCCATGGCCGACCCAGTAGAGCGTTGAATAATGTCTCACAATCAATTATGTGGAATTTTGCGGTTGTTCTTGCCAAATCACCGACCTTCTTTGATAGAGTTATCGACCCAAGGGCTCTATCTCCTTTCTGATTAAACCCTCTTAATAAAATCTTGTCTGCTTCGAGATCACGGGCATCAATTTCCAAATATGCTAACGTCCGAAGATTCATTATGTTGATTGATGCTCCCGGATCAACTAACACCCTGGAGAGCGTGAATTTCCCGATGGAGACTGAAATGTACAATGGTCGATTGTGATCGGCTATCCCAAGTAGTAGATCATTGTACGTGAAGGAAACACCACGTTGTTCTTTTAACGAGCAAACCACGTCTAAGGAATTACCGGCCATTTGAGCTAAACAAATTTTTGGATCAAGTAAAGCCTTGATCAGAGTTTCTCTCATCTCCTTTGATAAGATAAGAGCATCATAGAAGCTCAATTTGGCTGGTAGCTTCCTAAGATGGGCTAGCACGTTATAATCTACTTTGTTACCAGGTTCTTCTGTTTCTTCCCGAATGAGTAGTTCCTCTGCTGGGGTTGGCTCTTCCTAAGCAACCACCTTCCTTCCTTTTGGACCCATTCTCGGGGGTAGAACTTTTCTGCTTCTTAGATTAACATCTGTTATTTCTTCTGAATCTGGTGTTAAATTTGCTGGTGTCTCCACTTGAATTGAAACGACTGGCTCTTCTGGAGTTGCTTCGGAGTCTGACAGCTCTAACTCTATCGTGATCGGAGTCCCTCAGAATTCATAAATGGACTCGTCACATTCTGAGCTTTCGTAGCCACTCTTGTGAATGTCTCTTCCTTTGTCAGGGTCGTTAAGGTTTTGTATGATTTGAGAATCGTTATTCATATCGAAATCAAGATCTGGATCAGGTTGGTTGTCGTTAGTTACGTAGTGGTTAGATACAGTCAAAACGTAGTCAACACAAAAACTCTTATCATCATATGATCCCGCCGGGGCGAGCAAATAATCATACAGAGTAAGAGGTTCGAGGGATTTCTCCCTAGAATCAGAAACAAACATTCTAGGAAAAGCAGTCCCTACTCTACCCTTCGGAGCCTCAGTCTTCTCTTCTTCCACGATCTTCTCCTCCTTCTGGGCCAGTTCTTCAATCGCAAGTGATAGTGCCGGCTCGGCAGGTTTCAAACTCTGAACTGAAGCGCGCACTAAAGAGGTCTGAATGTAATCCAAAATTCTCTTTGAAGACTTCTTCCAGACAGTACTCCATCCATCATCGGTCGTGTACAGGTCTATTAGATAATAGGATCTCTAGAAATAATATTGACGAAACCTCCTTTTTGGGGCTCCTTCATGTATTCCTTCGGGATCATTATGTTCCCTTTTCGAAGGTTATCCTCGAGCCAATTCTTGAAGGTGAAGCAGTCTTTTATCTTGTGTCCGAGCATCCTGTGGTAGGGGCAGTAGTTCGGATGATCTTTCTTGTTGACTTCCTCCGGCCTCCTAGGCTCTGGCAGCTAAATATCAGGCGTCTTCATCAAACTACGAAACATCTTGGACAATGGTTCAGTATTGAAGGGGTATTCCTTATTCAAAAGCTCCTTTAGGGCACACGGCGGACGAGGCGGCGGCTGATCATATTGCCATGATTGATAGCTTGGTCGAGGCTATTGATAACTCTGCTGAGGTTGTTGGTAAGTCCGTTGCGGTGGTTGATAACTTGGCTGTGGCCGCTCTGGCTATATCAACACTGGCTGCTTACCCTTATCAACTGCCGTGGCGACTCCAGATTTCTTCTCAAATGTTTTCATTGGTTTATGTTTATCAGTCTTATTGACATAGCTCAGCTGTTTCGCTTCCTCCTGCAAGCTCCCGACCTTACTAAGAAACTTCTCGAAAGTCTTAATTATGAATTCTTTGAGGAGAAGTGCTATCGGGCCATGGATACTCTTAAGCAGAATACCAATCGCATGTTGTTCCTAAAGCTGTGTTTCACACTTCATACTTAAATTCCTCCATCGAAGTATGTAATCCACTAATGTTTTGTTCGGTTTCTGTTGCTCCACCACCAGATCACCAATAGTGATGTGGTGCCGAGCCCCGAAAAACCGCTTAACGAAAAGGTTTTCCAGTTCTGACAAAGTCTTAACTGAACCATTCGGTAATTCCACGTACCAATCGAGGGCGATCTTTGATAAGCTGCTGACGAACTGACGAAAAAGCAAAGCGTCGCTTCCACCGACATTGCAGCAACTAGCACAAAAATGTGTGACATGCTGTTCGGGGTTTCCCGTACCGTCGAAAGTCTTGAACAGAGGTAGTATGAAGCCATTCGGGTATTGGACTGCATCAAACTCTTTAGGGTAAGGTCTACCCATCAGAATAGATGCTCCGCTCTTAGACTGGGCTAAGGCTTCTCGTATATGTTGTTCTACCATGTTCTTAATATCCTTCTCGCGAATCATGCTCTACGCTGCATCCTTCTTCAGCTGTTCATCTCCGTTAATGGATGTAACTTCTTTTCCTCCATCTGCAATGTGAATGATCTCTGGGGGTGTTTCCTTCTGAGGCTGAAGCTGACTCTGGAGAGTGGCTAAGGTGGCTGCCATGTCCTCCATCTTCTTTGCCATCTAATAGATCGTGTCATCCTTTTATTTAAGACATGCTCTTATTACTTCTGGTTCATCTCTTTCTAAAGCTGATGGAGCTCCCTGCAAAGCCTACGATGCTCGGGTCTTGACCATGTTGAACTCAGATGAATCTACTTCATTTCCCAATTCTTCTCTTCTTTCCCTTGCCAACCGTCGGATGCCTGTTCTTAACTTTCCTATAGCGTCTTCAAGTAGCCTTTTCCAAATGGTCTCGCGGTTGTCATGTGACGACTGTTGAACTTCATCTTCAAGAGTTTCCTTTAGAGCTGCAACACTTTCTTTAGATTCCAGCTCTCTGACGAGACTTCTCTTTCCAGAGTGTTCTGTCGGTATCAGTTCAGAAATGATAGGTTGCCACACCATCCTTCTTGCAGTAGGTGGCCTAAGACCAGATGGTCTGTTGGTTGTATGTCGGTAGGTGGTGTCCTTCCTAATATGGTGACCTGATACAACAACTGGCGAACTAGCTCGTACCTTCTTTCTTGGCTTCTCTACGGCAGTGACGGGGTCTACTTGCGGTCCGAGGCGGGATTTAACTGGTGCTCGTCCCATCCTTCTCAGGATTTCTGACATGGGGCAACTTTCCTTCTTTGCTAGTTTCTCTACTACTGCTTGTAATCGGGTAAGCGGCGTAGTATTGGCCCTCTTCCTTTTTATGTCACTGTAGTATGCAGGTCGGGGTAACACAGCGGCGATCTTTTGGGCATCTTCCTCATCAGATGCAGCAGAGAGAGGGTGGAATCTACTCCCTCCCAACAGCGGTAGGACCTCAAGCAGTTCTTCTTTTTCCTCAGGAATCTCTTCAAGAAAGGCAGGTTCAACAGCCTTGGTCCTTCTGATCTTAGCAATCTTTCTGTTCTTATTCCATCTTTGCGTCTGGGTTAAGAGTGCGAATCTCAAACTGGACCCTATCTCGAAGATAGACGGTATTGCAGTAAAATCTGAACAATCCACAGTAACAAGCTCATCACTGGCTTAGACTTCCTTCCCTTTCAGTTTGGCGGGAGCCGGGGTAGGTGCAGAGATGACTAGACCGGTAAGGGTAGAGATAACAGTCCTCCTACGAACAGCGGTACTTCTCTCAACTGAGACCCTTCGCAGGGGAGGAAACTCTTGAGTCGATTTCAGATTCAATTCAATTATGGGTTCACTAGTTTTTGGAACTTTGTCCATTAGTGCGAAGAGGGTAACATCAGTGAACTTAATATCTGTATTGTCGAATCCTTATCCAAAGCGGACGATCCCATTGTCGGGCAGCTCATCCTTATAGACAGCGAAGTCCATTCCATTGGTGAAAGAGAAAATCAGCTTCGCTGCAGACATTTTCAGCAGGGCAGATTCCGAACATCAATCTGAATTACACTTCCTTTCATCTCAAAAATTTCTAGGATGAAAAAAGAATTTCTCCAAAAAAGAGTCCAAACGCATTTTAATTTATGTTAGTTTTATTTACAAAATATTTTTGGATTTTATTTTATTCGTGTTTTTACGATTTTAAAAGTGTTTGTTTATTAGAAGGTTATTTATTAGAGGGTTTGTTTGTTAAGAACGAAACCATTAATGGAGGAAGGTTATAGAAAAGGTAAATGACCCGATTCGGAATTGGAAAGGAAGAGAAAGTCTCATAAGACTTCTCAACCCGAGGGACCGCTCCTAAACTAACACCTATTGGGGGTCCACCCCACCTCGAAGAGGCAAAAGGATTTCAGAACCTCTCTGTTTAGGGGTGTCTAAACAGTGGCTCCAAAATCCAAGAGAGATGACTATACCCGTTCAAGAAAGAAACGGAAGTGGTATGTCAATGAAAATAATGATAGTTTGATCCATAAGGGGCATGGATTCACTATCGATTTATGAAAGCAAAATCATCTGATCAAAATGGAGAGAGGAACTAGTCCCCAGCGGAGTCGCCATAAATTGTACGACTTATTTTATGTTAGGTGTTGTATTTTGAAAAGGGGTCGCCAAACAGAAGTTGTCGGTGAATTTTAAAATTTAATTTAAACATATATATATATATATATATATATATATATATATATATATATATATATATACATATATATATATATACATATATATATATATATATATATATATATATATATATATATATATATATATATAATTTGGAAAGTAGCATTTGGTTTTTTGAAAGTAATTTTAAGTTTGAAAATTTTAAGATATGAAATCAAACCAATCTCACATCCTATATAGTTTATATAAACGAGCACTGCATCGTAAACCATGTATCTATCCCGAGGGATAGACACACTGCTTGATGATGGGTCTCGATTAAATAAACTAGATGATTTGTGACATCCTTTTTGTCTGCGAACTGATTTTATAAGCCTACAAATTCCCCTGCTTAATATAAAGAAATTAAGTAGGGTTTATATTACCTGGGTTCTTAAAGTTCCCTATAAGAGCAAGCCCCTATAGTTAATTACATCTTAAATGATGGAAATCATTTAAGAAAACTCTCGATAATGATCAGTGGTTTTGCTCTCAAGAATTTCGAAGTTTAAGGTTTCAAACAAATTGGATTTTGGAAATTTCAATAGGGAATAGCTCAAATTTGGAACAATTTATTTTAGGAGTCCAAAGGAAGAGAAGTAGGGGACGTCACGGACCCGAAGTGAACTTCGGTGACTTCCCAACTATCCTATGGTTTGGCTTCAGTTTGAGAATATTATTTAATGTTTCAATCCTGCCAATTTTAGTTAATTAGGACTTATGCTTGTATGATATAATCACACAAATAGCCTCGAATATGTTAGAGTTTATGTCGTACTGAACAACTACCTCGGAGTCCTAAGACCGGTTAGGGCTTAATTTGCATAACATGATTATACAAATGCCTAACAAGAAGGTTGAGAGTTTATGTTGCACTAGGCAAAATGCCCCAAAATCCTATGACCTAGTTATTTAATTTTAAGAAAGGTTTAGCTGAAGTAGATTCAGGTTTTGCTGACGAAGATGGCAGTGCTGCCCACTGTGCTCCAAGCTACTTGTTGTTGCAGAGGCTTAGTTTTAGAAAGTGACAATCAAGAGATGAGAGAAATGTTTTGGTTTAGAAAAGTTAAAATTTGAGATGGCTTAATTTTTTAATTAAAAAAAATCTTAAAGTTGGTTAAATAGAACCGATTAAGATCCCACGGTTCCGTCATCCCGGCAACGTTATTTTCATCAGATTCACTTAGTCCAAATGAATTAGTTAAACTCAACTAAATGAGTTCCATACATTCATTTAGATCGTGGGAATTCTCGTTAGCAACACGTGAGTTACATCATCTTAGGGATTCCCGATCATCCAACGAGATGTTTTAATTTAGTTGTAGTTGTAGTTTTGTTGTTCTGTTCATGATTAAATCTTGAGTTGTTTTATCTTTTAAATGTTGTGGCGGTGAATTTTATCTTATGTTGATTTTAATTTAGTCTTGGGTTTCAGTTTTGTGGCTACCCTAAAAGTTTCAATTTTCATGCAGGGTGACATTGTTGTTTATCATGCAAGTTTTGCAAGAAAGAAAGTACATCGTAGGTAAATAAATTGCAATAAACTAAAAGCTTACTTGATAAGCATTCTAATCATTTTCAGCTTCACTTAAAACACATGTTAAGGCATTTATATAATTGCAAGAAAACACCTAAGTAAGGCTAAGGGAGGGTTCTGGTTGTCTACCAAAATCTCAATCCTATTACTAGTTAAATCCTATGACGTCTAGGTTCTTGTGTTTTATGGATGATTTTCTTCACCAAAGAACTATTAAGTTCAATTGTTCTTCTAAAACATCCCATCATATTGAGAAAGTGCTTAGGATGAGTCCTGAACAGCTTTTCAATGCTTCTGGGATTATTTCGAGTCAAAATGATTTTCATCATACTAGTGAATTTGTCATCCAAGAATTTAGTTAAGTTTTGTTTCTTGCTCAGTGAACTTGGACATTTGATTGTCCGATGAGTGAAGTGACATTTTATTTGATGCTTTATTTAAGAGTTATAATAATGAAATTCTTTAGGGGCAAATTAGTTTGTTAAAGAATTTAACCGTTCTTAATGTAAAGTTGAAGTTGATTGTTTAAAGTGATTCAATTTAGTTATAAAATTTTGATTGGTCCTTTTCAAATGTTTTAAATTGCTTTAAGTTTGAAAAAGAGTTCAAATCGTTTAATTTAGTTGAGTTTTATTATTTCAAATGGTCTTGACATTTTAGATCAATTTTAAATATTTCAATTATGAATTGTTCCGAGTTAACCTTAATGTTTCAAATTTATTTTAAGTTAAGTTTTAAACAATTTCAGATTAGTTTTGATATTTTAAGTTTCTTTTAATTTGATTTTCTTATTTCAAATTGGTTTTAATGTTTTAAGTTTTTGTTTAATTATGAAATTTTTGGATTATCTTCCTTTCATTAATTTGAATTATCATTTTATAGCTTCATTAATTGGTGTTTAAATAATATTGATTAAATTATTGATTAGGGCTTCAATTTAAAGAAATGGAATTCTCCTACATTACACCCTTAATCTTAATAATTCAAGAATTAATTAATCTTTCAAAATTTTAAATGATTTAATTAATTAAGGTTCCATTTTGATGTATTAAAAGTTATTGTTGACCTCACTTTTGGTTAAGGTCTAGTCTCTCTTTAGAATAGTCGAGGGTCTAGCCATAGGACTCTCCTGGTGACTTTCATAGAGGACTAGTCATGGAACCCTTCCCATAGAAATTCAAAACTCTTCTGTCTTCACTAGGGGGTTTTCATATGCTTAAGGCCTAAACTCCACCTTTTGGTAGGAAAAGGCAAGCATAAGGAATCCTAGGGAAGTCTCCTATAGGTGGTCGGACCTTAGGATTTGCCCACGAGGGAGGTCCGGAGATCACCACTCATACACTTCACATTCACAACCTACACACACTACACATCCTAATTTCAACCATGAACTCTTTGGAAACTCATGTGGATAGCCCAGCCCTAAGTCTATGACTAAGTGGTAGGGACCAACACATAGAGGACCAAGTGTAAGTGACCCTTGGTCACTACATCATGCTCACCTTGAAGCCACCTTCAAATTTCCAAAATTTCAATTGTTGGCCCTTTTGCCCCCTAAATAATCATGAACTACCCAAAATACCAAAAATTTCCAAAATTACACAAATTCACCAAACCCCCCCCCCCAAAATCATTCCAAGATATTCCTTACCACTCAAATTGACCATTCATGACCAAAAATTCCGTAATTTCCAAACATACCCCCCAGTACCCTCAAAATACCCAAAATACCCTTTTTTCCCAAAAATCCAAAAATTCCAAAAAATTTTCAAGAAATTCCAGAAAATCCTAAAAATCTCTAATTTCATTTTTTCAACTACACTTATGGTCAATTTTGCCAAATTAATACACTTTCAATCCAAAATCCCAACTTGGCCCATTTAACCTAAAGGTGCCTAAACCAAACCCAATCTTGACCCAATTGACACCAATTTTCATCAAATTCAATTCTAAACCAAAATTCAACATCCCCAATATCAACTCAGACCAAATTCAAGTCCAATGTGACCCACATTTGAATCTAATTCCACTTGAAATCAAAATCTCCAATTCTGCCTAAATAATCCAAAACTCCTAAAGTGACCCAATGTCAATCAATTCCTCCCAAATTTCAATGCCAAACACTTTATAACACCTCCTTAAACTGAATTTCATCATCAATTGCCCATAATTTGAGCTCAGGTCTTACCCAAATACATTTTGGACCAAAGAAACCCCAATTTTGACCCAAGCTGAATACATGTTTTAAATCCACCAAATTGACCCTCTAAAACTTATCAAAACCATTTTATGTCTTCATAAAAATTCTTCTAGACAACATATATACATTATTTTTGAAGACCTATGAACCCCATTCCCACTCAAACTCAAGATAACTTGACCCGAACCCAACATGGTCCAAAATAATCAAAACTCCAATCCATGCCAAAATTGAACCTCTAAATGAGCTCAAAACCACTTTGTGTCTTCATGAAAGATCTTAATTACAATCATGTGGACAATATTGGTCAAGAAACCTAGAGTTCATTCTCACTCAAACCCAAGTTAAGTTAGCCCAAACCCAAATGAACATAATTAAACTAATAATTCAAATCAAATCAAATTAAACCAAAAATTAATTAAATTAACTTCATGAAATTCCTTAAATAATTAAATATATAATAAAAAATATATATTAAATAAATAAAATAAAATAAAATAAAATAAAAATAAAGTTTCTCCCTCACCTCCCCCTCATCCCTCCCTCACCCTACACGACACCTACACCCCTCTCCATCACTCCCATCACTTCTCCCCTCACCTCCTCACCTCTACCATGTCACCACCACACCTCCACCTCATCTCATTCCACTCTCCCCCACTCCTCTTAGCTGTGAGCCTTCCCCATTAAAAACCCACTCACCACTTCATTTTACGCCCCCTTACACACTCTTACACACTCCTTTACACACACACTTACACATTTCCTCATTCTCCCCCCCAAACTCCTTCTAGCCGTGAGCCTCTCTTCTCCTTCTCCTCCTTCTATGCTAGCCACAATCACTCACTTCCTCTCTTAGCCAAGTTTTCAAACAAGTGCTTCTCCAAGGCAAGGTAACATCTTCCCCTTCTCTCTACTTTTACTTTTAGTTCAAAATTTCTTAAAGGGAAAAGTTCATCATCATGTTTATGTTTAACTTAAAAATCTAAATCACACATACATGCATTCTTTTATCTTATTCTCCTTCATAGGTTTTTCAAAAAAAAATCATGTGTTAATCCCTTTCACAAATCTTCAAGCTATTTAATCTTTGCCATGCTTCGGCTTTAGGATTTTTTTTATGCAAAATTATTTAGCTATTTCCATGACTTAGCCTTAAGATGTTTTTCATGTAAGCTAATTTAGTTTTTTTTTAAATCTCCCCATGTATATTTTCAAAAATTATGTGTAGGTTGTTTATCCTTCATGCTATTTAAATTTTATTCATGCATAGGTTTAGGAATCCTTTTCTTTTATGCAAAGTTATGTAGCTAGTGTTAAATATTATAATCTAAAAGAAATAAAACATGAAGGGAATGGAAATAAATTAAAAAAAAAGAAAAAAAGAAATAAACATAAGAATAAAATAAGATAAGAGGAAATGGAATAAATTTTTAATAATGTATAATAATAAAATAACATAACTATATACATATGTAAAATAAAAAAAATAAATGTAAATATATGATATGTGCTAAATAATATTTTAAATAAATTATAACACTAAATAAATAACTACACTACATTTAAATAACATAACTACATACTACTAAAATATAAATGAATAATATATATATATATATATATATATATGCAAATGTATAATAACAATATGTAAATAATAAAAAGTAATGTTATAAGAATAAAATAAATGATTATAAACCTAAAAGATAATGAAAATATAAGAAAAAAGATAATAATAATAAAATAATAATTATAAATATAAATAAAATAAGTAAATAAAAATGTCATTCTTTTTTAAAAAAATAATATAAATGTTAATATATAAATAAATAATAATCGTAAAAGCTTTAAATAAATGGTAATAACTTAAAATAAACAAAAGGAAAATTTAGGAGAGAAAATTTAAAAGCTTTATAAATAGATAAATAATAATAAAAAAATGATAATAATAAATAATCTAAATTAATAATATAAATTAACAATGATAAATCAATAATATTTAAGAAATAAAAATATACATATAATTAATTAAAATAAAATAATTTATAAGGGATGATAAAAATAAATAATACATATATATATAAATTGAAAATAATTTAAATAATATAAATGAATAATGAATTAAATTTAAAAAATTAAATGGTAATTAATTTAAATAAATTACATTAAATAATAATTAATTAAGTAAACCAAAAACGATTAAATAAACAATAGCTTAAATTAAATTTAATAAATTAATTAAATTAATTAAATTAAATAAATCAAAATTATATTTAATTAAATGATAATGTAAATAAATAAGTAATTTAAATTAAATTGAATTAATTAAATAAATTATATTAAGTTAAATAAATTAATGAAAACCGAATATTAAATTAAAATTAAATGATAATTGTAAATAATAATAAATTAAATTAAATTATTTAAATTAAAGAAATCAAATCATATTAAATTAAATTAAATAATAATATAAATAAAAATTAAATTAAATAAATTAAATAAACAAATTAAATAAATTAAATTGATAATGTAAATAAATAATAAATTAAATTAAACTAAATAAATTAAATAAATTAAATTAAATTAAATTAAATTAAACAATAATGTAAATAAATAGTAATTTAAATTAAATTAAATTAAATTAAACAAATTAAATTAAATTTTTTTAAATTAAACAAAAATACTTTACATTAAATTAAATAAATAAATTAAATTAATTGAATAATTATTGTGAATAATAAATTAAATTAAATTAAATTAATTAAATTAAGTAATAAAATAAATTAAAACCAAAGATAATAATTTAAATAAATAAATATTAAGTTAAAGTGAAATAAAATAAATAAATTAAATAAATAACAACCAATTAGTTAAATAAAACAAAAAAAACAAATAAATGATGATAAAGTAAATAAATCATAATGAATTAAATAAAGATAATAAATTAAATAAATAAAGATGAATAATAATTTTAATTAAAAATAAAAGATAATATGTTTAAAAAAACATAATAAAAATAATAATAACATAAAATCATATAAAATAACATTAATATAAGAATAAAATTACATATAATAATAATATAACACATAAACAAAATAAAACAATAACATACAACATACAACAATGATAACACATAACAACATAAACAATAATAACATAATAAAAGGATAATATATAAATAACACAACCATCACAAATCACAACAACAACAAGAGTCCTGATCACAATACAATACTAACACGATAACAATCAAACCTAGGATAGGCCTCCTGAGGCATGGTTCATTTTTTCCCTTTATAAAGTCCCCTAGGAAATCACAACTTGGTGTAGAAAACGTAACAAGAATACCCTTATGCTTAGTGAATGCATGGAGTAATCCAAATTTTTGCATGATGTCCACATAACCTTCCCAATTCATATTCCAAACTCAAAATCCTTAGTCTCAAATCCCAGCACAAACCAAAACCAATATAAAACTCAAACCAAACCAAAACCAAAACTCAAACCAAAGCCAAAACCAAAACCAAAACCAAAACCAAGTCTAAAACATAAACTCAAACAAATCTTCACAACACTCCCATAAGTCCAAATTAAACTACCAGTTACCACCAAATACAAACCTAAACCACACCTAAACACATTTCCCCCATCCTACCCCGAACAACTGTGTTTATTAAGCATAAGGGTATAGGTAGAGTGAATTGTTAAGCAACATAATAATTCTAAATGAGCCCGAGACTTTTCATCAAGATATGAGAGGGAAGCATGGACTTGCATCCTTCTTTGACTGTTTGGATACCTTTGAGGTCTATTAAACTTAATATGTCTGCTTAACGAAACCATCATCAATTAAATTAAACAAAGTTTATTGAAACACAACATAGGAATTCACACAGACATCATAGGACTTGGTAGAAAACCAGGACATTTACATAGACATCATAGGATTGAGTAGTTACTGCTTGTTAGTCCTACTTCTTCCTGTTTTCTGGCATGCTTTAATTTCTGCAAAATTATAAACACATACATGCAATGCAATACTAAAGTCTCAACTGGGAATGACGAGAAGACTCTCCAGGTATGCTTTTACTTTATTGCAATTTACCTTATTGCAATTTATTTACCTGCACTGCGTTTTACTTTTCTTGCTTGATAAATAAGATTGTTGCATGAAAACTGAAACCTTTAGGATAGCCACAAAACTGAAACCCAAAACTAAATTAAAATTCATACAAGATAAAATTTACCACCACAACATTTCAAAATATAAGACAAATCAAAATTTAATCAAAACAGAACAACAAAAATTACAATTTTAACTAAATTAAAACGTCTCGTTGGATGATCGGGAATACCTCGGATGATGTAACATACGTGTTGCTAACGGGATTTCCCACAGTCTAAATGAAAGTGTGGAACTCATTCAGTTAAGTTTAGCAAATTCATCTGGACTAAGTGAATCCGATAAAAATAACGATGCCGGAAGGATGGAACCGTGGGATCTTAACCGATGTTGTTATAATCAACTTTAAGATTTGTTTTAATTAAAACATTAAAAAAAATTGGATTTTAAGATTTCACTAAACCAAAAAACTTCTCTCATCTCCTGATTTTTCACCTTCTAAAACTAAACCTCTGCAACAACAAGGAGCTTGGAACATAGTGGGCAGCACGGCCATCATTGTTAGCAAAACTCGGGTCAACTTCAGCAAAACTTTTCTTAGAATTAAATAACCAAGCCATAGGACTTCGAGGTAGTTTTCCTAGTGCAACATAAATCCTCAACTCTTCGTTAGGCATTTGCATGATAATGTCATGTAAATTAAGCCCTAACCGGTCTTAGGACTATGAGGTAGTCGTTCGGCATGACATAAACCCTCACATCTTCAAGGCTGTTTGTATGATTGTGTGATACAAATATAGGTCCTAATTAATTAAAACAGGCAAGATGAAACATTAAATGAACTCAGAAATTGAAGCCAAACAATAGGATAGTTTGGGAAGTTGCCAAGATTCCTCTTACATCCTCAGCTTCTCCTACTTCTCTTCCTTTGGACTCTTAAACTGTTCCAAACTCGATTCATTCCCTATTGAAATTCCAAAATTCAATCCTTTAAAAACTTTAAACTTTGAAATTCTTGAGAGCAAAACCACTGATCATTATCGAGAGTTTTCTTAAATGATTCCTGTCATTTAGGATGTAATTAACTATAGGGGCTTGCCCTTATGGGGAACTTTAAGAACCCAGGTAATATAAACTCTGCTTAATTCCTTTATATTAAGCAGGGGAACCTGTCGCTTATAAAATTGGTTCGCAGACTAAACAGATGTCACAAATCTTTTATTTTATTTAATCGAGTCTCATCGTCAAGCAGTGTGACTATTCCTCGGGATAGATACACAGTTTGTGGTGCGTTGCTCGTTTATATAAACTATTTGGGATGTGAGATCAGTTTGATTCCATATCATAAAATTTTTAAACTTAAAATTATTTTCAAAATCAAATGCTACTTTCCGAATTATATATATATACTTAAATTAAATTTAAAAAACTAAAAATATGCTGACAAGCTTCTGGCGACTCCACTGGGGAATAGTTCCTCTCTCAATTTTGATCATATGGTTTTGCTTTCATAAATCGGTAGTAAATCCATGTCCCTAGTGGATCAAACTTCCATTCTTCCGTTGACATATCTTGTTCATTTCTATCTTGAACAGGTATGATCAACTTTCTTTAGATTTTAGAGCCATTGTTTATACACCCCTAAACAGAGGGGTTCTGAAATCCTCCTTTTATTACCTCTCTAAAGAGGTGGGGTCGGACCCCCAATAGGTGTGTTGGTGGATTGATTCCACTTGGGCAATGTGTGTTGTGAATTCAGCCCAGGACTGGGTCCTGAATTACACTTTTGCTTCGTGTCTCTCGGGTTTGATTTGCTGTCAGCAAATTAAACCAAACTTCTACTTTCGTACCTTTCACTCAAATTTTGAAATTAAAAGAACAATGTTAACAAATATAAAAGCCAAAAAACAAAAAAAAAATAAGGTGAAAACACCAAACAGAATAAGAGAATTGCCCAGTTTATAGTACGAGTGCGGTAGCTTGAGTACTTCCGTTGAAACTACAAGGCACAGACGTTACTGACTTCCAGAAATTCTTTAAATTCCAGGAACGATGTCTTCGCTAAAGTTGATCTTTTCTTTCGCCTCTGGAGTAGAGTTCGCCATCAATAGGGATGAGCTACCTGATCTGGCAGTCATTAAGTTTGGACAAGGATTCAATGATGTTGAAGCTAAGTTCAGGGACGTGGCTATTGAAATGATGAAGCCTGAAATGAGCAAGTCTGTTAAGCCTATTGTAATGTTCAACATGAAGTCTGTTGAGGAACTCCCCTACCAAAGAAGGAATGGATTGAAAAGAACTCGGTTGTCATTACAAGCGTTGGGACATCTCCTATGGCTATTTCTGCTCCTACTGTCGGATTCACTACCGCTGTACCAGTCGCTCCGCTAACTAAAGGAAAGGATATTCTACATGAGGAAGAGTCAGTCGATGCTTGTGTATTGCTGTCTTCTAAATTCAAGATTGAGTCTGATTCAAAGTCCGTGCAAATGACAAAGACACAGACAAGGAAGCGCAATCAGGGAATTCTGAAGTCAAGCAACCGCATCGGTCTGAAGAACAATTGTTCCGGTTGAGATCACACCAGATATGTGGGAGACATGGTCCGACAATGAATCAACGATTGAGCAAGGTATTCCCGTTTAAAGAGGAGTCAGTGTCGCAGATATTCCGTTACTTGATAAAGAGGCCAGAATTCAGATTACCAGAGCCAATGAAGCCAGAGGAGGCCGATAAGAAAGATCATCCCTAGTACTGTCCATACCACCAGTTGCTCGGTCACACCATAGAAAACTGCTTCAGCTTCAAGGATTAGCTTGAGAAGAATTTCAGAAGCGGAAATATAACGATCCCGAATGAGTATTTAAAAGAACCTGAAAAAGGTTCTATAAATATGATTTCGTGTGATTCAATTAGTTTCTACACGACGACACCGCTGCTCGATAAAATAAGTGATGTTTCTCAAGAACCTCCAATTGACCTTAAAGTTCTCAAAGGAAAGTCAATTGAGTCCACTGTGGAAAAGCTTCGAGCTGACATTGCAAGACTGTCTAAAGGTCAAAAAGTAGACTTTGAAGAGGAAGATTACAACTTAACAGATTAGACGGAAGGCAAATTCACCGAAATCAATGTCATCGAGACACAAGCCATGTTAGCTGTGAGCGACACTCCTCTTTATGAGGAGAACGCCGAGGATGAGTGGCAGAGGGCCATCCAACAAAGAGATGAACATATCAGCCGGCTTGAGAAAAAAATTAAAGAAATGACAACTGCTATGGCTATAATGCAAGGACAGTCGCACTCACAGTAGGTGGCATCCTCGGAGACGAACCAGCTGGAGATTGTCCATATTACCGACGAAAGAAGGGAGGTTGCTTCTGTAAACTGAGATGAGCCGCCAAAGAAAGATTCAACTAAGAATATGGTGCCAGAAAAAGACATTAAGCGAATGGTTGAACAACAGGTGAGAGAAACCCTGGATCAATCAAAAAGAGGGACATCAACTCTGAAAGGTAGGCCCTACCCGGAGGAGTTTGATACAATCCAATACCCCAAGGGTTTCGTACCACCTTTGTTCAGGACTTTCAACGGGACTGGAAACCTTCGGCAGTACGTTTTACACTTTAGAGCAAATTGCTACAACGCAGGGGGTAGTGATGCGCTACTGCTCCGACAGTTTGTGAGCAGCCTTTCAGGAATCGCCTTCGACTGGTACGTAGACTTATCGAACGGTTCAGTGAGGACTTTCGCAGAAATGAAGAATCTTTTTGTCAAGCGTTTTGCCGGGGTTCAACACCACATCACTATAGGCAGTCTTGTGGAAGAGAAGTAGAAGCTAAATGAAACTTTGGTGGAGTACACTCTACGGTGGAGAAACTTAAGCATGAAGTGCGAGCCCCAATTGCAGGAGCAACATGCGATTGAGGTCTTACTCAAGAACATCCATGGACCGATAGCTTTCATGCTTAAAGGACTCACCATCAAGTCATTTGAAAAACTACTTAGTAAATCCGCAAGCCTGCAAGAGGAGGTCAAACAAACTGAATTCATCGAGAAAGAGGACAGGGTGGAGCCAGCAAAGATATCTGAAAGGAGATCGAGAGACGATGGCGACGATCGACAAGGGAAAGCGACCAATACGGACCGAGCAGGTTACCTCGATACGGTCGAGCAGCACCAGCCGCCTCAGTACGATCAGTTTTTATAGCAGTACAGTCAGTCGCTTCCTCAGTTCAATCAGCTGCCTCAGTGGTATGTTCCACACCCACAACAGTATGTTCAGCCACCAGAGCAGTATGTTCCACACCCACCGCAGTATATTTAGCATGTCCAACAATACAGTCAGTGGTACAATCAGCAATATAGTTAGTAATCATCCCAGCAGAGGCCACTCTGGACGGATGGAAGGCAGGGTCGATCTTTGACATATTTGTTGAACAAAGTATATCTCTCCAATGATGAAGCAGTTGCACAGATGTTTCAGAATTTGATTAAGAAGCCCAAGTTCAGATTGCCTGAGGCAAAGAAGCCAGCGGAGGTTAACAAGAAGAATCATCCCAACTATTGCCCATATCACAGAATGCTTGGGCACACCATTGAAGGCTGTATCAGTTTCAAAGAATGGTTGGAGAAGAACTTCAAAAATGGAAGCGTAACAATCCCCGATTAATATTTGAAAAGAACTTAAAGAAGTTCTATCAATATGATTTCAGTGACTTGTTTGCTTCAATTGAATTCTACGTAATTGACAACGGACATGACACTTTTTTATTACTATTGTACTACTTTTGTTGCTCAGCATGATCAGTATTAAGCTGTACCATCTCTTCTATCGCAGTGAATGAAAGAAAAGGAAGGAGTTTGTTTTTGTCCAGTATTGCTCAATATTTGGAAAGCTCAAGATTGGATATTTTGCTAAGACTTTGACTTCCGAAAAGAATGAAGTTAATGCCCTAATGGCTAGGTCCTTCACTTTAAGGAATTCGGACTGGGTCCTAAGTAAATTTTAAAACGAAATAGTGGTTGAAATACGAGTAATTGATTCGGGATATCACGAGCCTTTTAATTTCCTGCCATGTGGCTGGGTCCAGACTTTCGAAAAAGTTGAAATATCCCAGGATTCATATTAAGGGACATTTCAGAATTATTAATTGGGGGAAGTTTTGACATTCAAAATCTTTAACAGAAATATGCACTGCCAGATACAGTAATTCTCAGAAAACAAAAGGTGCAAAAAAAAAAAAGAGAGTTCCTGAGGAGAAGCTTGAGGTGAGCACAAAATCAAAAATTAGTGCCCCAATTCAGGCATTCAAAATCTTTAACATGTGTTCCACCAGATATAGTAATCCTCAATGAAAAAAATGGATGAAAAAAAAGAAAATAAAAGAAAAATAAGAAAAGAAAAGAAAAATAAGAAATAAAAGAAGAAGCTCCCTGAGAAGAAGCTTGAGGCAAGCATATAATCAAAAATTGGTGTCTTAATCCTCCTCTGATTAATAAAACTTGAAAGACAACCTTGGAAGTTTCCTCTGATATTATGCTTTGAAAAGAGTCAAGTGATTCTATGCCTTTTGGTCGGTCATTAACTGGCTCAGAAATATCTTTCAACAGTGAAAAATATTATAGTCACATGAACATAAATTTTGAATTCTGCTTAGGCCCGAGAAGAAAGAATTAAAGAAAGGGTCACGTTGTTAGCAATTAATGGAAATTCGACCCTGAAGTTGTATCTTTCAGTGTCCAATAAATACAAATCCAACTTCAACTCAAAGAAAGTCAGAAATATTTCTCAAAGACAACTTCAACAACCTTTACAGAATCTATAACAAATCAAATGATGACTGTTACAAACAAAACTGCGAAATTACAGCCACTTCAGCTGTGGCGTCCTTAGAGATAACACACCTTTATAGGTACTTGAAAGAATATAATTCCGACAGCACCTTAAAGGGTGAGTTATTTTTTAGCACTGGTCCTTAGTCAGTGAACAATACCTCAAGAAGTGTTATACATCGCAACGTTTCAAAGACAGAGTCTTGTTATACGAAGCACTGATGCCGCACTTGTCTAAAACTGGGTCCAAAACCTAAAACAAATGCAACTAAATAAAACTCAGCATCAAACAAAATAAAAGTCAACATTTGAACAAAACAAAAGAACTCTGCACCTTGTAAATTTTTTTTTTTAAAAAAAAATCATTGCACAGACATTTCAATAAAATTAAGCACTGCATAAACTTCTACAAACATTCTCTGCACTTTACAAAATATTTTCATAATCTCTGCATCCATGAATATCAACAATATCTTCAATCTCTGCATTCATAAATCTCAGCAATATGTTCAGTCTCTGCATTCATAAACCTCTGCATTTCCAAAAATCGGCAAAATCTTTCTGAATCTCTGCATAAATACATCTCAGCAAGACACTTCAAACTCTGCATTACTAAATATTTACAAATTTCTGCATAAACTGAATCTCAACATATTCTCAGCACTCGAAATAGGTTTACTTCCTATTCCCTTCTCAGTATTTCCTTGCAATCCGCAGTATTTCTTAGCAATTCTCAGTAATCCTCAGCAATTCTCAGCAATTCTTAGTAATCCTCAGCATATTCTCAGCATATTCTCAGCATTCTCAACAATTCTCAGTACTCAGCAATTCTCAGCAATCTCAGCATTTCTCAGTAATCCTTAGCAATCCTCAGCAATCTCAGTAATTCTCAGCATATTCTCAGCATTCGGGATAGCCTTCCGCCTCATTCCATTCTCAGCATATTCTCAGCACTCAGGATAGGCTTCCGCCCTACTCTCTTCTCAGTAGTTCTCCTCATTAGGATAGGCACAGTCCTACTCTTTTCTCAGTAATCTCAACATTCAACCCTCTCAGCACAAAATTGAAATTGAAATTGAAATCGAAACAGTCTTAGCATTTGGGATAGGCTTCTGCCCTACACCCTTCTCTGCATATTCTCTGCTTTCGGGGTAGTCCTTCACCCCATTCCTTTCCCAGCACAAAATTAAAATTGAAATTGCAATTGAAATTGATGCACTCTGCATTTTGTATAGGCTCCATCCTATTCTTTCTCAGCATACACGTATGGAGTAGACTCAGCCCTACATCCTTCTCAGCATAAAAATGCATTCGGGTGGGCCTTAGCCCTACTCTTTTCTCTGCATAAAACCAAAATTGAAATTGAAATTCAAACCGAAGTCAAAATCAAATTGAAATTGAAGTCGACAGAAAAGCAAGGTAAATCAAATCCAAATTTGAAATTTGAAAATAAAAAATTAAAGTTGCAACTCTTAAATTGAAAATTCTTCATCTTGTTTCCCCAGTGGAAACAACTCTCTCTCAATTTTGCGTTTTTTCCTAAGTATTTTACTTAGGTGACTTTGTGTTGGTTTGTTGATCTTCTTCGGTCAACACCAATACGAGTGGTGTGCCTGTCCGGCGCCCACACCTATTGGGGGTCCATTTGTTGACCTCACTTTTAGTTGAGGTCTAGTCTCTCTTTAGAATAGCCTAGGGTCTAGCCATAGGACTCTCCTGGTGACTCTCTTAGAGGACTTGTCATGGAACCCTTCCCATAGAAATTCAAAACTCTTCTTGCTTCACTAGGGGTTTTCATATGCTTAAGGTCTAACCTCCACCTTTTGGTAGGAAAAAGGCAAGCATAAGGAATCCTAGGGGAAGTCTCCTATAGGTGGTCAGACCTTAGGATTTGCCCTGAGGGAGGTCTGGAGATCACCACTCATACACTTCACATTCACAACCTACACACACTACACATCCTAATTTCAACCATGAACTCTTTGGAAACTCATGTGGATAGCCCAGCCCAAAGTCTATGACTATGTGATAGGGACCAACACATAGAGGACCAAGTGTAAGTGACCATTGGTCATTACATCCTGCTCACCTTGAAGCCACCTTCAAATTTCCAAAATTTCAATTTTTTGCCCCTTTGCCCCCTAAATAACCCTAAACTACCCAAAATACCCAAAATTTCCAAAATTACCCAAATTCACCCAACCCCCCCCCCCCAAATCATTCCAAGATATTACTTACAACTCAAATTGACCATTAATGACAAAAAATTCTAAATTTCCAAAAATACCCCCCAATACCCTCAAAATACCCAAAATACCATTTTTTCCCAAAAATAAAAAAATTCCAAAAAATTCTCAAAAAATTTTAGAAAATCTTAAAAATCCCCAATTTCATTTTGTTCAACTACACAATGGGTCAATTTTGCCAAATTAATACACTTTCAATCCAAAATCCCAACTTGGCCCATTTAACCTAAAGGTGCTTAAACCAAACCCAATCTTGACCCAATTGAACCCAATTTTCATCAAATTCAACTCTAAACAAAAATTCAACATCCCTAATATCAACTTAGACCAAATTCAAGTCCAATGTGACCCACATTTGAATCTAATTCCACTTGAAATCAAAATCCCCAATTCTGCCTAAATAACCCAAAACTCCTAAAGTGACCCAATGTCAATAAATTCCTCCCAAATTTCAACGCCAAACTCTTTATAACACCTTCTTAAACTGAATTGGATCATAAATTGCCCATAATATGAGCTCAGGTCTTAGCCAAATACATTTTGAACCAAAGAAACCCCAATTTTGACTCAAGTTGAACACATGTTGTAAATCCACCAAATTGACCCTCTAAACCTTGTCAAAACCATTTAATGTCTTTATAAAAATTCTTCTATACAACCATATCTACAGTATTGTTGAAGACCTCTGAACACCATTCCCACTCAAACTCAAGAGAATTTGACCCGAACCCAACGTGGTCCAAAATAATCAAAAATCCAATCCATGCCAAACTTAAACCTATAAATGAGCTTAAAACCACTTTGTGTCGTCATGAAAGATCTTCATTACAATCATGTGGAAAATATTGGTCAAGAAACCTAGATTTCATTCTCACTCAAACCCAAGTTAAGTTAGCCCAAACCCAAATGAACCTAATTAAACTAATAATTCAAATCAAATCAAATTAAACAAAAAATTAATTAAATTAACTTCATGACATTCCTAAAATAATTACATATATAATAAAAAATATATATATTAATTAAATAAAATAAAATAAAATAAAAAGAAAATTTCTCCCTCACCTCCCCCTCATCCCTCCCTCACCCTACACGCCACCTACACCCCTCTCCATCACTCCCATCACTTCTGCCCTCACCTCCTCACCTCTACCATGTCACCACCACACTTCGACCTCATCTCATTCCACTCTCCCCCACTCCTCTTAGCTGTAAGCCTTCCCCATTAAAAACCCACTCACCACTTCATTTCACGCCCCTTACAAACTCTTACACACTCCCTGACACACACACTTACACATTTCCTCATTCTCCCCCCCAAACACCTTCTAGCCGTGAGCCTCTCTTCTCCTTCTCCTCCTTCTAAGCTAGCCACAATCACTCACTTCCTCCCTTAGCCAAGTTTTCCAACAAGTGCTTCTCCAAGGCAAGGTAACATCTTCCCCTTCTCTCTACTTTTACTTTTAGTTCAAAATTTCTTAAAGGGAAAAGTTCATCATCATGTTTATGTTTAACTTAAAAGTCTAAATCACACATACATGCATTTTTTTTCTTATTCTCCTTCATAGGTTTTTCAAAAAAAAAATTATGTGTTAATCCCTTTCACAAATATTCAAGCTATTTAAACTTTCCCATGCTTAGGCTTTAGGATTTTTTTTATGCAAAATTATTTAGCTATTTCCATGACTTAGCCTTAAGATGTTTTTCATGCAAGCTAATTTAGTTTTTCTTAAAATCTCCCCATGTATATTTTCAAAAATTATGTGTAGGTTGTTTATCCTTCATGCTATTTAAATTTTATTCATGCATAGGTTTAGGAATCCATTTCTTTTATGCAAAGTTATGTAGCTAGTGTTAAATATTAAAATCTAAACGAAATAAAACATGAAGGGAATGGAAATAAGTAAAAAAAAAGAAGAAAAGAAATAAACATAAGAATAAAATAAGATAAGAGGAAATGGACTAAATTTTTAATAATGTATAATAATAAAATAACATAACTATATACATATGTAAAATGAATAAAATAAATGTAAATATATTATATGTACAAAATAATATTGTAAATAAATTATAAAACTAAATAAATAACTACACTACATTTAAATAACATAAATAGATACTACTAAAATATAAATGAATAATATATATATATATATATATATATATATATATATATATATATATATATATATATATATATATATATTTAGCAAAAAAGGAAACCATTCCTTAATGAGAAAAGATTAGGTACATCTAATGAAAGGGAGGTGAAGAGAGTCCCCCAAAAGCAACTGCCTTAAAGGCTTAGTAGGCAAAAAGGAAAAGATTACATTATGGTTGGAGTGCGAAGTCTTTGCTAACCAATTGGCAGTGTTGATTCCCTTCCCTATGAATGTGAGACCATTTGATGTTAAGATGTTGTGATAATAGTAAAATTTTTCTCGTATAAATAAACCATATTCCATGGGGAGTGGCTTCACCCAACATCATTTTTATAGCTTGTTGAGAATCGGATTCAATCCAAATCCGATTATGATTTAAGGTCAGTAGCTGTTTTAATGGCCTGAGAACAACAATCATCTCAGCTTCCAGGGCGCAGGAGGAGAATAGAGGAGATTGAAAGAACCAAAGTAATTTCCCAAGCATGATTCCCGCACACAAGACCAATTCCAAGACAGCAGAGGTGAAGCTTCCATCCACATTAATTTTAATCCAAGGCTGTGAAGGCAGAACCCAACGCACTAAGGAGACTTTTTGAGTAGGGGTTAGAGAGTTATCAACAGATTTGCTGATAAAATTGAAGCAGTTGGCCACAGCAATTTTAGGGGGGCAAGGTCTATCCTCAAACTTGGCCTGATTTCTAGCCACCCAAACAAACCAGTTGATGACAAGAGGAACACAAGCCCATTTCTGATCTTTCCAATCATTCCAAGCAAGTATCAATGGAGACCCAATGATGTCTTAGATGCAGAAGATTTAATAGATGTAACACATCCTCCCGTAGTCGTAAGGTAAAAGGACATTTAATGAATAGATGGTCCAAAGTTTCTTCCTCGATTATATATATATATATATATATATATATATATATATATATATATATATATATATATATATATATATATATATATATATATATATATATATATGTAAATGAATAATAACATTATGTAAATAATAAAAAGTAATGTGATAAGAATAAAATAAATGATTATAAACCTAAAAGATAATGAAAATATAAGAAAAGGATAATAATAATAAAATAATAATTGTAAATATAAAAGAAATAAGTAAATAAAAATGTCATTCTTTTTAAAAATAATAATATAAATGAAAATATATAAATAAATAATAATTGTAAAAGCTTTAAATAAATGGTAATAACTTAAAATAAATAAAAGGATAATTTAGGAGAGAGAAAATTTAAAAGCTTTATAAATAAATAAATAATAATAAAAAAATGATAATAATAAATAATCTAAATTAATAATATAAATTAACAATGATAAATCAATAATATTTAAGAAATAAAAATGTACATATAATTAATTAAAATAAAATAACTTATAAGGGACAATAAAAATAAAAAATACATATATATATAAATTGAAAATAACTTAAATAAGAAAAATGAATAATGAATTAAATTTAAAAATTAAATAGTAATTAAATTAAATAAATTAAATAATAATTAAATTAAATAAATTACATTAAATAATAATTAATTAAGTAAACCAAAAGCAATTAAATAAAGAATAGCTTAAATTAAATTAAATAAATTAAATAAATTAATTAAATTAAATAAATCAAAATTATATTAAATTAAATGATAATGTATATAAATAAGTAATTTAAATTAAATTAACTTAATTAAATAAATTAAATTAAGTTAAATAAAATAATGAAAACCGAATATTAAATTAAAATTAAATGATAATTGTAAATAATAATAAATTAAATTAAATTAATTAAATTAAATAAATCAAATCATATTAAATTAAATTAAATAATAATATAAATAAAAATTTTATTAAATAAATTAAATAAACAAATTAAATAATATAAATTGATAATGTAAATAAATAAAAAAATTAAATTAAACTAAATAAATTTAATAAATTAAACTAAATTAAATAATAATGTAAATAAATAGTAATTTAAATTAAATTAAATAAAATAAAAAAATTAAATTAAATTTTGTTAAATTTAAAAATAATACTTTACATTAGAATAAATAAATAAATGAAATTAAATTAGTAATAATTGTGAATAATAATAAATTAAATTAAATTAAATTATTTAAATTAAATAATAAAATAAATTAAAACCAAAGATAATAATTTAAATAAATAAATATTAAGTTAAAGTAAAATAAATTAAATAAATTAAATAAATAACAACCAATTAGTTAAATAAAACTAAAAAAACAAATAAATGATGATAAAGTAAATAAATCATAATGAATTAAATAAAGATAATAAATTAAATAAATAATAATAATGAATAATAATTTTAATTTCAAATAAAAGATAATATGTTTAAAAAACACATAATAAAAATAATAATAACATAACATCATATAAAATAACATTAATATAAGAATAAAATAACATACAATAATAACATAACACATAAACAAAATAAAACAATAACATACAACATACAACAATGATAACACATAACAACATAAACAATAATAACATAATAAAATGATAATATATAAATAACACAACCATCACAAATGACAACAACAACAACAGTCCTGATCACAATACAATACTAACACGATAACAATCAACCTAGGATAGGCCTCCTGAGGCATGGTTCATTTTTTCCCTTTATAAAGTCACCTAGGAAATCACAACTTGGTGTAGACAACGTAACAAGAATACCCTTATGCTTAGTGAATGCATGGAGTAATCCAAATTTTTACCCGATGTCCATATAACCTTCCCAATTCATATTCCAAACTCAAAATCCCTAGTTTCAAATCCCAGCACAAACCAAAACCAAAATAAAACTCAAACCAAAACCAAAACAAAAACCCAAACCAAAGCCAAAACCAAAACCACAACCAAAACCAAATCTAAAACATAAACTCAAACAAATCTTCACAACACTCCCATAAGTCCAAATCAAACTGCCAGTTACCACCAAATACAAACCCAAACCACACCTAAACCCATTTGCCCCAACCTACGCCTAACAACTATGTTCATTAAGCATAAGGGTATAGGTAGGGTGAATTGTTAAGCAACATAATAAGTCTAAATGAGCCCGAGACTTTTCATCAAGATATGAGAGGGAAGCATGGAATTACATCCTTCTTTGACTGTTTGGATACCTCTGAGGTCTATTAAACTTAGTATTCTACTTAACGAAACCATCCTCAATTAAATTAAACAAAGTTTATTGAAACAAAACATAGGAATTCACACAGACATCATAGGACTTGGTAGAAAACCAGGACATTTACATAGACATCATAGAATTGAGTAGTTACTGCTTGTTAGTCCTACTTCTTCCTGTTTTCTGGCATGCTTTAATTTCTACAAAATTATAAACACATACATACAATGCAATACTAAAGTCTCAGCTGGGAATGATGAGAAGACCCTCCAGGTACGCTTTTACTTTATTACAATTTACCTTATTGCAATTTATTTACCTGCACTACCAGTCTCTCACTCTAAAATCCTATAATTTTACTCCCTTCCATAAAACATCTTCTAATATTACATTAAATTATATGGACTACAATTCTCACCCATATAATTGCATGTGATTCTTACTACTTTTATGAGACAATACCGCATTAGATCTTACATAATTTCAAGAAATTCTACAACTTAACTGGCCAAATTAAGAAGTAAAAAAAGTTTTTAGAATCAATCTTCACAACTTCTTCCAACTTTAAACACTTATACTTTCCACAACGATTCTTCATAAACTAATTACTTCTCCATTTAAGAAAGAAAAAGATAAAGTAAACTACTCAGAATGCATAGAGAAAATACAAAAACACATTGATTTAAAATTAAAAACCAAAAGAAAGGCAATAAATAAAAACAAGTATTAATTAAAAAAAACTAAGTATAAGAGCAAAAGTAAACACTTATCTGAAAATCCTCTCCACAAGACTTAGGAAGTTCCTCTGAAACTTTAACTCTTCACTAAACTGCTCCTCAGAGCATGTCTCCCAACTCCATTGACTCAGAAAAAGACTTCAGACTTTAATAAAAACTAAACTATAGGAAAGAAAAGAAGTGGGAAGAAGAAGACTTCACTCTGACCCTTTTCTCTTTTATACTCTCTACTCCTACTCCTAATTAAAACACTCACAAGATAAAAGTAAATTACTGTAAAAACTCTCTTCAAAATGTAAAGGAAAGAAAGAAAGAAAGAAAAAAAGAAAGAACCCTTCAAAATGCAAGTGGAAGAGCCCTAGAAAGAAAGAAAGAACCCTTCAAAATGCAAAGGAAGAGCCCCCTAATCTTTCCTAAGACTCTCTTTAAATATTAAACCAAAAGGTGCCTTGGTGTCTCTTCAAAAGTGCCCAGATTCAATGTATCCACCAAAGAATGTACCGCTTCATTCAAACTTGACGCATAAAGGAAGTTTTGGAAGTTGCCACCAAGAGTTGCATCCCGTCCCCTTTGAAATTGGCGCCAAATTCAATTCAATCTCTATTTTAACTGTGGCGGCTAAGCGCCGGCCCAGCGGCGCTTAGCCGCTAGTGCCAAAATTTTGATTTCTCATTTTTTTTGCTCAAAATTTGATCCAATATCGCTCCTTTCATCATGACCATCCATTTTCATCATACCTGCAAGAAAAACACAAAATACCTTCCATTAAAGTGCAATATCATTAAAAATAAGTATAAAAATGTGCATAAAAATACTATATATTTTAGGTGTATCAAAATCCCCCAAACTTAAAATGTTACTTGTCCTCATGTGACAGTTAAATCTCATAGAACATTTTAGCATGCAAATTATGTAATGAGTTTCTTAGGAAGATAACAAAATTTTGTTCTAGAAATGGAATAGTCCAATTTAGAAAAAAATTTCAGTAATTAAAACCAACTTAAAGTTTAGAAAGTTCTTAAGGAAATAAAAATGATAAATATAAGTCTCTATCTAATTCAGAAATATTTGTAGATTCTTCAAAATATAGGATTTAAACATCTTATTTTTCTCACTTAATAATATTTATTTGAAAATAATTTTTCTTACTATATTATAACTTTAAGCTTTAGATTCTCTCTGAACTTATATCTTAAATTTTAGGTATGAAACCAATTTTTTATTAGGCCCTTAAATCCTCATGCTTCTCTTCCCTTTTCATATACTATTTTTTTAAGGAAAGGATTACTATATCTGGATAGGCCTTTAATGATTTTGAATTCCACCCTTCCATTTAAAATAAAGGTCAGATATACATCTTTCACTTAAAAATTATAATAATAATATTTGAAAATTACTTTTCAGTAAAAGAAATTTAAGCTTTGAAGAATAAAAGTCAAATCTTCTATTTATCCAAAAATACAAAACTTCTTACTAAAGATAGTTTAACTTTATTTAACATCACTTCATTAAAAAAAATTTTAACTTTAAGTTTTTCATGATTACTATAAATTTTAACTAAATTCTTTTATTCATTTCTATATTCAAAATTTTTGTTCCGCTAATATAACTTCATGTACATAATTGTTCTCAATCAAAAATAAGATTTATTTTAAGTATTCTTGAGAATCAAATGAAATTTTAGGTTTTTGAAAATCTTTGTTTTTAAAATCCCCCCAAAACTTTAATTTTAAGTTAGGATAAAACATTTAAGCATAAGAAATGATACATGGGTGAGAATAAAAACTGACATATCATGCTTGCAGGAAATTTTAATATCTTTATATGTAAGTATAACAATTTAAACAACAGGAGTAAAATGAAATCAAATTTAGTTTTTTTTCAAAACAATTTTTATACAAAGAAAAGTAAAAATTTCAAAAAGACTTCTACAGTAGTGGAGGTTTTCAAAGCAAATACACACCAACTAAAATAACACACTGATACAGATAACAGATGATAGTGGAATTTGAAAAATTTTAAACATGTAGTTTCCTAAGTAGAAGTTCCCAATAGTGGTTTATAATCTCCTAACAGTATTTGCATTAAAGTACACACCACTAAAAACTCTAGTACAACATACACATAAAAACATTTACTATTACGCACACTACCACAAAGCAACATATAAAACATCAATACAACAACTATACATCTGAATGTGCATAACAGAAAAATAGTACACACTACAGTCTGCATACTATCAAAGTTCACATCACAACATAATCAACAAACAAAATACTAGATAATGTACGCAATAACACAACACGACAACACAACAACTAAAACAAACAACATACATCTACTCTTCATCCTCCTCCTCATCATCATCCTACTCATTCCAATCCCTGGATGGCACATAAGGTATGTAGAATGGATGAGGGGACATTTCAGCACTCTGATCACCTCTAATTAGTTTATCCAAATATTTCTGATAACTCTCCTCATACTCATCATGTTTTACAATATGTCTTTCCACATTATCTATCTTATCATCCATATCTTTCATATGCTCTCGAGTAAGACTCACTTTTTTCAAAATCTTTTTTAATAAACCAGTCTGTGAATCAGTAGATGATGAAGCACGTGAAGTAGTAGCATGAGAAGTAGATGCAGCAGAAGCAGAAGCAGTAGAAGCCCTACCAAATCCTCCTCTCCAACCAAACTCTGAATGTACTTTGTCAGCACCAAAGTTGACACTGTTAATTGGTCTCAATGGCTGAAGTACCTCTTCCCAGGTTTCATACTTCACTCCAGATCATTCACATAATGAATGAATCAAGGAAGGAAATCCCATACCTGTAGTAGTGGTTGATCTAGCACAGTTCAAAAAGTAATCATAAATTATACCTCCAATGTCAATAGCCTTCCCTTGCTGAATGTAATGGATCAACACAACTTTTTCTCTCGTTACTTCACTAGTATGACTCGAAGGTAACAATTTAGTTGAAATAAAATAATGCCACGCCTTAGAAGTGGCATTCAATTTGGAAGCAGGAAAGTTCACTCTTCTATCATTTGTTATTTTCCATAATCCTCTTCCATCAATCAGAAATTCCATGATCTCATCTAATTCCCCTTCCGTAGGATGATAATTAGAATAAAAACAGAACAATCAAGAGGTATTCCATAAAAAGTGTTGATTGCTTCAGAAGAAAAGTTGACCTCATATCTCCTAACCTTCACTTGAGTCTCTTCTGCAGCAGGCAAATTTGCATAAAATTCTCTGACCACAGAAACAACAGCAACAGCGGAGAAGCAACGGTAATTCTCCCAGTTTCTTCTAACAATCATATCTTCAATTATTTCTCCTAGCTTACTAAATCAACGCTTAGGAATCAACTTACGTGACTGCAGTGCATCAACATATCGTTCCTCAGCCCTCGTGCTAACAAATTTGTCAGAATCAAATCTGGCCTTTTCTCTCGCACGCTTTGACTTTGGAGCCATCTCTAAAAATTCACGAAAAATTCACCATAAATTCTAAAATCAAACTAAACTTGCTAAATTATCTTCCAAAAGATATTTTCACTAAATCTAAGCAATTTCTCAAGTTTTTCTTCAAACTTTCATCATCAATAGTGACTTTAATATTTTCCAAAATGTACTCAAAATACATAGTAAAAATTAAAAAAATTTTACTTAGGAGTAATGCTCTTACCTCAAGGAATCCAAATCTAACAATTTTTGTTGAGATCGGCTCTAAAATGATCCATAATATGATGTCGTAGGCTCCTCTTTCGCGATAAACTGAAGGTTGAAGATGATGGGGTGGTTTAAAAATGGTAATTTTCGGATTTTTAACTGTTGGGAATCAATTTTCGCGAACTGGCGCCTAAGCGCGAACACCTCGATGCTTAGCCACAAAATATAGCGCTTAAGCGCTGGCACTCTAGCGCTTAGCCGCCAGTACCCTGATTTACACAATTAAGGTATATGCACTAAATCACTTTGTTAATCACCCTTAATTACTTGAGAATAATTATTTCTCCCCACAAATGTTCCAATATTCCAAATCAAAATTTAGTATCCATTGATTCCACACAAATTTCACACAAACACAAACTTGTATTAAAACAAATATAAAACTTAATACATTTCTAGAATTTCTATCCACACATAAAGGATGAAATTCTCTAAATACAAGAGACTTTAATCTCAAACTGATAAGTATACAACTCAAGGATGTAACCATCACATCATCAGGCTTAGTTAATACTTAAATATAAACACTAAACACACGAAACATTACACACATGAACACTAAACATAACACATAAGAACACTAAACAAATAAGAACAAAGCACTCTTAATTCCATTCTCCATTAGGCGGATTATATCCCGAACTATTATGATTCTCATTTGACCCTTCTGGAATATAAATATGATAAAACAGGAGATAATTGTTCATCCTTAAATCATCTTCTTCAATCCATTTGTTCATCAGAAACATCGCCTTATCTGCTTCTTCCACGTACCTTGAATGACTGAATTGGATCTTGAGTTGCCATCCCATGTGCTTTAAATGCAGGTTACTTTCATGGATTTTTGCTTCCATTGGAGTCATTCTGGCTTCAATTTTTGCAATCATTTCAACAATCCCTTGAATACTAACAACGAGAAATCCATTGAATAACTCTTTAGCACTGTCACTAACGAACTTACTCTTGTCAGAATCTTGCTTCTTCTTAATCTCATTCTCCCAGGAAGACATGATGCACTCAAAACTCTCTTCTTAAGACTCAGAAATGAATATAGGACTTGGGGCAAGTGTTTCTCTCAAATCAGGTCCTTTTTATAGACTTGGTGATCTCGACTTTATATATGCTTAAAAATGCAAGACTTTATGAATTCAGATTTATATATTTATAATGATTTAGTAAAGTCACAAATTCAACGCAATTATATGTATCGTATCAAGTAAAACAGGGCTCTAATGGAGTCCTAGTTATCGATCCCACAAGGAGGGCAACGTTCTTTAAATTAGATTATATAGCACTAAAATCCAATACCAGTTATAACAATTTCTCAAGTGTACTACAACTAGTGAATGCAAAGTATGGTAAAAACTACTACAATTACCTCTACTTACTGAACTAATTTGACTATCACACACTAACTTATGTGATTTAAAAGATACTTCTATGTGAAAGGTGTCTTCCTTCCTGCATAAAGATTATGATGTGTGAATGATAAAGAATGGTAATTTTCTGTATTGTGCCAAATAGGAGCATATTTGCTTCTTACCCTTAAAGGAGTACCTCCTCTTCTAAGCATGTAAAGAACATTGACATATATTAAATTTAGTCACTAAATCTAAGGCTAGGCTGGGAGGATACCGACTCTCACTACGGAGCTCCCACTCACCCTGCACCCGAAGGCTAACCATAGGCTTTAGTTACCAATCTCAAGACCAAATTAGGGATCCCATTCTGTCACCATGAAACCTCCAATTTGAAGTCCATCCAAACTCATTTCCCTATTTATTTGCACTTAATCCCGATGAACTATGCAATTAATTCATGAACATTAAATGGGTTCTTCATTCTTGTTGTAGAACATTCAATTCTTTTGGAATTAATGTTCCCCAACATATTTTAACAATTCAATTGGCCTGATTGAAAAGTAAATTAAGTTCCAAATGAAAGGACTATCAGAACTTTTATAACACTTTAAGGGCACATCAATTCCACATCACCACATCATCACTACTTTATACAAGAAGAAAGTTAAAGGAAACTACTCACAAATCGCGGAGAAGATATAATAAAACATGGATTTTATATATAAAAGAAGATTCATACAAACCACAATAGAAAATATAACTTATCTCCATCTCTTCCCCAAGAAAATTCCTTCAAAGTTCCCTTGATTCTCTTTCTATTCCTTGCAACACTTGATTTCCTCCTTGGAACAAATATGAAGAAGAAATTCTCTCACTTTATTCGCTCTTCTCCCCTCCTTAGAGAAGAATCTCACTTCAAAATCACAAAACCTAACTCTCACTCACACTTTCCTTACACTTTCTACAGTATTCCTCCTCTCTGTTTTCATCCTGAACACTTAATTTGATGTTAGGAATGAATTCCCCAAGAGTTTCTTCAAGCACCCCTTCAAAAATTCGCCAAAACTCTTCAATTTGAAATGAACCGACATAGGGCGCAGGCGGCGTCCGATAGTGGCGCCGGCGGCGTCCGATAGTGGCGCCGACGGCGCTTTATCATGCCAATATTTTCCTCCAAATTGTTCCATTTCGCTCCAAATTCGTTCTTTTTTCATCTTTTTGCTCCAATCACTTATAATCATCATACCTGCAACAAATCATGAAAAATACCTTCCTTTAAAGTGCAATATCACTAAAAATAAATAAAAACATATAGCTAAAAGAGTATATATTTTTATGCATCAAAATCCCCCAAACTTAACTTGTACTTGTCCTCAAGTAATCCTTTTACTACATAAACATATAACCTATAGCAATGTACTTTTCACCTGTTGAATACGAAAATCTTCCATTCAAAGAAATATATTGGAAAGAATTTTAGAAGGAAATTCAGTGACTCAAGTCAACTCTATAGCTATAAGAAAATTTAGTAATCAAGTCTAGGGGTTCTAGTCTCATATTTATTTCAAGAAATACTATAATTTGACACATTAAGAGTGAATTAAAATATTATACAAACAGACTTTCATGCTAAATTTATCAGAATGTAGGCTAATACTTTAAGTATAAATTTAGAAATGAAATCAGGTACTCCCTTTAGGATGACTCAAGTGAAGCCAATTTTTGGTTAGGCATCTCCTCATCTTTCTCTCTTTTTTTTATGGGATTGTTTTTCAATCAATCTTTTCATTTTTTTTTTCTTTTCGATGAGGATTACTGTATCTAGATAGCCTTTAATAATTTTGAACTTCACTCTCCTCTTTATAAAGTTCAATCCTGAAACACATCTTTACTTTATACATAGGTATCAACTTTATTATTCATCATAAAGTCACAATCTTTTCTCAACATATAATACTTTAAGTTTCTTAATAATTTCAAAAATACAGTTTTCTTTACTTTAAATAGTTAACTATAATCAAATCCTTTCATACCAAATATCTTACCCTTATAAAATCAACCTTTATCACCAAAAAAAAAACTTTCATCAAATCTTTTTCAATATTTAATTGAAATAGAATCTTAGTTATCTAAAGTGAAGTTCTACTACTAGGAATTATGTTAATAATTTTTTTTAAATATTTTAATTTAGGACAAATAAGAGTTAATATCCTTTCTACCCTCCCCCAAACTTAATTTTTTGCAATACAATAAAAGAGAGTAAAAGAACTAACCTTTTTGTGCCGGAATTTAAAAATCTTCATAATCTATCTGGTATTAATCAAAATTTTACAGCTAGCAAGTATGAAACAATTATTAGCAGTGATATATATAACATTAAAAAAATCTACCGGGGTAAAGAAAAAAAAAGAAAATACCAACATTGACACATTTTTTAATAAAACATTACTAATACTAATAAACTATTACAACATTAAACATAACATTTAACATTTTTAAAGTTTCAAGTGCAACTGCTACATAAAAAAAAATACTACAGTACATCCAAAGAAAATACTACGGACAACTTCACACACTACAACAGTATAACACAACGACACATAACAAAATACCAAAGTACAACACAGAAATAAAAAAATTACCACACATCATCACCAGCATCATCAGCAGGGTCAGAAGGTTCAGGCCTGTACGGTGTATAACTAGGGCAAGCAGGAAATGTCACCCCAGTATCTCCTCTCATAAATCTAGCCTGAGCATCATAATAAGAAATATTGAACTCAACTCTTCTATGCAAATAGTTTTCATTCACATCACTCCTGGCCTCGAATACATCCATCCTACTATGCATCCTATATATACTATCACTTCGCAATCTCAACTGCTTCATGACATCAGATAGTGTCGGGGGCTCAGAAGTAGATGGAACATCATGGCTCATAGTAGGAATATCAGTACTCCTACTCTCCTCACTTGCATCCACATGAGCCTCTTAAGTACGAATAATGGTCTTCTTAATCGGTCTCAAAGGTATCGCCACTTCCTCAGAACTACTATACTCAACTCTAGACTGAACACAAAGGGCATGAATTAGGGCAGGATGTACTAATCCACCAGTGGTTTCTCCTTTGGCAATAGAATGAATGCTCTTGAAAATAATGGCTCCAATATTGATCCTCTTCATATTCTGGATGCAATAATTCAAAATAGTTCGACCCTAGTAACTTCGCTGTGATGATAAAAAGGTAACAGTCTCGCATAAATGAAATAATGCCACGCTTTAGAAGCAACATTTAAAGTAGAAGCAGGGAAGTTAATCATCTGTCTCTGATTCATCATCCACTCCCTCTTCCATCGGTCAAATACGTGTTAACACTCATCAAATTCCCCTCACTAGTATCAAAATTCTTAAATTCAAAAACAAAAGGTTCTTGAATTTGATAAAATGCTTTGATACGTGGTGGGGTGAACTCAACCAGTATCCCTCGGACTAGCACATATTCCGTCTCAGACAAGAGCACGTTAGCATAAAATTCTAGGACTACTCCCAAAACAAAATTAGTAGAAAAGTAACAGAAACGCTACCAATTCCGCTCAGAAATTAACTGTTCCACAGATCCACCAGGATTTTCAAATGCTCGATCCTGATTACACTTCTTATTTTGCAACTGAGAGTTAAAGCGAAACTGAGCCTTAATATTAACAAATCTTTCATCGTCCTAATCAAATTTTCGCTTCCCCTTACTCATTCTAGGAGCCATGTGAATTTCTAAAAAAAATGCAAAAATTTACCAATAAATCCCTAATCCACAATGTACTAACTCCAGGTATTATTTTAAACAAGTAAGAACAAATTCCACCATAGGAAACCTCACTTTTTCTCAAAAATCTCCCAAAAATATCATCCAAACAATTTGAGAGTTTCATATGGTGAAAATCCAATAAATTTTAGCTTAAAGTAAAGCTCTTACCAAGAGAAGTGCAGATTCGACCTAAGAATCCTTGAAATCCTCTCTACTCCGAGATCTAACGAACCCTAAAGCTTCAAAATTGCGAACATGGAGGTGGGTGACGAAAGAAATGGTGGAAAAACGGGTCTCAGGCAATCTTGGTGAATTTTTAAGAGTCTCAAGCTATTTTTGCATTTGGGCGCCGGCGGTGCTCTATTCAAAATAATAGCTAAACTCTCTGGATTTTGGCACCAGCGGCGCCCAATAAGGCACCGACGGCGCCAGTCCAAGTTTTCATTAGGTTCAAAAATTTCTTTTTTTTGTCGCCAATTCAATCTTTTCAACCTCCGCAGTCCTATTTAACACATCAACAAGCATCTATTTCATCTCACAAACACTAAACAACATAACTTTACACAAACAACACATCACATCACATTCATATATAAAATCCACGATACAATGATTACACACATAGGTTCATCAAATAAAAACAACACTCCTTAGATCCTTAGTGTTGCAAGTACACTACGATAAGCAAACACTAAGTCCTAAGTACACACAAGAAATCAAAACATAGTCCAAGCACACTCTACTAAAGCAAAGCAAAGCAAAGCAAACAACATAATAATCAAAGCAAACACTCAAACATAATAAAGCAGAATATAGAATCCACTACTTACACCTCATCAGTCTCAAAAATATCATCCTCTCTAATGTCTCCGATTGATTGATGATGAACGAACAGATTGTAGAAGGGACGATATGGGAATTCATCAGATAAATCTTCAGCCACCACAGCATTCTTCTTTAACAGATTAATCAAACCCAACTCAATCTGACAAGTATGACCAAATTGCTCTTTCATCCTCCAATCAATGTGATCAAATAAATCAGAAATATTATTAATAGCATTCAGAACACTTTGTACCTCATTTTCCAACTTCTTTATCTTCTTCAATATCACCCTCGAACTTTCAGAATAGTAAGGCTGAATAGGTTGTGAACTCTCAGTGGGCTGATCAGCAAGCAAATCCTTGTCTCCTTCATCTCCTACTGTTCGGTAGTCATAAAGATCATTTGGATCAATAGGTCTCCAGGGGAGAAGAACTTTTTCCCAACTCTCATATAGTACTTGTGATTGAGTACATAACAGAAATATGGTGGATGGGTGTCCAAGCCCATATTTAGATTCATGCACAATCAATCCCAAAACAGATTTAGTAATGATTAATCCAATATCCACTGGCCTTCCAATTTGTATACGAAAATTCAGAATAGCACTTTCCTTCGTTACCTTACTTATCTTCATCGTAGGAATTAATTTTGTTGAAATAAAGTAATGCCACTGCTTTGATATCGGATTCAAAGATGAAGAAGAGAAACTGATATATCCATTATCCCTTACTTCCCATTCTTCATTCTCATCCGTCAAATAATGACAGATTTCATTCATATCATCACTCGTAGCATTAAAATTTGCATAATGACAAATAGGTACATTCTCAATCAGGAAGAGATCATTAATCCTCGCAGGAGTGAATGGTACATACCTACCTCGTACAAAAACTCATCCTTGGTTGATCCCATGGAGATTTGAATAAAATTCTTTCACGACCGGAACAACCACTGTCGCGGTAGTGTAGCATAACCATTCCCAACGCATTTGCTTTACTATCTCTTCAAGTCTTGTAGTCGGACTCTCCAAACCTCGATTCACAAAGTCTCTTTCCTTGATAATCCTTCTTTTCATCATCACTTTATGGAATAGACGCTGCCTCTCGAAACTAATGAACTTTCGTCGGTTGTAAATGCGAGATCTAGGGAGTTCAATAGAGTAGGAATCCATGGGATACGAATTGGGAAAGGAAGTTTTCGTTTTTCTGGTGGTTATGGGTTTAAAATAGAGTTTCGGGGTGTTTTAAGGAAGAAGATCTCGTTCAAAACCGCTAAAAATAGCATTTTAAAAATTAAAAACCGTCAACCATAATTTGGGCGCCGTCGGCACTCGATTGTGGCACCGACGGCTTTCAAAGTAGAAATTCAGATATTTTAAAAAGAATAGGGTGCCGGCGGTGCCAATGGTAAAAATTTTCACCAAACTTCGTTTGGCTCGAAATACTTCATTTTCACAAAACGATCCAATATATTTTTAACTTTTTAACTTATTTAGGTGTAATTAGGATTCTTAAATATCAAACTAAAAGCACAAACAACAATAAGCAAGCAAACACAACCCACAAGTACACATGGGTTGCCTCCCATAAAGCGCTTGGTTTAACGTCGTCAGCCCGACAAACCATTAGTTAACTAGGATGACTCAGCAATAAAACCTCTTTGAAATCAGGTAAAAACCCTCCAAAGTAAGGTTTTAAATGATGCTCATTAAACATGAAAATATTTCTAGTTTTAGGATCCTCGATATCAACAGCTCCGAAAGAATGAACTTTCACTACAGTAAAAGGTCCCATCCATCTGGACTTAAGTTTTCTAGGAAATAATTTCAAACTCATATTATATAATAAAACTCTTTGTCCACGTTCAAATTATTTTTTCAATATCTTATGATCATGCCACAATTTTATTTTCTCTTTATAAATTCTATCATTATGTTATGATTCATTTCTAATTTCTTCTAACTCATTTAATTGCATAAATCTTTTCTCTCCTGAATTTTTCAAATTAAAATTCAACTCCTTAATCGCCCAATATGCTTTATGCTCCAATTCTATTGACAAATGACAAGTTTTTCCAAATACTAGTCTATAAGGAGGCATTCTAATAGGGGTCTTAAAAGCAGTCCTATAAGCCCATAATGTGATAACTAGTCTAGCAGACCAATCTAATTTATGAATATCCACTTTTTTCTCCAAAATTCTTTTAATTTCTCGGTTCGATACTTCCTCTAAACCACTAGTCTGGGGATGATAAGCAGTAGAGATCCTATAAATAATGTTATATTTTTCAATTAATCTGTTAATTTGATTGTTTCTGAAATGGGATCCACCATCAGTTATAATCACTCTCGGCATTCCATATCTTGTAAATATATTTTTCTTTAAAAATTTTGAAACACTCTGAGCATCATATCTTGGTAAAGCAACAGCTTCAATCCATTTCGAAACATAATCAACAACGACCAATATATATAAATTTCCAAATGAAGGTGTAAGTGGTCCCATAAAATCTAATCCCTACACATAAAAAATTTTAACATCCAAATTATAATTCAAAGGCATTTCATTTCTTCTACAAATATTACCTACTCTTTGACATCGATCACAAAATTTAACATGTTTATAAACATTACGAAAAAGAGTGGGCCAATCAAATCAAGATTGTAAAATCTTATAAGTCGTTTTATCAACACCAAAATGACCTCCAAATTTAGAATCATGACATCTCTGAATGATTGGATTAATTTCTTCATGTGGCACACATCTTCTAATAATCAGATCCTTACACTATTTAGATGAATATAGCTCATCCCAAAAATAAAATTTAGCAACATATTTAAATTTTTGTTGTTGTTGCCTTGTTAAATCCGATGGTATAAAATCACTCACAATATAATTCACAATATCAGCATACCAAGGCAAATTCTTTTCCATAAGAATATACAATTGTTCATCAGGAAAAGTTTCTGCAACTTCTTTCTCAAATTCAGATAATTTATCATATTCTATTCTTAACAAATGATCAGCAATTTGATTATCAGATCCTTTCCTATCAACTATCTCAAAATCAAATTCTTGCAAAAGGAGTTTTCATCTAATCAATCTAGGATTAGCATCCTTCTTTTACATTAAATACTTGATAGCTGAATGATCAGTATGCACTATACTTTTAGTCCTAATTAAATAAGGTCTAATTAAATAAGGTCTAAACTTATCGAAATAAAATACTATAGCTAATAACTCCATTTCAGTAGTGGTATAATTAATTTGAGCATCATTAAGAGTTTCACTAGCATAGTAAATGACTTTGAAAGTTTTATCATGCCTTTGCCCCAACGCAACTCTAATAGCATAATCACTAGCATGACACATCAATTCAAAGGGTTTTTCCCAACCAAGTGAAACAATTATAGGAGCAGTGATTTATTTTTCATTAAGTAATTCAAAACTACACAAACATTTATCATTAAAATCACACTTCCTATCATTTTCTAGAAGTTGGCACAAAGGTTTAGTAATTTTAGAAAAATCTTTAATATAATGCCTGTAAAATCCAGCATGTCCTAAGAAACTCAGCATCTCTCTCACAGTAGTTGGTGGTGGTAATCTCTCAATCACTCGAATTTTAGCAGGATAGACCTCCATACCATTTTCAGAAATTTTATGCCCAAGCACTATTCCTCCTGCAACCATAAATTGTCATTTTTCCCAGTTCAGAACTAAATTTGTTTTCTCACAGAGTTCCAAAACTTTTGCCACATTTTCCAAACAAATATCAAATGAAGTTCCAAACACGAAAAAATCATCCATGAAAACTTCTATTCCATTATCTATCATATTACTAAAGATAGACATCATACATCTTAGAAAAGTTGCAGGTGCATTACACAGTCCAAAAGGCATTCTTCGAAAAGCAAATGTTCCACAGAGGCTAGTAAACGTTGTCTTTTCTTGATCCTGAGGAGCAATAGGTATTTGATGATAACCAGCATATCCATCCACAACGCAATATTACTTGTGTCCAGCAAGTCTATCCAGCATTTGATCGAGAAAAGGAAGAGGAAAGTTATCTTTTTGGGTGGCAACATTCAGTTTTCTATAATCAACAAAAATTTGCAATCCATTAACTTGTCTAGTAGGTAAAATTTCATTCCTTTCATCCACTTCCACAGTCACTCTCCCTTTCATCGCTACACAATGAATTGGACTTACCCAAGAACTATCCGAAATAGGATAAATAATTCCAGCATCAAGCCATTTTAAAATTTCCTTCTTAACTACTTCTTTCTTTATAGGATTTAATCTCCTTTCCGGATCAATTTTAGGTTTATGTTCTGCATTTAATAAAATTCTATGCATACAGATCGAAGGACTGATTCCTTTGATATCTGCCAAAGTCCATCCAAAAGCTTTTTGGTATCTTTATAAGATTTCCAATAATTTTTGTTCTTGATAATCAGTTAACTCCGAAGATATAATAACTGGTAGGGTAGATGATTCTCCTAAGAACGTATACTTTAAATGCTTAGGGAGAATTTTCATCTCAAGTTCAGGAGGTTTAATAAAAGTTGAAATTAAAATTTTATCTCCACCTTCCATGGTATCTAACACTTCAAATTTCTCTTGAATATACTCCAACTCCTTATTCTTCTCATTATCTGAAACTTTTTCATTTCCAGTTTCATCTTCAATTATATTTTCATATTCCACTTTCTTTTCAAACATCTCTTTAAAATAATCATTTCTCAAATATTCTCAGACTTCCATCCTAAGCCATTCATTATCTTTTGCAACTGAGGGATACTTCATAGACTTCAAAATATTAAAGGTCACCTCTTGATCATTAACTCTCATAATTAATTCCCCTTTTTGAACATCAATTACAGCTCTTCCAGTAGCTAGGAATGTTCATCCTAAAATAATTAGAATATCTTTATCTTCATCCATATCAAGCATAATAAAATCCATAGGAAAGATAAATTTATCAACTTTCACTAACACATCTTCTACCACTCCCTTAGGATAAGTAATATAATGATCAGCTAATTGAAGAGTTACATATGTAGTAGAAATTTCTCCAATTCCCAATCTTTTGAAAGTTGATAAAGGCATAAGGTTAATACTAGCTCCAAGATCACATATAACTCTTCCAAAAAACTTTTCACCTATAGCACACGGGATAGTGAACCTACCAGGATCTTTAAATTTTTCAGGAAGCTTTTTCTGAATTATTGCACTACACTCTTGGCTAAGTGCAATAGTCTCATGATCCGCAAACTTTCTCTTCTTTTTAAGATTATCCTTCATAAATTTTGCATAATCAGGCATCTGTTCTAATGCTTCAACAAAAGGTATATTTATTGTCAACTTCTTAAGGATTTCCAAAATTTTTCCAAATATGTTATCCCAATTCTTCTGCTTCAATCTTTGAGGAAATGGAGGAGGTGGTTTCTCAACAGTAATCTTCATTTTTTCAAGAGGATATTCCAGGTCTGGATAAATCTTATTTGAACATTTTTCAATATTCACCTTCTCCTTCTCTTCTTCAACTTCTTTTTGCACTCTCGTTTCTAATTCTTTTCCACTCCTTAATTGAATAGCCTTAAGTTGCTCCTTATTTTGATCTTTTGGACTGATCTCCACATTACCAGAAAGCGTTCCAGAAGGTCTATTATTAAGCGCAGTGCAAATATGTCCCAATTAATTCTCAATATTTTTGATTGCAACACCTTGAACTTGTAATTTATTACCCATATTCAAAATCATTTCATCTGTAGAGAACTTCTTATCCTTAAACTGTGCATCATTATTGAATCTAAGAGGATAAGATGGTCTAAAGTTAGTATTTCCTTGGTTGTTTTAGTTTCCAACAATGTTTATAGAATTGTGCCCCCATTGTGGGTTCACATTAGCATTATTATTATTCCAATTGAAATTTGGGTGATTCTTCCAACCAGAGTTATAATAATTCGAATAAGGGTGATTAGGTTTATTAATCGCGTTCAAAGTCTCTTAAGGTGTATGAGATTCAGATATCTGCCCAAATGAATTTTCCTCTAACATTGAGGGTGGTTGAGAATAATTCATTCCATATTGATCTATTTTCTTAGAAAGTGCTGCTATTTGAGAAACTATCATAGTTATCATATAAGAATCATGAACACTAGCTACTCTCTTAGGGTTTACCCGTTCAGAGGGACATTAAAAATTATTAGTAGCCATCTCTTCAATCAATGAATATGCTACATCGAAAGGTTTTGCCATTAATGATCCACCAGTAGCAGCATCAATAATTGATCTCATTGTTCCCATTAATCCGTCATAAAAAGTTTGAATTATTAACCAATCTGGCAAAGCATGATGTGGACACTTCCTAAGAAGATCTTTAAACCTCTCCCAAGCTTCATATATTGACTTTCCTTCAAACTGACCAAAAGATGTGATATCATTTCTTAATTTAGCAGTTTTTGATGGAGGGAAATATTTTGATAGAAACTTTTAAGAAAGTTCTCCCCAAGTTCGAATAGATCCAGGTGCTAACGAGTTTAACCACGCCTTAGCTTTATCCCTTAAGAAAAAAGGAAAAAGTCTAAGTCTCACAGCATCATTCGACACTCCGTCGTACTTAAAAGTAGCACACATTTCTAAAAAACTAGCAAGATGTAAATTTGGGTCTACATTAGGTGTTCCTCTGAAATGAATATTTTGTACCATTTGGATAATAGCAAGTTTAAGTTCAAACGAATTAGCAACAACATCAGGATTTTGAATAGTTATATGAATTTTATCTGTTGTTGGGTTAGCATAATCTCTTAAAGGTCTTGGCAAATTTCCTACATTATTATTCTGATTCTTTTGATTATTCACCATTTTGCAGTAGTTTTCAATTAGTTTTTGTTGTTTTCTAATTTTTCTAATAGTATGCTCTAACTCTGAATTGTAAGGTATCAAACCTACAGATCCACTACTACGCATATAAAATCACACTAAAAAGTAAATAAGCACACAAATATACTACAAAGTAAAGGTTTTTCAGTCACTAAAATATCTATAAATAAGTATCGTTTATCTACCTCCCCGACAACGGCGCCAAAATCTTAACCGTGACTTTATATATGCTTAAAAATGCAAGACTTTATGAATTCAGATTTATATATTTATAATAATTTAGTAAAGTCACAAATTCAACACAAGTATACGTATTGTATCAAGTAATACAGGGCTGTAATGGAGTCCTGGTTATCGATCCCTCAGAGAGGGCAACGTTCCTTAAATCAGATAATATAGCACTAAAATCCAATACCAATTGTAACAATTGCTTAAGTGTACTACAACTAGTCAATGCAAAGTATGGCAAAAACTATTACAATTACTTCTACTTACTGAACTAATTTAACTAACACACACTAACTTATGTGATTTAAAAGATACATATATGTGAAAAGTGTCTTCCTTCCTGCATAAAGATTATGATGTGTGAATGATGAAGAATGATAATTTTCTGTATTGTGCCAAATAGGAGCATATTTGCTTCTTTACCCTTAAAAGAGTACCTCCTCTTCCAAGCATGTAAAGAACCTTGACATATCTTAAGTTTAGTCATTAAATCTAAGGCTAGGCTGGGAGGATACCGACACTCACTACGGAGCTCCCACCCAACATTCACCCGAAGGCTAACCATAGGCTTTAGTTACCAATATTAAGACCAAATTGGAGATCCCATTCTGTCACCATGAAACCTCCAATTTGAAGTCCATCTAAACTCATTTCCCTATTTATTTTCACATAATCCTCATGAACTACACAATTCATTCATGGACATTAAATGGGTTCTTCATTCTTGTTGTAGAACATTCAATTCTTTTGGAATTAATGTTCCTCAACATATTTTAACAATTCAATTAGCCAGATTGAAAAGTAAATTAAGTTCCAAATGAAAAGACCATCACAACTTTAATAACACTTTAAGGGCACATCAATTCCACATCACCACATCATCAGTAATTTATACAAGAAGAAAGGCAAAAGAAACTACTCGCAAATCATGGAGAAGATATAATAAAACATGGATTTTATATATAAAAGAAGAGTCAAACAAAACACAATACAAAATACAACTTATCTCCTTCTCTTCCCCAAGCAAATTCCTTCAAAGTTCCCTTAATTCTCTTTCTATTCCTTGCAACACTTAATTTCCTCCTTGGAAAAAAGATGAAGAAGCATTCTCTCACTTTACTCCCTCTTCTCCCCTCCTTAGAGAAGATTATCTCTTCAATATCACAAAACCTAACTCTCACACACACTTTCCTTAAACTCTCTATAGTAATCCTCCTCTCTATTTTTGTCTTGAACACTTAATTTTTTGTTAGGAACAAATTCCCCAAGAGTTTCTTCAAGCACCCCTTCAAAAATCCGCCAAAACTCTTCTATTTGAAAAGAGCCGATATAGGGCGCCGCCAGAGCCCGATAGTGGTGCCGGTGATGCCTTATCATGCCAATATTTGCTGAAGTTTCTGGAATAGGGCCCCAGCGGCGCCCATTCTGACGCCGGCGGTGCCAGAAGCTGTTTTCCTCCAAATTGCTCCATTTTGCTCCAAAATCATTCCTTTTTGCATATTTTCACTCCAATCACCCATAATCATCATACCTGCAACAATTCATAAAAAATACCTTCCTTTAAAGTGCAATATCACCAAAAAATAGGTAAAACATATAGCTAAAGGAGTATATATTTTTGGTGCATCACTTGGGAAGTGCTAAAACTGCCCCAAGGCGTTTTAATACTCCAAAATAACTTCTAGAACCTCATTTTTCACATTTTTTTATAACTGCGGCGCCCAGTGCATAGCCGCCAGTGCCAATTTAACACAGGTCTGCTAAGTGTCCAAATTTTCATTCTGACTCCCTAAGTCATCAATTAAGGTTAAATAAACTCTAATATAGTTTAAAAACTCCAAATTACTACCACTATAAACATTAAAACAAACCAATTAAAGTACACAAAACAAACATGAAGCAAAGCACACCGATAATTATGGGTTGCCTCCCACAAAGTGCTTGTTTTAATATATTCAGCCTGACATACCCAGAACTCATTCTGAGTGACCCAACATCAAATTATTATCAGATTTAGATTTATTGACTGAAAAATATGGTTTAAGTCTATATCCGTTAACTTTAAATATTTTCCAGTCTTAGGATCTTGGATATCTACAGCTCCATAAAAATAAACTTTTATCACAATAAATGGACCCATCCACCTGGACTTAAGTTTTCCAGAAAATATTCTCAGTCTAGCATTATACAATAAAACTTTTTGCGTTGATACAAGATTTTTAGTAAGAATCTTCCGATCATGCCATAACTTCATATTTTCCTTGTAAATCTTAGCATTTTCATAAGATTCATTCCTTATTTCTTCAAGCTCATTCAATTGCAATAATCTCTTTTCAGTAGCATCTTTCAAATTATAATTGAAATCTTTAATAGCCCAATAAGCTTTATGCTCAAGTTCAAAAGGTAAATGACAAGTTTTTCCAAAAATCAGCCATTATGGGGACATTCCTATAGGTGTTCTGTAAGTCCTATAGGCCCACAAAGCATAATCCAGTTTGATTGACCAATCCTTTCTATTTGGATTAACAGTTTTTTTCAATATTATTTTAATTTCATGATTGGATAATTCAACCTAACCACTTGTTTGGGGATAATAAGCAGTAGTAATGAGATGATTAATATGATATATATTTGCTATCTTCCCAATAATCGCATTTCCAAAATGACTTCCCCCATCAGTTATGATTACTCTTGGTATTCCAAATCTGCAAAATATATTTTTTTCTAAAAACTTTGCAACACTTTGAGCATCACATCGAGATAAAGCAATAGCTTCAATCTATTTGGAAACATAGTCTACTGCTATCAAAATATAAACATTTCTGAAAGATGGTATAAATGGTCCCATAAAATCTAGTCCCCAAACATCAAATATTTCAACTTCCAACATATAATTGAAGGGCATCTCATTTCTTCTAAAAATATTGCCTACACGTTGAGAACTATCACAATTTTTAAAATAAACATTCACATCCTTAAAAGTTGTAGGCCAATAAAATCCTGATTGTAATATTCTATATGCAGTTTTATCACTTCCAAAATGTCCCCCATAATCAGAATCATGACATTTTTGAATAATTTCATATGTCTCTTCCAATGGTACACATCTTCGAATTATATGATCCTTTCTTTGTTTATATAAAGATGGGTCATCCTAAAAATAAGTCTTAGCATCAGATAGAAATTTTTTCTTTTCTTTGTATGTCAAACCATAGGGTATAATATTACTAACAATAAAGTTTACTATGTCTGCATACCACAAAACACGCCATTCTTTAACAGTGAACAGTTTTTCATCAGGAAAATGTTCATTAATTTCTTCAATATCACAGAGAGATTTTTCAATTTCAAGCCTGGACAAATGATCAGCAATTTGATTATCAGAACCCTTCCTATCTACTATCTCAAAATTAAATTCTTACAAAAGAAGAATCCATCATATCAGTCTCAGTTTTGCATCATTTTTCTTCATTAAGTATTTAATAGCAGAATGATCAGTATGCACCACACATTTTGTTTCAATTAAATATGATCAAAATGTATCAAAGGCAAATACTATAGCTAATAACTCTTTCTCAATAGTGGTATAATTTATTTGAGCTTCATTAAGAGTTTTACTGGCATAATAAATTACTTTGAAAATTTTATCATATTTCTGACCTAAAACAACACAAATAGCATAATCACTAGCATCACACATAAATTCAAAAGGTCTTTGCCAATTTGGTGAATTTATTACAGGTGCAGTGATTATTTTTTCTTTTAATGTTTCAAAGGCTTGTCGGTAGTCATCATCAAAATAAAAAATTGCATCATTTTCCAGTAAATGGCATAAAGGTTTTGTAATCTTTGAAAAGTCTTTGATGTAATGCCTGTAGAATCCAGCATGTCCTAAAAAACTTCTAATTCCCCTTACATTGGTTAGGCATGGTAAATTAGATATAACTTGAATTTTTGCAGGACCTACCTTCAAACCTCTTTCTGAAATTTGATGTCCCAAAATAATTCCTCCTGCTACCATTAATTGGCATTTGTCCCAATTAAGGACCAAATTTGTTTATTCACAGCATTTTAGAACTTTAGATAGATGTTCTAAATATGATTCAAACAAAATTTTAAACACTAAAAAGTCATCCAGAAAAACTTCAATCCCTTTTTCAATCGAATCACAAAAAATAGCCATCATACATCTCTGAAATGTAGCAGGGGCATTACATAAACCAAAGAGTATTTTGCTAAAAGCAAACGTACCAAAGGACTAGTAAACATAGTTTTATCTTGATCCTCAGGAGCAATTTGACTTTGGTGGTAACCAGTATATCCATCGAGAAAACAAAAGTATTTATGCCCCGCCAGTCTATCCAACATTTGATCTAGAAAAGGGAGTGGAAAATGATCTTTCCTTGTGGCAGGGTTTAATTTTCTATAATCAATGCTTATTCGCCACCCTGTAACTTGTATTGTTGGTATCATTTCATTTTTTTCATTAACAGTCACAGTCACCTCTCCTTTCTTAGGAACACAGTGAATAGGACTAACCCATGAACTTTCTGAAATAGGGTAGATAATTTCAGCATCTAACCACTATAAAATTTCTTTCTTAACAACATCTTTCATAATAGTATTTAATCTCCTTTGGGGATCAGCCCGCGGTTTGCAATTATCTTCCATAAGAATTCTGTGCATAAAAATTAAAGGACTGATTCCTTTAATATCAGCAATTGTCCATCCAAAGGCTTTCTTGTGCTTCTTCAGAATTTCAAGTAAACTCTCTTCTTCTTTTTTAGTTAATTAAGAGGAAATTATAACAGGAAAGATTGAGGATTCACCTAGAAAAACATACTTCAAATTATATAGGAAGCATTTTTAGCTCAAGTTCAGTAGCTTTTTCAATTCATGGACCATAAGATTCATCTTTCTCAGTCATATCCAACAATTCAAAACTTTCATGAACATACTTTAAATCTTCCTCTTGAAAATCTTCAAAATCAAATAACTCCTCTTCTTGCTTATATTCCCATTCTTCTCTTTCAACTTTCTCTTCATAAGTTGATTTGAAATGACATTCACTTAAATATTCAATAGCATCCATCATATAACACTCATCTTCTTTACCTCTAGCAGGATATTTCATCGATTTTGAAATATTAAATGTAACAGTCTGATCATTAACACTCATCATTAATTCTCCCTTTTGTAAATCTATCATGGCTCTGTCTGTAGCTAGAAAAGGTCTCCCAAAAATTAGGGGTATCTCTTTATCTTCCTCCATATTCAACACAATGAAATCCACAGGAAAAATTAATTAATCCACTTTTACCAAAACATCTTATATAACTCCTTTAGGATATGTGATCGAACGATCTGCTAATTACAAAGTTACAGTAGTTTGGGTTATTTCTCCTAGTCCCAGTCTTTTGAATATTGATAGAGGCATAAGATTAATGCTCGCACCCAAATGAAAAAGCTTTTCCATAGAATCTTTCTCCGATTGCACATGGAATTGTGAAACTATGAGGATCTTTAAGTTTTTTAGGAAGCTGTTTCTGGAGTATCGCACTTCACTCCTCACTAAGTGCAAAAGTCTCATTTTCTTCAAACTTCCTCTTTTTATTAAGAATACCCTTCATAAATTTCTCATAGCTTGGCATTTGTTCTAGTACTTCAGCAAATGGAATATTAATGGTAAGTTTATTTAATATCTACAGGACATTTGAAAATTGCTTATCCAACTTTTGTTGATGAAGTCTCTGAGGAAATGGAGGTGGTAGTTTTTCAAATTAACCTTAGGTGGAGAAATAGGTCTTTCAAAACCTTTTGGAGCGTCCTTTTTAGGTCCTTTCAATCTCTTTTTTCTCTACTTCAGTTTCTTTTTGAACTACCTTCCAATTCTTTTCCACTTCTCAGTTGAATTGCTTTTACTTGTTCTTTATTCTTTTCTTTTGGATTCAACACAATATTACTTGGAAGCATTCCTTAGGATCTATTACTTAAGGCATTTGCAATTTGTCCCAATTGATTTTCTATATTTCTGATGGTTGCTTCTTGAATTTGTAATTGATTTCCCATGTGATACTACTTCTTCCATAGACAACTTCTTCTCCTTATTTTGTAAAGCATTGTTATAATTAGTGTACGGCTTATTTTTAGGTTATGTGTTTTATTTTGAAAAGGGGGTCGCCTACAGAAATTGTGGGCGAATTTTAACTTAATTTAAATAAATAATTTGAAAAGTAGTATTTGATTTTGAAAATAATTTTAAATTTGAAAATTTTAAGATATGAAATCAAACTAATCTCACATCCCGAATAGTTTATATAAATGAACGCCGCACTACAAACCGTGTATCTATCCCGAAGAATAGACACACTGCTTGATAATGAGGCTCGATTAAATAAACTAGAGAAGTTTGTGACATCCATTTGATCTGCGAACCAATTTTATAAGCCGACAAATTCCTCTGTTTAATATGAAAACATTAAACAGGGTTTATATTACCTGGGTTCTTAAAGTTCCCTATAAGGGCAAGCCCCTATAGTTAATTACATCTTAAGTGACGGAAATCACCTAAGAAAACTCTCGATAATAATCAGTAGTTCTGCTCTCAAGAATTTCAAAGTTTAAGTTTTCAATGGATTGAATTTTGGAATTTCAATAGGGAATGGATCAAATTTGGAACATTTTGTTTTGGGAATTCAAAGGAAGAAAGGTAGGAGAAATCACAGATTCGAAGCGAACTTCGGTAATTTCCCGACTATCCTATTGTTTGGCTTGGATTTAGGAAAGCCCTAATGTTTATTTAGTATTTTGATCTTGCCAATTTTAATTAGTTAGGACTTATATTTATATGATAAAATCATACAAATAGCCTTGAAGATGTGAGGGTTTATGTCGTATTGGACGACTACCTCGGAGTCCTAAGACCGATTAGGGCTTAATTCACATAACATGATCATGCAAATGCCTAACGAAGAGTTGAGGATTTATGTTGCACTAGGCAAACTACCTCGAAGTCCTATAGCTTGGTTATTTAATTCTAAGAAAGTTTTGCTGAAGTAGACTCAGGTTTTGCTGATGACGATGGCCGTGCTGCCCACCATGCTCCGAGCTCCTTGTTATTGTAGTGGTTTAGTTTTAGAAGTCATAAATCAGGAGATGAGAAAAGTGTTCTGGTTTAGAGAAAATCTTAAAATCCAGGTGTTTTTAATATTTTGATTAAACAAATCTTAAAGTTGATTATAACAACACCGGTTAAGATCCCACGGTTCCATCCTTCCGGCATCGTTATTTTTATCGGATTCACTTAGTCCAGATGAATTTGCTAAACTCAACCGAATGAGTTCCACACTTTCATTTAGACCGTGGGAAATCCCGTTAGCAACACGTAGGTTACATCATCCGAGGTATTCCCGATCATCCAACAAGACGTTTTAATTTAGTTGTAGTTGTAGTTTTGTGTTCTGTTTGTGATTAAATTTGAGTTGTTTTATATTTTGAAATGCTGTGGCGGTGAATTTTATCTTGCAATGACTTTTACTTTAGTTTTGTTTTCAGTTTTAGGGACTATCCTAAAGGTGTGGGTTTTCATGCAACAGTTGTTTATCATGCAAGAAAAGTAAGTGCGATGCGATTAAATAAATTGCAATAAAGTAAATTGCAATAAAATAAAAGCGTACCTGGAGGGTCTTCCCGTCATCCCAAGCCGCACTTAAAACACGAGTTAGAATATTTAAGCATTTAAAGTAAGTTCCTAGGTAAAGCTAAGGGAAGGTTATGGTTTTCTACCAAGTTCCTAATCCTATAGCTAGTCATTTCCTATGACGTCTAGGTTCTTGTATTTTGGTTTGAGGACGATTCTTTTCATCAAAGATCAATTAAGTTCAATTGTTCTTATAAATATCCTATCATATCGAGGAAGTGCTTAAGACGAATCTTAAACATCTTTTCAATATTTCTAGGATTATTCTAAGTCCAAATGAATTTAATTATACAAATGAATTAATCGTCCGAGAATTCAAGTTTCTGTTGTTATCTTGCTCGGTGAACTAGGACATTTGAATATCCTATGAATGAAGTAGCACTTCATTTAACACTCCTTTTAAGAGTTATGACATCACGAGCTTTTGAGGGCAAATGGATGTTCAAGTGGTTTATGATTTAATTTTAGTTAATGGATTTAAGTTTGGAATAGTGTTCAAGTTGTTTTAGATTTATTTTTGAATTCTTTTTTTTTATGTCTTAGGTGATGTTATATTTAATTCAATTTAATTTAACTTAGTTCAATTTAATTTAATTTAATTCAATTTTAATTTAATGTGGTTTAATTTAATTTAATTTAATTTAAGTTAATTTAATATAATATGATTTAAATTAATTTAATTTAATTTGATTTAATTTAATTTAATTTAATATGTTTTAATTTAATTTAATTTAATATGTTTTAATTTAATTTAATTTAATTTATTTTAATTTAATTTAATTTAATTTAATTTGATTTAATTTAATTTGATTTAATTTAATTTAATTTAATATATTTTAATTTAATTTAATTTAATATGTTTTAATTTAATTTAATTTAATTTAATTTAATTTAAATTTTAATTTGATTTTATTTTTAATTTTAATTTAATATTTTATTTTAAAAGGGTTTAATTTAAATAATTTAATTTAATTCAATTTAATGATTAAGTCTTTTAACATTTTTAAATCTTAAATTTGAATTATCATTTTAATTAGTAATTAAATATTATTGAGATGATTAATTTAGGGATTCTTAAATTAAAGAACAAATTTCTTCCTAATAACATCCCTATTTTAATAATTCCAATTTTATTATTCTTCCAAATTTAATCAATTATTTAATTAAAGTTCATTTCAATTATTTTTAAATTGTTTAATAGGTTTCTACCCTTTAATTATTTAAATTTCAATCATCCAAGTCAGATTAGAATCAAATATTTTACTCTTTCATTTTATTAAGCCTAAAGTTTTAATTAAGGGTTAAAATTTTAATTACCATTTTGCCCTTCAAGCTTAATAATTTCATAACTCACTAAATTGAGCTCAAATGAATTTGAAATTTTTATGTGACTTCACTCATATGTCAATAAAGACATTAGAGGAGAAAATATGATTTTTCTGTATTTAATTTATTTATGTAATTATTTTTGATGGAAAATAAGGATTTCCAAGGAAAATTTAATAATATGACCAAGGAAAAGTTTATGTCCTTAAGAAAATTATGGGACATTCCTAATGACCAGAGGACCACTTGGACTAAGTTTGGTGATTTTTTGAATTATATTATTTTTATTATAATTATTTTGATTTTTGGAGTATTAATTAATTTTAAAAAAAAATAAAGTTTGTAAAATGAATTTTATATTTTTTAAAAATCTCTCTGATATCAAGGAAATCAGAGAATCAAATTTTATAATTTTGTGATTTTTCTTTGATTTATTAGAATTATTTTAATGGAAATGCTAGAAAATACATTTTTTTTAAAAAAATTACCCTAGGACTTTAAAATTTAATAACTCATCATAGAGACATAGGAAAAATATGGGGTTTGTTCCTAAGTGACTAAAATTCAAAATGTGACATTTTGGTGAATTTTATTATTTTTGTGATTTTTATTATTTTATTAATTATTAAAATATTAAAATAATACAAAAAATCAACTTTTTTAGAAAATTGAAATTTTAATTTTCTTAAATTTCCCTAATATCAGAGAGGCTCCAAAACCAATTTGGTGAATTTTTGAAAAGTATTTTGAAAGTTATGAATTTTCAAAGTTTAAATTGGCTAAATGGCTTAATCAACCCATTTAGTAGGGCTAACCAAGTCCAATTGGCTTCAAATTTTTATGGTGGGTTCCTCTGATCCTAAAGGTCAGCGGAGAATTGATTTCAAGTCAATTTGATGTATGATTAGCTCTAATTAATTAAAGACCTATTTTGGGTGTTTAAGCCAATTAGGGTCATTCCAAGTGAATTAATTCAAAACCTATTTTTCCTAGGGTCCTCTGGTCATAAGAAACATCACCAAATTTTCCTAGAATTTATTTCACAACATGCTAATTATTAGATTTAAAATACTCAAAACAAGTAACATGAATTTGAAAAATCAATAACTTCTCATAGGGATGGCCTCCGACTTTGGAAAATTCAGGGAAAGTTCCCAAATTCGGAGGCTTCAAAAGCCCTATGGTCTCATGCCATGGTGAATTTCCTATATGCATGGAGAATTAAAACAATGCAGACAGTAAATAAATCATTAAAAATAAAATACTTAATGAAATTAAATGATTTCTTTTCCACATTATTCTCCTCTGTTCACTGAGCAAGAGGGTATTTTTATTTTATTTTTATGATTTTTCTACACAAAGTTATGAATTTTTGAAGTTCTCGTAATTAAATAAATAGAAAAAAAGCCTATTTTCCTACTTATCCACGCGGCGCCACGCCATCCTCGGCAGCTCCGTAAGGCCACGCGTTGTCTACTGATTCGGCGCCGCCATCCGACTCAGCGTTCCAGGGGCCCGCGGTTCATGCACCATTACGCTGTCCGTCTCGATCCAGACCGTCCGCTCGATACACGCTCGATCCGACGGCTCCCAGTCATCGTCTACGACTGGTGTGCACCCGTGACCTTCAACCTTCTAACCCTAATTTCTCACTCGATTCTCAATGGATTTTTGTGTTCTTATGCTCTATGGATTCGTCTTGAGGAGACGAACACATCCATATGGTAAACATGTATTTAAATTGACTCAAATTAAATGGAGAATCTCTGTAAGCTCGGGAAGAAGAGTGAGTCCATACCTTTGCTCAGAGAAGTGAAGCTTCGATCTGAGAGTTGTGTCACCTTCGATTGGGTCCAAGCAAGCTCCAGATGAAGTCCCTTGGCCTGGTGAATTGTCTAGCTATGAAAGTGACCACGGCCGATCACAAAGCTTGGAGGCCGGAACAACCGGGTGGCTCGGGGATGGGGCTTTCGGTGGGAAACTTCTCCTCTTGGTCCGGTGAAGGTGTAGGACCAATCAATTTGAAGATTGATCCACCGTGAAGAAGTGTCCTGGTTTTGGGCTAAAGTTTGAGCTCAAAATTGAGCTCAGCTGGAGGGAATTGGGGCTGGAATTCAGTGGGGATCAAGTGCTCTATGTGTGGAGAGTGATCTGGAATGATTTTGGCAGAGTTTCCTTAAGGTTTGGTTCAACACCTTCCATGGCCGAGAGGGGTGGTGTTTAAATAGAGGTGGCTGGAGAGCCTCACAGGGATGGCCAAGGGTTGGGATCAGCTGCTTAGGTCAAGGGCAGAACAACCATGGTGGCCATTGGGCATGGGGCAGCTCAGCAAGGTGGAATTCTAAAGTTTGGCTCCTCCCTATGTCTCGGCCATGGAGTTTTCCGGCGACTGTGGTGGCTGGCCGGCCAGGGTCAGGTCACTGTTGTCATCAGGGAGGTCAGGGCTGGGGCTTAGTGCAGTCAATTGGCATTAGCCATGTGTAAAGGTGTTGAATCAAAGTGGAATGGGGAAGAGGCCATTTTGGCTTGATTTGGGTCAACCCATCCTTTTGGGCTAGGTGCACCTCCCCATGGCTAGTTTGGGCTGAAGAGAAGGTGGTTTAGGTCAGCTTGATTAGTGGGGAAAGGTCACCATCCAAGTACAATTAGGCATAAGCATGGTTAAGGGGAATCATGGGAGTGGTTAATCACCTTTAGGAATTAAGGAAAGAATCTCCTCCTTTTGCCCAAAATGTCATGGTGACATGTAAAGAGGCTCTCATGGCTTCCATGTGGCTCATGCATGGCTTTATGGCTCATCTTTGGCTTGGGTAAAGTTAAGTCAATTTCATGGAAATGGATTTAAGAAAATTTTGGTATTTTGATGGGAATTTGTATGGGGCTTGATTTGGAATTGTTTAATTGATGATTTTAAAACTTAGAGGTGATTTTGATTAAATGGATGATGAGGGGAAGTGTCATGTGGGCTTTGGATGAATTTGGGCTTTTGAATTTGAAGGAAGTGGGCTTTTAGGAAGGTTTAAGGGAAGTGGGCTTTTTGATTTTAGGATGGGCATTTGGGTGAAAATTTTGTGAAGGACCATGTCAAATAAATGTTACAATTGGTTTAGGGATGTTTCATGAATGGTTTGGAGTCAATTTGGTGTGATTTGGAATTGAATTGGTTTGAATTTGGGTTCATTTGGTAAGTGGGCCAATGTAGGTCAAATTGGCCTAACTTGGGCCAATGTTGGGCTAGGGTTGAAATTGATGTAAAATTAATGTTGGTAAATGTTTATGGGAGTGTTTCAAAGAGGTTTTGGCTTTGGTTGGGTTTTGATTTTGGGGTTTGGGCCTATTTGGGCTAGGTTTAGGTTTAGGTCAAAATTGGGTCTTTTAGCTTTGGGTTGAATTTGAGTGGAGTTTGGGTCTAAACTTTGGGTAAATCATGTTAGTAATTTGTTTATGGGGATGTTAAGGAAGTTTTAGAAAAGATTTCGGGTTAATTGGAGTTGAATTGGGTGAGTTTGGGCTAAGTTTGGGTCATGGGTCCAAATTGGGCTTTAAGGCCAAAAGTGAAATTGGATCCAAATGTCAATCAAATTGGACTTGGATTTGGTCAAGATTGGTGTTGGGAATGTTGAATTGAAGTTTAGAATTGAATTGGACCAGAATTTGAGTCAATTGGGTAGGTTTGGTTTGACATTGGGTTCATTTTGGGTTAAAATGGGTCAAATTGGGGGTTTTGATAAAAGTGGGGTAAATTGACAAAATTGGCCCATGGTGTAGTTAGAAAAAATGAAATTGGGAATACTTGGGATTTTCTGGAATTTTCTGGGAATTTTCTGAATTTTTGGATTTTTTGGCTAAGAGGGGCATTTTGGGTATTTGGAGGGTATTGCGAGGTATTTTTGGAATCTTTGGTATTTTTGGGTATGGATGATCAATTTGAGTAATGTGGGAATGTTTGGGATTGATTTTTAGGAATTTTGGATAATTTAAGTGATTTTGCAATTTTTGGGTGGTTTCAAGGGTTTTGGGTAGGCTAGGCGGGTGTAGGGTCCCAGGGGTCAAAAATTGAAAATTTGCAAAATTGAAGATTAGGTAAATGTAAGTGGAATGAAATCATTTTGGTTGAGCCATGAAGCCATATCAAGCCCACATGAGCCATGAAGGGACTCATTTGAGGCATCCACTATGTTGTTCTTAACCCTCTTAGCCAAGGGCTTAGGGGTTAAGGACCATCCATGTGAATCACCTTCATTAGTAAGGAGGTCCAGTTGGGTGTGGGTGTGGTTTTAAGAGGTGTGTGAAAGTGTAGTGCATAGGTGTAGTGTGTGTGTAAGCCAACCCTTCACCAGACCAGGCCACCCAGGGCAGTCCTAAGGCCAAAGAGTCCTATAGGAACTCATCCTTTAAACTTCCACATTTGATTTCAACCCTCTAGGTGATTAGGGGTCTACAATCAAGTTTGTGGAGTTTGCAGGGAGTTAAGAAGTGGTTTGAATTTCTAAGTGGTGGGTCCCAATTCTAATCCTCTAGGATAGTCAAAGGAAAAGCCTAAGGCTAGATCCTAAGTACTAAAGAGAAGAAGAGAAGACCTCATCAAAAATGAGGTCAACAATTAGAAGGATAAGTTAATCTATTATTATTATTACCTTGGTTGTTCCAATTCCCCAATGGGTTTACTTGGTGATTCCCCCATTGTTAATTAACACCACCCTGATTATTGTTATTCCAGTTAAAATTTGGATGATTCTTCCAATCTGGGTTATAATAATTGGAATATGGGTTGTTAGGTTTGATTATAGCATTCACAGTTTCTGGTGAAGAATAAGAATCAACCATTTGGCCTAATGAATTTTCTTCAATCATGCTATTTGGCTGAGAAAAATTCATCCCAAATTGGTCTATATTCCTTGAAACAGCAGCAACTTGATTTGCTAACATTGTAAAAGCATCATTTTCATAAACACTGGCTACCTTTTTAGGATTTAAACTTTCAGAAGGCCATTGAAAATTATTAGTAGCCATTTCTTCAATTAAAGCATAAGCATCAGAAAATGGTTTAGACTTTAATGATCCACCACCAGCAGCATCGATGATTGATCTAAGAGATTCAACTAATCCATTATAAATAGTTTGAATTATTAACCAATCTGGTATAGCATGAAGTGGACATTTCTTGAGGAGATCATTAAATCTTTTCCATGCTTCATATATTGATTCTCTTTCAAACTGACAAAAAGATGTTATATCATTTCTCAACTTAGCAGCCTTAGATGGTGGAAAATGTTTAGCAAAGAATTTTTGTGACACTTCACCCAAAGTTCTAATTGATCCAAGTGATAATGAATGTAACCATATTTTAGCTTTATCCCTGAGTGAGAAAGGAAAAAGTCTAAGTCTAATAGCATCATCCAAAACACCATCATATTTAAAAGTAGCTCACAACACTAGAAAATTAGCAAGATGCAAATTAGGATCTTCAGTTGTTGCTCCCCAAAACATATTATTAGACACCATTTGGATAATAGGAGGTTTAAGCTCAAACGAATTAGCAGCTACAGCAAGGTTTTGAATACAACCACGAAGTTCATCTACTGTAGGGTTAACATAATCTCTTAAAGGTCTTAATTCTTGATTGATGCCTACATTTTGATTTTGATGATTTGCCATTTCTTGAATATTTTTATCTTTTTCTGTATTTTTAATTTTTTATGATTTTTCTGATAGTTCTTTCTAACTCAGAATCATAAGGCACAAGTCCCTCAGAACCTCAACTACGCATACAAAAATAAAACAAAACAAAACACAACACTCTAACAAAAACAAAGAAAAAAAATTTTAAAATTTATTAATTCTCTTTAAAATGCAATTTAATTACTTTCCCCGACAACGGCGCCAAAAACTTGATCCCCGGTAACGGCGCTAAAAACTTCATCCTCGATAAATACAACGGCGCAAAAAACTTGGTACCGTCCAATATATGTGCTGATGATTTAGATATGAAAATTATGATTTTATAATATGGGATACTACACAAGTATACGTATCGTTTATCAAGTAATATGGGACTTTTTGATTAAGCCCCGAGATATCAAACCCACAGGGAAAAGATGAAAATCTTTAAAGGAATCAGAAATTTATCATTTTACTTTTTTAACAGTTTTTGAAAAGTATGTCTTAATTTTGAAAAGTTTTGAAAGTTAATTTGTCTTTTAAATTTTCTTTAATAAAATGTTAAACAAGAAATTAAAATTATAATAACTAATAACACTGTATGTAAAACACTATTAACTAGAATATCTTTTTCTTTCCTTTTATGAATTAGTAATAATTATTAAAGTATTGTTGTGGAAGTATTCAAATTTGTTGTGACAGATAGAAGCAAATGAGTTCTTTATCATTACTTGGTTCTATAAAGAACATAGGTTAATTTGAAATTTTTATCATTTTGAACATGGTTAGGCAGGTGATGCACCAAAAATATATACTCTTTTAGCTATTTGTTTTTACCTATTTTTGGTGATATTGCACTTTAAAGAAGGTATTTTTCATGATTTGTTGCAGGTATGATGATTATAGGTGATTGGAGCGAAAAGATACAAAAAAGAACGAATTTGGAGCAAAATGGAGCAATTTGGAGGAAAACAGCCCTGGCGCTGCCGGCGCCAGATTGGGCGCCGCCAGCGCCCTATTCCAGAGACTCCAGAAATTATTGGCACGATAGGACGCCGCTGGCGCCCTATATCGGTTCACTTCAAATTCAAAAGTTTGGGCGGATTTTTGAAGAGGTACTTGAAGAAACTCTTGGGGAATTTGTTCCTAGCATTAAATTAAGTGTCCAAGACGAAAATAGAGAGGAGGAACAGAAGGGAATTGATGTAGAGAGTGTGAGGAAAGTGTAAGAGAGAGTTAGGGTTTGTGATTTTAAGAGAGATTCTTCTCTAAGGAGGGGAGAAGAGGAAGTAAAGTGAGAGATTGCTTCTTCATCTTTGTTCCAAGGAGATAATCAAGTGTTGCAAGGAAGAGAAAAGGTATCAAGGGAACTTTGAAGGAATTTGCTTGGGGAAGAGAAAGAGATAAGTTGTATTTACTATTGTGGTTTGTATGACTCTTCTTTTATATATAAAATCCATGTGTTTTTATATCTTCTCCAAGATTTGTGAGTAATTTCCCTTGCCTTTCTTCTTGCATGAAGTAGTGATGATGTGGTGATGTGGAATTGATGTGCCCTTAAAGTGTTATAAAAGTTTTGATGTTTCATTCATTTGGAACTTAATTTACTTTTGGATCTGGCCAATCGAATTGTTAAAACATGTTGAGGAATATTAATTCCAAAAGAATTGAATGTTCTACAATAAGAATGAAGGAACTATTTAATGTCCGTGAATGAATTTTGTAGTTCATGGGGATAAGTACAAATAAATAGGGAAATGAGTTTTTATGGACTTCAAATTGGAGGTTTCATGGTGACAGAATGGGATCCCCAATTTGGTCTTAAGATTGGTAACTAAAGCATATGGTTAGCCTTCGGGTGAAGGGTGAGTGGGAGCTCCGTAGTGAGAGCCGGTATCCTCCCAACCTGGCCTTAGATTTAGTGACTAAATTTAAGATATGACAATGTTCGATACATGCTTGGAAGAGGAGGTACTCTTTTAAGGGTAAAGAAGCAAATATGCTCCTATATGGCACAATACAAAAAATTATCATTCTTCGTCATTCATACATCATAATCTTTATACCGGAATGAAGACACATTTCATATAGAAGTATCTTATAAATCACATAAGCTAGTGTGTGTGTTAGTTAATTAGTTCAGTAAGTAGAAGTAATTGTAGTGGCTTTATTATTATACTTTGCATTAACTAGTTGTAGTACACTTAAGCAATTGTTACAATTAGTATTGGATTTTAGTGCTATATTATCTGATTTAAAGAGCATTTTCCCTCCCTATGGGATCGATAACCAGGACTCCATTAGAGCCCTGTATTACTTGATACAATACGTATACTTGCGTTGAAAGTGTGACTTTATTAAACCATTATAAATATATAAATCTAAATTCATAAAGTCTTGCATTTTTAAGCATATATAAAGTCGTCGTCAGCAAGGAAGATACCAGTCTCCCACTCTAAAGTTCCCTCGATTCCCACCAACTGGGGGCTAACTTGTCATAACAAAATTCAAAACTTCAAACTAAATTAGGGGGTTTTAGCCTGTCACTCTAAAATCCTCTAATTTTACTCCCTTCAATAAAAATATCTTCTAATATTACATTCAATTATATGAACTACAATTCTCACCCATATAATTGCATGTGATTCTTACTAACTTTTATTAGACAATACCATATTGGATCTTACATAATCTCAAGAAATTCTGCAACTTAACAGGCCAAATTAACAAGTAAACAAAGTTTTCAGAATCAATTTTCACAACTTCTTCCAACTTTAAACACTTATACTTTCCACAACAATTCTTCATAAACTAATTACTTCTCCATTTAAGAAAGAAAAAGATAAAGTAAACTACTCAGAATGCATAGAGAAAATACAAAAACACATTGATTTAAATTTAAAAACCATAAGAAAAATAATAAACAAAAATAAGTATTGATTAAAAAAAAACTAAATATAAGAACAAAAGTAAACACTTATCTGAAAATCCTCTCCACAAGACTCAGGAAGTTACTCTGAAACTTTAACTCTTCACTAAACTACTCCTCAGAGTAAGTCTCCCAACTCTGTTGGCTCAGAAACAAACTTCAGACTTCAATAAAAACTAAACTATAGGAAAGAAAAGAAGTGGGAAGAAGAAGACTTCACTCTGACCCTTTTCTCTTTTCTACTCCTTACTCCTACTCCTAATTAAAACACTCACAAGACGAAAGTAAATTACTGTAAAAAATCTCTTCAAAATGCAAGGGAAAGAAAAAAAGAAAGAAAGAACCCTTCAAAATGCAAGTGGAAGAGCCCAAGAAAGAAAGAAAGAACCCTTCAAAATGCAAAGAAAGAGCCCTCTAATCATTCCTAAGACTATCTTTAAATATTAAACCAAAAGGTGCCTTGGTGTCCCTTCAAATGTGTCCAGATTCAATGTATCCACCAAAGAATGCACCCCTTCATTCAAACTTGCTGCCCAAAGGAAGTTTTGGATGTTGCCACCAAGAGTTGCATCCCATCCCCTTTTAAATGGGTGCCAAATTCAATTTAATCTTGATTTTTAACTGTGGCGGCTAAGTGCCGGCCCAGCGACGCTTAGCCGCTAGTGCCAAAATTTTGATTTTTCATTTTTTTTGCTCCAAATTTGATCCAATTTTGCTCCTTTCATCATGACCATCCATTTTCATCATACCTGCAAAAAAAACACAAAATACCTTCCATTAAAGTAAAATATCATTAAAAATAGGTATAAAGATGTGCATAAAAATACTATATATTTTAGGTGTATCACCCTTCAATTATATGTTGGAAGTTTAAATATTTGATGTTTGGGGATTAGATTTCATGTGTCCATTTACACCATCTTTCGGAAATGTTTATATTTTGATAGCAGTGGATTATGTTTCCAAATGGATTGAAGCTATTGCTTTACCTTGATATAATGCTCAAAGTGTTGCAAAATTTTTATGAAATAATATATTTTGCAGATTTAGAATACCAAGAGTAATCATAACAGATGGGGGAAGTCATTTTAAAAATGCGATTATTGAGAAGTTAGCAAAGAAATATCATATAAATCATCACATTTCTACTGCTTATCATCCTCAGATAAGTGGTTTGGTTGAATTATCCAATCATGAAATTAAAAGAATATTGGAAAAGACTGTTAATCTAAATAGAAAGGATTGGTCAATCAAACTGGATTATGCATTGTGGGCCTATAGGACTGCCTATAAAACCCCTATAGGAATGTCACCATATAGGCTGATTTTTGGAAAAACTTGTCATTTGCTTAATGAACTTGAGCATAAAGCATATTGGGCTATTCAAGAGTTCAATTAAAATTTGAAAGATGCTGCTAAGAAGAGATTATTGCAATTAAATGAGCTTGAAGAGATAAGGAATGAATCTTATGAAAATGCTAAGATTTATAAGAAAAAGATGAAGTTATGGCATGATTTGAAGATTCTTACTAAAAATCTAATACCAGGACAGAAAGTTTTGCTGTATAATGCCAAATTAAGAATTTTTTCTCGAAAACTTGAGTCTAGCTGGATGGGTCCATTTATTGTGATAAAAGTATATTCCTATAGAATTCTGGATATTCAAGATCCTAAGACTTAAAAAATATTTAAAGTTAACGGTCATAGAATTAAACCTTATTTTTAAGTCGATCAACTTAAATCTGATGAGAATCTGATGTTAGGTCACACAAGAATGAGTTCTGGGTATGTCAGGCTGAAGACGTTAAACCAAGCGCTTTGTAGGAGGCAACTCATAGTTATCAGTGTGTTTTGCTTTATGTTTGCTTTGTGTGCTTTGTTTGGTTTTTTTATGTTATGATGGTAGTATTTTGGATTTTTTATGTCATAGTAGTGTTTATTTGACTTTATTTTATGACTTAGAGGATTCGAAATGAAATTTTGGACGTTTGACAGACTTGTGCTAAATTGGGCGCTGGCGGCTAAGCGCCCCCTAGTTAGCGCTTAGGAACCAAAGTTATGAAACATGTGATAAATGAGGTTCTAGAAGCCTAGATTGTGGGGAAGTGGTTTTGGAAGTTATTTTGGAGTTTTTAAACGTTAAAGGGTGAGTTTATGCACTTATAAAGTCTATAAAAGGCCCTGGATTAAGAGAAACACTTGCCCCAAGTCCTATTTTCATTCCTGAGTCTTAGTAAGAGTGTTTTTAGTGCATCATGTCTTCTTGGGTGAATGAGATCAAGAAGAAAGAGGATTTTGACAAGAGTAAGTTTATTAGTGATAATGCTAAAGAGTTAATAAATAGATTTCTTGTTGTTAGTATTCAGGGTATTGCAGAAAAGATTGCAATGATTGAAGCCCGAGCGAATTCAATCGAAGTAAAGATCAATGAAACTAACGTACATTTGGAGCATATGGGATGACAAATCAAGATGTAATTCAATCATACAAGTCACGTGGAAGAAGTGGATAGGCGATGTTCCTGAAGAACAAGTGGTTAGAAGAAGAAAGTGTAAGAGTGTTCAATCATCACCCGTTCTATCAGTTTAATAATTCAGAAGTGTCAAATGAAAATAATAGTGGTTCTGGATATATTCCGCCTACTGGAGAGTGGAATTTAATGTTGGTTTTATCTTATGGTTTGTTTTGAGTATTTTATGTTTTATTTGTTTGATGTTTTAAAGTGTTTAATATTTTATGTTTTTGATCTGTTGCACTTTAATGTGAGATTGTTACATCTTAGTGATGTAAACTTATCATTAAGCTTATTGAGTATGTTTGTATTTATGAAATTTCATCCAAAAGTGTTTGGATAGAAATTTTTAGTTTGTATTAAGTGTGGTTTGATTTTAATGAATATAAGTTTGTGTTTTTGTGAAATTTGATTGGAATTGATGGATATTAAATTTTGAAATTGGAGTATTGGAGCTTATTGAGTAAGAGACAAGTATTTTGAGCTAATTAAGGGTGATTAACTAAGTGGTTTAGTGCATTTTCTTAATTTTGAAAATCTTGACACTAGCGACTAAGCATTAGATTGCCAGCACTTAAGCGCTAGATTTCGCGGCTAAGCGCCGAAGGCCTCGTGCTTAGGCGTCGGTTCGCAAAATTTTGTTTTTAGCAGTTAAAACCTGAAAATCACCATTTTTAACTTACCTGTCATCTTCAACCTCTAACTTTTGCGAAAAGGAGCCTAGGGCATCAACATTTTGGATCGTTTGAAAGCAAATTTCAACAAAAATTGTTAGATTTAGATTCCTTAAGGTAAGAGCACTACTCCTAAGTAAAATTTTTTTATTTTCACCATGTATTTTGAGTACATTTTGGAAAATCCTTAAATCACTATTCATGGTGAAAAATTGAGGAAAAAGATGAGAAATTACTTGAATTTAGTGGAAATTACTTTTGAAAGTTAATTTAGCAAGTTTAGTTTGATTTTGGAATTTATAGTGAATTTTTTCGTGAATTTTTTAGAAATGGCTCCAAATTCAAAGAACTCGAGAGAAATGACGAGATTTGATTCTGACAAGTTTGTTAATGCAAGGGCTGAGGAATGATACGTTGATGCACGATAGTCACATAAATTGATTCCTGAACGTATGTTTAGTAAGGCAGGAGAGGTTATTAAGGAGATGATGGTTAAAAGAAATTGCGAAAATTACTGCTACTTCTCCACTGTTGCTATTTTTTCTGTGGTCAGAGAGTTTTATGCAAATTTTCCTGCAGCAGAAGAAAATTTGGTGATGGTGAGAAGGAAAGAAGTACATTTTACACTTGTGGTAATCAATGTCTTTTTTTGACTGCCTCCTGATATGTTTTGTTTTTATTCGAACTATCATCCTACTGAGGGAGAGTTTGATGAGATTATGGCATTTTTGAGTGACGGAAGAGTTTTATGGAATATCACAAATGATAGAAGAGTAAATTTTCAAGCGTCTAAGTTAAATGCCATTTTTAAAGCATGGCATTATTTTATCTCATCTAAGTTATTTCCTTCAAGACATACTAGTGAAGTTACAAGGGAGATAGCGGTTCTGAACTATTGCTTTCAGCAAGACAAGCCTATAGAGATTGGAGCAATCATTTATGATTACATTTTGAGTTGCGCCAGATCTACCATAACTACAGGTATGGGATTTCCTTCCTTGATCCATTCATTATGTGAATGATCTGGTGTAAAATTTGAAACTTGGGAAGAGGTCCTTCAGTCTTTAAAACTAATTACCAGTGTAAACGTTGGAGCTTACACTATACATTCAGAGCTTGGCTGGAGAGGAGGATTTGGTAGGGTTTCTACTGCTTCTGCTTCTGCTGCTTCTACTTCCCGTGCTACTACTTTGAGGGCTTCATCATATAGAGATTCACAGACTAGTTTGTTAAGAAAGATTTTGAAGAAGGTGAGTCTTACTCGTGAGCACATTAGAGACATGGATGATAAAATGGATAATATGGAAAACATGATGAATACGAGGAGAATTGATGCACCAAAAATATATACTATTTTTGTTATATAATTTACACATTTTTAGTGATATTGCACTTTAAAGAAATATTATTTTCATGATTTTTTGCAGGTATGATGATTTTAGGTGATTGGAGCGAAAAGAAGCTAAAAGGAATGAATTCGGAGCAAAAAGAAGGAAAACATGTTCTGGGGCCGCCGGCACCATTTTCTAGCGACTTCAGCAATATTTTGACGATAGAGCCGCCGGCGCCCTATCAGCAGCCGCCGGAGCCCAAAGTCGATGAAATTCAAATTTGAAGAGTTTTGGTGAATTTTTGTAAGGATGCCTATGGAAACTCTTGGGATTTCGTTCCTAACTTATAAGTAACTATTTTTGGATGAAAATAGAGGGGCTCTCTTATTTTCTCTTGCTCTCTCTTGTTGGTCTTGGTGTGTGTTAAGTGTTAGGGTTTAGGAGAAGAGTGTGTAGAAGTGAGGATTTGAGAGGACTTCTTCTCTAAGGTGTGAAGGAGAAGAAGTAAAGTGAGACTTTGCTTCTTCTTTTCCATTCTAAAGGGGAATTAAGTGTTGTAAAGAAGAGAGAAAAGGATTTAAAGGAACTTCAAGGGAATTACATTGGGGAAGAGAAAGAGATAAGTTGTATTTCCTTTTGTGGTTTGTATGAATTTTCTTTTATATATAAAATCCATATTTTATTGTATCTTCTTCATGAATTCTGAGTAGTCTCCCTTGTCTTTCTTTTTGCATAGAGATGTGATGATGGATTGATGTGGATTTGACGTGCTTTTAATGTATTGAAGAAATTGTCATGGTTTTTAATTTCGAACTTAATTTACTTTTCAATTTGGCCAATTGAAATGTTAAAATATGTTGTTGAACATTAATTATGAAAGGATTTAATGTCCTACAACAATAATGAAGAATCCATTCAATTTCCATGGATGAATTGCGTAGTTCATGGGAATTGAGTGCAAATAAATTTGGAAATGTGTTTTGATATACTTCAATTTGGATATTTCAGGGTGACAGGCTAAGATTCCCAAATTGGTTCTAAGGTTAGTGACTAAACTTGAAGGTTAACCTTCAGGTGAAGGGTGAGTGGAAGCTCCGTAGTGAGAGCCGGTATCCTCCCAGCCTAGCCTTAGATTTAGTGACTAAACATATGATATATCAATGTTCTTTTCATGCCTAGAAGAGGGGGTACTCTTTTAAGGGTAAAGAAACATTTGTGCTCCTATTTGGCACAATAACAGAGATATTTGTTCCACATCATCCACACATCTCATTCTCATTGTAAGAGGAAAGATACTTTTCTCATATATCAAAAACCTTTCAAATACATATTTAATTGTGTCTGTTAGTTAAGCCTGTTTTCAATGTTGTTAGAAGTAATTGTAGTTTAATTAATTATTACTGTTTTCTTCATAGTGGTAGTAGAAGTTCGTATTATACTTTAAGTGCAATTTGAGTATCGGATTTCAGTGCTGTATTATATATATTGTGAAATACTTTCTTATACTTCGTACTTCCCTGGGGGATCGATAACCGGGACTCCATTAGAGCCCTCTATTATTTGATACGATACGTATACTTGTGTTGAGTGCTTGGACTTTACAAAATCATTATAAATATATAAATTTGAGTTCATAAATTCTTGCAAAAATATAAGTCCTGCATTAAGAATTATCAACATTATTTGGATAGATTAATCAGAGGTGATATTGTGTTTGAGGTGTGAACTCTGGTAATATGCTGATTATAGTTAGACTATTTTGCATATTCAAATGTATCTGTGTAGGATTGATATTATATATGTTGTTTTTTCATATTTGTGTAGCAGTAAATGTTTTAATGTATATGTTCTGTTAGAGTTCTTATAGTGTGGACTTTAATTCCAAAATTGTTAGGAGAATTTGAAACACTATTAAAAGCTATTATTTAAAACTGCATGTTTAATACTTTTTAAAATCTAATATTACCATTTGCTATCTAGTATTGGTGTGATTTCAGTTATTTTCTGTTGGTGTGTATTTGCTTTGAAAACCTCCACTATTGTAGATGTTCTTTGAAATTTTGAATTTCCACTTAATGAAAAACTGAAAAATTTTAATTTGATCTCTTTTTACTCATGTTTTTAATTGTTATACTTGCATATTTAAGATATTAAGATTCTTGCAAGCAATTTATATTAGTTTTTAATTCTCACTAATGTATCATTTCTTATGCTTAATGTTTTATCCTAACTAAAAATTAATGTTGGGGGGGGGGATTTTAAAAACAGAAATTTTTCAAAGATCTAAAATTTTATTTGTTCTTAAGAAAACTTAAAATTAATTTGATATTTGATTATAAATAATTATGTATATGAAGTTATATTAGGGGAACAAAATTTTGAATATAGAAATGAATAAGAGAATTTAGTTAAATTTTTTAGTAATAATGAAAATTTTAAAGTTAGAATTTTCTAAATAAAGAAGTGTTAAATATAGTTTAACTATCTTTAGTAAGAAATATTGTACTTTTTGGATAAATAGAAGATTTGACTTTTATTCTTCAAAAAATAATTTCTTTTATTGAGGAGTAATTTTCAGATACTGTTATTACGATTTTTAAGTGAAAGATGTATTTCAGACCTTTATTTTAAATGGAAGGGTAGAATTCAAAATCATTAAAGGCCTATCCAAATACAATAATTATCGCCTTATAAAAAAAAGAAAGAGAAGAAGAGGAAAAGAAGAAAAAGAAAAAAAAAAGAAAAAAGTGAAAAATGGTATGTAAAAAGGAAGGAGAAACTTGAGGATTTAAAGGTCTAATCAAAAATTGCTTTCATACTTAACGTATAAGATATAAGTTCTGAGAAAATCTAAAGTTTAAGGTTATAATATAGGAAGTAAAATTATTTTTAAATAATGATTTTGAAGTCAGAAAAATAAGTGTATGAATCCTATATTTTGAAAAATCTACAAGTGTGTCTGAATTAGATAGAAACCTATATTTTACATTAGCCCTTACCTAAGAACTTTCTAAACTTTAAGTTGGTCTTAATTACTGAAATTTTTTTCTAAATTGGACTATTCAATTTCTAGAAAAAAATTTTGTTGTCTTCCTAAGAAACTCATTACATAATTTGCATGCTAAAATTTTCTATGTGATTAAGAGTCACTTCAGGACAAGTAACATTTTAAGTTTGGGGGATTTTGATACACCTAAAATATATAGTGTTTTTATGCACATTTTTATACTTATTATTGATGATATTATACTTTAATGGAAGGTATTTTGTATTTTTCTTGCATGTGTGATGAAAATAAGGGATTATGATGAAAGGAACAAAATTGGATCAAATTTGGAGCAAAAAATTGAAAAAAAATGAAAAATTCAACCTCGGCGGCTTAGCACCGCTTGATCGGTGCTTAGCTGCCACAGTTAAAAATCAAATTTTCTTCATTTTTGGTGCTAATTTCAAGGAGTGTTTAAAGCAACTTTTGTTGGTGACTTCCTTAACTTCCCATGAACGACAAATTTAAATGCAGGGACGATCTTTTGGTGGATACGTTAAATCGGGACATGATTTAAAGAGACACCAAGGCACCTTTTGGATTACTATTAAAATTATGTCATGAGAGTCTTTAGTGTGTGTGTGTGTAGAGAGTCTAGTATTCAAGAGTCTTTTCTAACTTTCAGAGTTTTCTTCTAGTTCAAAGAGTTTTTATTTTCAGTCTTTTATTGTTTATAGTTTACTTAGTTCAGTTTTAGAAGAGAAAGGGTTGGTGTGAAACTTTCTTTCCACCAATTTTTCTTTCATCCATTTATCTAGTTTTTTATTGAAGTTTAAAGTCAGAGTTGAAGTCGACAGAGTTAAACGCCAACCTCTATAATGTTGTCATGTGGAAAGACAAGTTTGAAAGGAACTTTCGGAGTTTTGTGGAGAGGATTTTCAGATAAGTGTTTACTTTTGCTTTCTATATTTAGTTTTACTTGTGTGCTTTATTTATGATTTCTATTTTCAAAGCAATGTATGCTTGTGTTTTCTCTATGAATTCTGAGTAGTTTTCTGACCAACTGAAAATATGTTGAAATTTTCATGCCTATTTTACACGGATTTTGATGATATTGCACTTTAAAGAAAGGTATTTTTGATGTTTTGTTACACGTATGTTGATTTATGGACATTGATGGAAAACGATGCAAAAAGGGGTGAATTTAGACTAAAAAGGACCAAAATATGATGATTTGACTTTGGGCGCCGACGGCGGGATCGCCGGTGTTGACGGCTGATTATTCCCGAGAGTTTAAAATTAAAAAGATAAGAAGGCCACCGACGGCGAGATCGACCCCGCCGACGGTGAGGTTTTCTCAAAAGTGCCAAAACTTAATATTCTAGTAGGTCTCCGACGGTGAGATCGAGGCCGCAGACGGCGAGGTCAAGGCCGCCGATGGCGAGAATGTCGATTCTCTTACAAGGTGCATTGAATGTGGATGATTTTTAAAGGGATGCTTGAGCAACTCTTGGAAACTCTTCTACAACATTAGAAGAGACAATTTTAGGCCGAAAATGGTAGTGTATGGGAGTGTCTGTTAGTATCTTGGGTGCCCTAAGAGTTATAGAGAGTAAGTTAAATTAGTGTTAATTGTGAAGAATTCTTCGAGGGATTGTAAGAGTGGAAGGAAAGTGAGAGATTTCTTCCTCCTTGCCGCTTAGAAGGAGAATTTTGTGTGTTGTAAATAAAGGAACAGATTCGGAGGAACTTCAAGGAGTTTGCTTGGAGAGGAATTTCAGGTAAGTTGTATTTACTTATAGTAGTTTATAAAACTTAGCTTTTATATATGAAATCCAAGTTCTGACGTATCTTCTCCATGAGATTTGAGTAGTTTCTCTCTCTTTCTCCTTGTTTTAAGATTTTGTGAACTGGTGATTTGGGTTAGTTGTGCCAAGAGAATGTTAAAAAAAGTTGTGATTATCTTTTCACTTCAATCTTAATTTACTTTCAATCTGGCCAATTGATTCATTAAAATATGTTAATTTTTACAAGTAAAGTGAAGATTACATCCAAGATTCAGGGAGGTCAGTCTTTGAAAGTAGGGTGCAAATAAATAGGGAAATATTATTTATCAGGCATAGAATTGGAGATTTTAGAGTGACAGACTAAAATACTCAATTTGCTCCTATGGTTTGAGTGATGAGGTGTAGATGTTAGCCCTCAATCGAAGGGAACGTGAGAGCTCCAAAGTGAGAGCCGGTATCCTCCCAGCCTAGCCGCAGATTTAGTAACCAAGCATATGATTAGCAATGATTTTTATGCCTGGACCTAAGGGTAAAGAATAGGTATCCTCCTATTTGGCACAGCAAAATTTAAACTATTTCACTTTATCTATTCACTTAAATTTCTTGACAAGGAGAAGAATGCTTGCTTATATATTGAACCTCACTTTATTAGTAAAATTAGTTAATTGTTAGTAAACTTAGTTTATTAAAATTACAGCTTATTTACGATTGCATATTAGTGACAAATAGGCAATTTGAACTACAAGGTTGTGATTCTGTATTGGTTTTTGAAATCCTAGCTCGTAGCCTCTGATATATTCCCTGTGGAATCGATAACTAGGACTCCACTAAATCCCTGTATTACTTGAGCGATACATATACTTACGTTGATAAGAGTAACTTTGTGATTATTAAATACTTTATACACATCTTTATCAAATTTATAATCAAGGTCAAGTATTTTGTATCATTGCTAGAGAGTCAACCCTCTTAGTAGCGATAATAAATTCCTTCAATATTAAGCTTACGCAAAGTGCACGGAGGGTATCAAGTTTTTAGCATCATTGTCGGGGAATATAACATAATTAGAGTAACGGACAATTTAGGACCATTAGAAAACTTTTAATAGAATTGCAACTTATTATCATATTTAGTCAACTATTTTTCTGTGTATTGACTTTGATTGTATGCATAAATTTGGACCTAAAAATCTTATACCCTATGATTCAAAATTAGAACACACTGTTAGGAAAATTAGAAAACTGAGGAAAGAACCTAGAAATCCTGACACAATGGAAAACAACATAAACAACCAAGGAATATAAAATGAACACTAATCTAGACCTCTAAGAGATTACGCTAACCCTACATTTGATGAAATTCACTTAACTATCCAAAACCATGATGCAGCTGCTAATTCATTTGAGCTTAAACCTACAATTATCTAAATGGTACAAAATAATCAATTTGGCGGAACTTTTAATGAAGATCCTAATTTACATCTTGTGAGTTTTTTAGAACTTTGCGCTACTTTTAAATATGACAGAGTGTCTGTTGATGCTGTCAGACTTAAAATTTTTCATTTTTCACTAAGGGATAAGGCTAAGGTTTGGTTAAATTCGTTAGCACCAAGATCTATTAGAACTTCGGGAGAACTTTCACAAAAATTCTTATCGAAGTATTTCCACCATCTGAGACTACTAAGCTTAGAAATGATACCACATCTTTCAGTCAGTATGAAGGAGAATCAATTTACGAATCTTGGGAAAGATTTAAAGATCTTTTTAGGAGATGTCCACATCATGCTTTACAAGATTGGTTAATTATTCAAACTTTTTATAATGGATTAGTAGGATCTCTTAGATCCATCATTGATGCTGCTGCTAAAGGATCACTAATTTCTAAACCTTTTGAAGAAGCTTATGCTTTAATCAAAGAAATGGCTACGAATTATTTTTAATGGCCCGCTAAAAGGGTAAATCCTAAAAAAGTAGCCAATATTCATGATTCGGAAGCTTTAACAATGATATTTTATCAAATTGCTGCTCTTTCAAAGAAAATAAATCAATACAGAATGAATTGTTCTCAAACGCCTCCAGTGTCAGAAGAAAATTCTTTGGGAGAAATTGTAGATGCACAATCTTCATATGAAACTTTAAATTTGATAAATAATAAATGAAATAACTTTTATTCAAACTACTATAATCCAGGTTGGAAGAATCATCCAAACTTTAATTGGAATAACCATGGTAATGCTAATCCTGTTAATTATCAGTGGGGGAACAATTCTGTACACTCATTAGGAAATGTAAACAATCAAGGTAATCCTAATTATAGACCTTCTAATCCACCAGGTTTTTATAATAATTCTCAATTTAAGGAGAAGAAACTGTCTATGGTAGAACTAGTTTTGAATATGGAAATCAATTACAAAATCAAGGAGCTGCTATTAAAAACATAGAAAACCAATTGGGGCATATTGCTACTACATTGAGCAATAGACCTATTGGAACTTTACCTAGTAAAGTTGAAGTAAATCCTAAAGATCAGGGAAAAGAACATACCAAAGCTATTCAATTAAGAAGTGGAAAAGAATTGGAAACAACGGACCAGAAAGAAGCTATAGTTGAAAAGGAAAAAGTGGAAAATGAAGGAGAAAATGAAAGTTTATATCCTGATTATCCTCTGAAACCTATGAAAATTATTGTTGAAAGACCACCACCACCATTTCCTCAAAGACTAAAGCAACAAGACAGAAAAATATTTGCTAAATTCTTAGACATTTTAAAAAAAATGTTAATAAATATTCCTTTTGTTGATGCTTTGGAACAAATACCTGATTATGTTAAATTTATGAAGGATATACTCAACAAAAAGAGGAAGTTACTAGATTATGAGACTATTGCACTCAGTGAAGAGTGTAGCGCTATAATTCAGAAAAAGGTTCCTGAAAAATTTAAAGATCCTAGTAGTTTTACTATCCCGTGTGCTATTAGTGAAACATTTTATGGACGAGCATTATGTGATTTGGGAGCTAGCATAAATCTGATGCCTCTATCAACTTTTAAAAGGTTGGGAATAGGAGAGATTGCACCAATTTCTGTAACTATACAGTTAGTTGATTGATCTATTATACATCCTAAAGGAGTTGTAGAAGATGTTCTGGTTAAGGAAGATAAATTTATCTTTCCCATAAACTTTATCATTTTAGATATGGAAGAAGATAAAGAAATACCTATCATTTTAGGAAGGTCATTCCTAGCTACAGGAAGAGCCATGATAGATGTTCAAAAAAGAGAGTTGACTATGTGAGTAAATGATCAGGAAGTGATCTTTAACATCTCAAAGTCAATGAAAAATCCTTCAATAGAAAGAAATGATGAATGTTTTATAATGGATATATGCGATTATTTGAGAAAAGAATATTTCAAAGAAAAATTTAAACAAAATGAAGATATGGAAAACAATAATTATGATGAAATTGATAACAATGAAGCTGATTATGTTCAGGAATGATTTGAAACGCTCGATTCAACAGTACCAGAGAAAGAAATCTTAATTCCATCTATTGTGAAACAACTTGAACTTGAATTGAAGACTCTTCCAAATGATTTGAAGTATGCATTTTTAGGAGAGTTATCAACATTACCAGTGATTGTATTCTCGGACTTAAATGAAATTCGAGAACAAAAATTAATGGATAAATTTAAAAAGTACAAAAGAGCTTTTGGTTGGACTCTAGCTGATATAAAGGGAAATGGCCCTTCTATTTGTATGCACGGAATTTTATTGAACGATGAACATAAACCAAGAATTGATCCACAAAGTAGATTGAACCCTATTATGAAATAAGTAGTTAAAAAATAGATTTTAAAATGATTAGATGTGGGAATTATATATCCTATTTCGTACAGTGCTTTGGTAAGCCAAATTCATTGTGTTCCTAAGAAACGAAGAGTGACTGTTATAGCAAATGATAATAATAAATTAATACCTATCAGGCAAGTTACTGGGTGGCTTATTTGTATTGATTATAGAAGATTAAATTTTGCCACTAGGAAAGATCACTTCCCATTACCATTTCTAGACTAAATGTTGGATAAACTTGCTGGGCACAAATTTTTTTGTTTTCTGGATGGATATACCAGTTATCATCAAATTCTTATTGCTCCTGAGGATCAAGATAAAACTACATTTACTAGTCCTTATGGAACTTTTGCTTTTCGAAGAATGTCTTTCGGATTATGTAATACACCTGCAACATTCCATAGATGTACGATGTCTATATTTAGTAAGTTAATTGAACATCAAATAGAAGGATTTATGGTTGATTTCTCTGTATTTGGAACATCATTTGACGCATGCTTAAATCATCTTGAAAATTTTTTGGAGTTATGAAAAAAAATTAATTTAGTTCTAAATTGGGAGAAATGTCAATTTATAGTTGCAGGAGGAATTGTATTAGGGCATAAAATTTTGAAAAATGGCGTGGAAGTAGATCCTGCAAAAATTTAAGTAATAGCTAAACTACCACCTCCTACTATAGTGAGAGGGGTAAGAAATTTTCTTGGACATGCTGGTTTTTACAGGTGTTATATTAAAGAATTTTCAAAAATTACCAAAACTCTATGCCAACTTTTAGAAAAGGACAAGAAATTTGAATTTACTGAAGACTGCTTAAATGCCTTCGAATTATTAAAGGAAAAACTAATCACAACACCTATAATAGTTTCACCAAACTGGGAGAAACCATTGAAATGAATGTGCGATGCTAGTGATTATACTACTGGAGCTGTTCTTAGAGAAAGATATGATAAGATTTTAAAAGTTATATACTACGCTAGTAGAACTCTTAACGATGTTCAAATTAACTATACGGTTACTGAAAAAGTGTTACTGGCTATTGTGTATGCATTTGAAAAATTCAGATCTTATTTAATTGAGACTAAATGTATTGTGCATATTGATCACTCTGCTATTAAATGACTGATGCAAAAGAAGGATACCAAACCAAGAATAATCAGATGGATACTTTTGATGTAAGAATTTGATTTTTGTGGTAATTAAAAAAAGGGAGCTGATAATCAAATATCTGATCATTTATCGAGATGAGAATATCATGAACTATCTGACACCGACAATGAAATTATAGACAGTTTCCATAATGAACAACTTTAATATCAATGAGTGGACAATACCTTGGTATGCTGATATAGTTAACTATATTGTAGTTGATATTTTGCCACCTATGCTAACACTGTAGCAATAGAAAAAAATGCATTCATGATGCAAAAGCATATTTTTGGGATGAACCATATTTATATAAGCAATGTAAAGATCTTATTATTAGGAGATGTGTGCCTTATGAAGAAACTGAACTAATTATTCTAAAATGCTATGATTCTGAATTTGGATGACATTTTGGGACTGAGAAAACTGCGCATAAAATTTTGCAAGCTGGAATTTATTGGCCTACTCTCTTTAGAGATGTTTATAGATATATAAAAACTTGTGATTGATACCAACGACTAGGTAATATATCTAGAAGAAATGTTCCTCTGAATCTCATGTTAGAAGTTGAGATCTTTGATGTCTGGGGATTATATTTCATGGGACCATTTATTCCTTCATTTCGAAAATTATATATGTTGATTGCAGTCGATTAAGTATCAAAGTGGATTGAAGCACAAGCTTTACCTCGTTGTGATGTTAAAAGTGTTTCAAGATTCTTAATGAAAAATATTTTCATAAGATACGGAATGCCGAGAGTGATTATTACTGACGGGGGATCCTATTTTAGAAATAAATATATTCAGAGATTGGCAGAAAAGTATAAAATTATTCATAGAATCTCAACTGCTTATCATCCTTGGAACAGTGGGTTAGCTGAAGTTTCTAATCGTGAGATTAAACGAATTCTATAAAAGACTGTAAACCTTAGTAGAGTAGATTGGTCTACGAGACTAGATACTACATTCTAGGCATACAGGACTGCTTATAAAACTACTATTGGAATGACTCTTTACAGACTTATTTTTGGAAAGACTTACCACTGACCAACTGAAAATATGTTAAGATTTTCATGCCTATTTTATATTTATTTTGATGATATTTCACTTTAAAGAAGGGTATTTTTGATGTTTTTCTGCAGGTATGTTGATTTATGGACAATGGAGCAAAAAAAATGCAAAAGGAGTGAATTAGGACCAAAAAGGACCAAAAATATGAAAAATTGATCTAGGGCACCGACGGTGAGATTGACGGCGCCAACGGTGTGTTTTTCTTGAGAGTTCAGAAAATATTACAAGGAAGCCTGCCGATGGTGAGATTGAGGCTGCCGACAGCGTAGCCTTATGAAAGAGGGTCCAAGGCTAAGTATTCTAGAAGGCCACTGACGGCGTGCTCGAGGCCTCCGACGGCAAGATCTATGGTTCTCTCACAAGGTGCATTGAATGTGGATGATTTTTGTAGGGATACTTGGAAAACCCTTGGAAACTCTTCAACTACTTTAAAAGTAACAATTTGGGGCCGAAAATAGTTTCACAAAGGGAGTCCACTGGTGTCCACGAGTGTTCATTTTTGTTGTCGAGTCGTTGTTGGTTGGTATCATGTGTCCACCGAGTGCATAGTGTGATTTCTAGAATATTAGTGAGTGTCTTGTTTTAGATAGTGAGTTCAATTAGTTATATTTTGTGAAGGATTCTTCGAGGGATTGAAAGAGTGGAAGGGAAGTGAGAGATTCCTTCCTCCTCGCCATTTCGAAGAAGAATTCTGCGTGCTGAAAAGAAAGGAAGAGATTCAGAGGAACTTAACGGAGTTTGCTTGGGGAGGAATTCAAGATAAGTTGTATTCACTTATTTAAGTCTCTAAAACTTTGTTTTTATATATGACATCCAAGTATTGTCGTATCTTCTCCATGAAATTTAAGTAGTTTTGCTGTCTTTCTCCTTGTTTTGATATTTTCGTGAAATGGTGATTTAAATTAGTGTGCTAAGAAAAAATTAAATGAAGTTGTGATAATATTTCACTTAAATCTTAATTTACTTTCAATTTGACCAATTGATTAGTTAAAATATGTTGAGTTTAATAATAATAGTGAAGATTACATCTGAGATTTAGGGAGGTCAAAGTCCTTGAAAGTAGGGTGCAAATAAATAGGGAAATAATATTCAAGAGGCGTAGAATTGGAAAATTTAGAGTGATAGAATAAAATCCTCAATTCGGTCCTATCGTTTGGGTGCTGAAGTATAGATGTTAGCCCATAAGCGAGGGGAACATGGGAGCTCCAAAGTGAGAGCCGGTATCCTCCCAGCTTAGCCGCAGATTCAGTAACCAAGCATAGGATTAGTCAATTTTCTTTATGTCTGGACCAAAGGGTAAAGAATAGGAATGCTCCTATTTGGCACAACACAATAATAAACTAATTTTAATTATCCATTCAACTTCACTTTATTAGTAGAATTAGTTATCAATGAGTAGAATTAGTTTATTGAGTCATCATATTATTTTCGATTGCTTATTAGTGACAAATAGACAATTTCGATTTCCAAGTTGTGATTCTAAATTGATTTCTATAATCCTAGTCCGTAGCCTCTAAAATATTCCCTGTCCAGAACTCCATTAGAACCCTGTGTAACTTGAACGATACATAAACTTGTGTTGAAAGATAGCTCTGCGATTGTTGAATGTCTTTATACACATCTTTATCAAATAAAAGCAATTTTAAACTAACACAAAGTGCGCAGGGCGATTCAAGTTTTTGGCGCTGTTGTCGGGGAATAACGTAATTAGAGTAACAGACGGTTTAAGACAATTAGAAAACTTTTTAAAGAATTTTCAACTTATTATTATATTTATTTAACTGCTTTCTGTGTACTGAGTTTGAATGTATGTGTAAATCTGGATCTGGAAACCCTATACCCTACGATTCAGAATTAGAATGCACTGTTAGAAGTATTAAAAGACTGAGAAAAGAACCTAGAAATATTAATAATCTTAACACAATGGAAAAATGTGTAAACTACCAAAGAATAGAAAATGAACATCAATCTAGACCACTAAGAGATTACATTAACCCTAGATTTGATGAAATTCACTTAACCATCCAAATTCCAAATGTACCTACTAATTCATTTGAGCTTAAACCTGTAATTATCCAAATGGTACAAAATAATCAATTTGGCGGAACTCCTAATGAAGACCCTAATTTACATCTTGCAAGTTTCTTAGAACTTTGTGCTACTTTTAAATATGATAGAGTGTCTGATGATGCTGTCAGACTTAGACTTTTTCTTTTTTTCCCAAAGGGACAAGGCTAAGGATTGGTTAAATTCATTAGCTCCTGGATCTATTAAAACTTGGGGGAAACTTTCAAAAAAAATTCTTATCAAAATATTTTCCACCTTCTAGGACTGTTAAGCTTAGAAATGATATCACCACTTTTAGTTAGTATTAGGGAGAATCAATATATGAATCTTGGGAAAGATTTAAAGAACTTCCTAGGAAATGCCCACATCATGATTTACCAGATTGGTTAATTATTCAAACTTTTTATAATGTATTAGTTGGATCTCTTAGATGCATCATTGATGCTGCTGCTGGTGGATCATTAATGTCTAAACCTTTTGAAGAAGCCTATGCTTTAATTGAAGAAATGACAACCAATAATTTTCAATGGCCTGCTGAAAGGGTAAATCCTAAAAGAGTAGCCAGTATTCATGACTCAGATGCTTTAACTATGATAGTTTCTCAAATTGTTACTCTTTCAAAGAAAATAGATCAATACAGAATGAATCATTCTCAAACACCTCCAGTGTTAGAAGAAAATTGATTAAGACAAATTGTAGATGCTCAAACTTCATATGAAACTATAAATTTGATAAATAATAGACAAAATAACCCTTGTTCAAACTGCTATAATCCAGGCTGGAAGAATCATCCAAATTTTAATTAGAATAACCAAGGTAATGCAAATCTTGTTAATCCTCAGTGGGGGAACAATCCTGTGAACCCATTAGGAAATGTAAACAATCTGGATAATTCCAATTATAGACCTTCTAATCTACCAGGTTTTTATAATAACTCTCAATTCAAGGAGAAGGAGTTATCTATGGGAGAATTAGTTTTGAATGTGGGAAATCAATTAAAAAGTCAAGGAGCTGCTATTAAAAACATAGAAAACCAATTGGGGCATATTGCTACTGCACTAAGCAATAGAGCTGTTGGAACTTTACCTAGCAATGTTGAAGTAAATCTTAGAGATTAAGGAAAAGAACAGAACAAGGCTATTCAGTTAATAAGTGGAAAAGAGTTAGAAACAAGAGTTCAAAAAGAAACTTTAGTTGAAAACGAAAAGTGCAAACTGAAGGAGAAAATGAAAGTTTATATCCTAATTTTCCTCTGAAACGTATGAAAATTACCGTTGAAAAACCACCACCACCATTTTGCTTCAAAGACTAAAGAAACAAGATAAAGGAAAAAATTTGCTAAATTCTTAGACAATTTAAAAAAAAATTCAATAATTATTCCTTTTGTTTAAGCTATGGAAAGAATGCCTGATTATGTTAAATTTATGAAGGATATACTCAATAAAAAGAGTAAGTTATTAGATCATGAGATTGTTGCACTCAGTGAATAGTGTAGTGCTATAATTCAGAAGAAGCTTCCTGAAAACCTTAAAGATCTTGGATGTTTTACTATCCTGTGTGTTATTGGTGAACAATTTTATGGTCGAGCATTATGTGATTTGGGAGCTAGCATAAATTTGATGTCTTTATCAACTTTTAGAAGGTTAGGAATAGGAGAGATTGCACCAACTTCTGTAACTCTGTAGTTAGTTGATTGATCTATTACACATCCTAAATGAGTTGTAGAAGATGTTCTGGTTAAGGTTGATAAAATTATCTTTTCTGTAGATTTTAATATTTTAGATATGGAAGAAGATAAAGAAATTCTAACCATTTTTGGAAGACCATTCCAAGCTACAGGAAGAGCCATGATAGATGTTCAAAAAGGAGAATGGACTATGAGAGTAAAAGACCTAGAAGTAACCTTTAACATCTCAAAGTCAATGAAATATCCATTAATAGAAAAAGATGATGAAAGTTTTAGAATGGATATATGCGATTATTTGAGAAAAGAATATTTCAAGGAAAATTTTGAAGAAAATAAAGATATGGTAAACGATAAATATGATGAAATTGATAACGAAGTAGCTGATTATATTCAGGAACAATTTGAAACACTCAATTCAATAGCACCAGAGAACGAAATATTAATTCCATCTATTGTAAAACTCTGTGAACTTGAATTGAAGAATCTTCCAAATCATTTGAAGTATATATTTTTGAGAGAATTTGCAACATTACGAATAATTGTATTTTCAGACTTAAATGAAAATCAAGAAGAAAAATTAATGGATACATTAAAAAAATACAAAAAAACCTTTTTGTTGGACTCTAGTTGATATTAAGGGAATTGGTCCTTCGATTTGTATGCACATAATTTTATTGAACGATGAACATAAACCAAGAATTGATCCACAAAGGAGACAGAACCTAATTATGAAAGAAGTTGTTAAAAAAATAAATTTTAAAATGGTTAGATGCTTGAATTATATATCCTATTTCGGGTAGTACTTGGGTAAGTCCAATTCATTGTGTTCCTAAGAAAGGAGGAGTAACTGTTGAAGCAAATGAGAATAATGAATTTATACCTATTAGAAAAGTTTTTGGATGGTGTATTTGTATTGATTATAGAAAATTAAAAGCCTCCACTAGAAAAGATCACTTTCCTCTTCCTTTTCTAGACCAAATGTTGGATAGGCTTGTTGGACACAAGTACTACTACTTTCTGGATGGATATACCGGTTACCATAAAATTCCTATTGCTCCTGAGGATCAAGAGAAAACAACTTTTACTAGTCTATATGAAACTTTTGCTTTTTAAAGAATGTCTTTCGGATTATGTAATGCACCTGCAACATTCCAGAGATGTATGATGTCTATATTTAGTTAGTTAATTGATAATGGAATTGAAGTATTTATGGATGATTTCTCTGTATTTGGATGTCATTTGACGCATGCTTAAATCATATTGAAAAAGTTTTGGAGTTATGTGAAAGAACTAATTTAGTTCTAAATTGGGAGAAATGTCAAGTTATGGTTGCAGGAGGAATTGTATTAAGGCATAAAATATCGAAAAATGGCATTGAAGTAGACCCTGCAAAAATTCAAGTACTAGCTAAATTACCACCTCCTACTACAATGAGAGGGGTAAGAAGTTTTCTTGGACATGCTGGTTTCTACAGGTGATAGATTAAAGATTTTTCAAAAATTACCAAACCACTAAGCCAACATGTAGAAAAATACAAGAAATTTGAATTTACTAAAGATTGCTCAAATGCATTTGAGTTATTAAAGGAACAACTAAACACAACACCTGTTATAGTTTCACCTAACTGGGAGAAACCATTTGAATTAATGTGTGATGCTAGTGATTATGCTATTTGAGCTGTTCTTGGTTAAAGATATGATAACATTTTTAAAGTTATATACTACGCTAGTAGAAGTCTTAATGATGTTCAAATTAACTATACGATTACTGAGAAAGAGTTACTGGCTATTGTATATTCTTTTGATAAATTCAGATCATATTTAATTGGGACTAAATGTATTGTGCATACTGATCGCTCTGCAATTAAATATCTGATGCGAAAGAAGGATACTAAACCAAGATTAATTAGATGGATACTTTTGATGCAAGAATTCAATTTTGTGGTAATTGATAGAAAGGGAACTCACAATCAAATTGCTGATCATTTGTCGAGATTAAAATATTATGAATAATCTGACACTGACAATGAAATAACAGACAGCTTCCCTTATGAACAACTTTATAACATAAATGAGTGGAAAATACCTTGCTATACTGATATAGTTAACTATATAGTAAGTAATATTCTGCCACCAATGCTAACACTGCAATAACAAAAAAAAATTCATTCATGATGCAAAAGCATATTTTTGGGATGAACCATATTTATATAACCAATGTAACAATTTTATTATTAGGAGATGCGTGCCTTATGAAGAAACTGAACTGATTATTCAAAAATGTCACGATTATGAATTTGGAGGACAATTTGGGATTGACAAAACTGCTTACAAAATTTTACAAGCTGAATTTTATTGACCTAATATTTTTAGAGATGTTTACAGATATATAAAAACTTGTGATTGATGCTTATGAGTAGGAAATTTATTTAGAAGAATGGAAATGCATCTGAATCTCATGTTAAAAGTTGAGATTTTTTATGTGTGGGGATTAGATTTCATAAGACCATTTATTTCTTCATTTGGGAACTTATATATTTTGATTGCTGCTGATTATGTATCAAATTGGATTGAAGCACAAGTTTTACCTCATTGTGATGTTAAAAGTGTTTCAACATTATTAATGAAAAATATTTTCACAAGATATGGTATGCCGAGAGTGATTATCACCGACGGAGGAACCCATTTTAGCAATAAATATATTTAGAGATTTGGAGAAAAGTTTAATATCATTCATAGATTCTCTACTGCTTATCATCCCCAAACCAGTGGATTAGTTGAAGTTTTTAATCGTGAGATTAAACAAATTTTAGAAAAGACTGTAAATCCTAGTAGGATAGATTGGTCTGCAAGACTGGATACTACATTATGGGCATATAGGACTGCTTATAAAACTCCTATTGGTATGACTCCTTACAGACTTATTTTTGGAAAGACTTGTCATTTACCAGTAGAATTGGAGCATAAAGCATATTGGGCGATTAAAGAATTTAATTATAATTTGAAAAATGCTGGTAAAAAAAGAATCTTAAAATTGAATGAAGTAGAAAAATTAAGAAATGAATCTTGTGATAACGACAGAATTTATAAGGAAAAGCTGAAGTTAAGACATGATCAAAAGATTAACCAGAAGAACTTTCAACCAGGACAAGAAGTTTTGCTTTACAATACAAGGTTAAAGTTATTTCCTGGGAAATTAAGGTCTCGTTGGTTAGGACCCTTTATTGTAACTCAAGTTTATATTTATGGAGCTGTTGAAATTGAAGATCTGATGACTGGGAATAGATTTAAAGTAAATGGACATAGATTAAAACCATTTTTTGCGGGGAAAATACCAAATTTTAAAGAGGTTTTAATGCTCAATTAACCTGAATAACTCCTGAATAAGCCAGGTTGACAACGTTAATCCAAGTGCTTTATGGGAGGTAACCCATAGTTATATTTATTTGTTGTGTGTTTGTTTGAATTTATCATTAGTTTGTAGTATTATTGAATTATACTGCTTGTAATTACCCTTTGATCATCATAGAATTTGGATCCATGAATAAAATTTGGAACGTATTTGACTACGGCATATATGTGCAAAATTTTACCTAGGGCGCCGATGGCGCGCTCGATGCCACTGACAGTGGGTTTTTTCTGAGAGCACAGGAATTTAATTGCACAGGCTCACCGACGGCGCCATCGAGGCCGCCGATAGTGAGATCGACGAGTGAGCAATTTTTTGAGTTTGAAACAACGATTTTTGGCGATTTTTAGTGAATTTGTCCCTTATAAACTTCTATGGATGGTTCCAAAATCTTTAGTTCTCAACAAAAAATGGAAACTTCCTTGAATTTTTCTCTTATGGCTTCCAATTTAATAGATCACCCAAGATTTTGAGTGTTCAATTGGTGAAAGTTCCTCAGTGCCAAGGCACAATGACTTTTCAACAAAGTGATCTCAAAGAGGAGGCAAATTGAGGAAAGAGGTTTTGTGAATCGAGGATTAAACAATCCTTCGACAGTAATAAAAGAAATGATCATGCGGTGAAGATGGGAAGTATTTGCTACACTATTGCCGTAGTAGTCATTCCTGTGGTGAAGGAGTTTTACGTCAATTTGCATGGAATTAACCAAGGAAGCGTCAATGTGCGAGGTAGGTGGATATCTTTAAACTCTAGAAGGATTAATGAGTTATACATGCTTGAGAATGTTCCTTTCTGCCATTATTCAAATTTTGTGTCGACGAGAGATAAGATGAATGAAATATACCAATATTTGACGGATGAAACTGAAGACTAGGAAGTTAGAGAAAACGGGTATGTCAGTTTTTCTTCTACACTTTTAAATCCTGTTTCGAGAAATTGGCTCTTTTTCATATCTACAAAATTATTACTGACGATGAAAATAGGTAAAGTTACGAAAGAGAGTGCTATATTGAACTACTGCATTCAAATTGAATGACCAATTGATATTGGATTAATTATTGTGAATTCTGTTTTTGGCCTGATCGTTCAAGGATCATCTCAAGGGCTTAGACATCCTTAAACATTTTTTTTCAATATCCAGCCTGTCTGAAGTTTCGTACGAGGTTTGGGAGAAGGTAATACTACGGTGGAAACCTTTAGACCCAACCAGAATGTTCCCAGCTAATGATGAAGAGAATGATATGGGTGTGATTATAGATCAAGCATCGCAGATCTCTGTTCCAATTCAACCTTTTATAGTGGATAAGACACCGATGATCTTACACAAAATCAAGAATTTGGAGAACCAGGTACAAAATTTAATGAATTCAGTTAACAATATCTCTGATTGCTTTGATCATCATGATTGAAGAATGAAAGAGCATTTTGATCATACTGGACGTTTTGAAGCAAGTTTGATACACGTAATGAGAAGAATAGGGTGGATTGACGAAGATTCAACTGAGTAATTCCCATTCTGACCTTTTTATAACCTGTTTGTTCATGTTCAAGTGATGGGTGATATCAAAGGAGAAACCAGCACTGATTCAAAAGAGCAATAGAATTGCTTTACTTTATATGTTTCTTTATCTTGAATTTAATTTGAACTATGTTTGTTTGTTTGCTTTTGATTGTTTACTTTTTGATCTTAGTATAGTTGAGATTATGATTGGAAAGTTTTTTTCAGCGTTTTAAGTGTTGTGGCTTGGATTGCGACGCTGATTAAATGAATTTAGGTTGAGAAAATACCTGTCTTGTGTGTTATGTAATGTGCATTGTAACACTTGGATTTAATATATAATTGTGAAGTTTTATTGTGTGTATGTTTATTTGTGTTAATACATGACTTAATCACTTAAAATTTAAGTTAAAAATGATTGGACGGATGAAGACGAGGCTTAAAATTAATCGAAATTGAAAAAATTTGAAAATTGATCAAATCTTATGAAACTCGCCGACGGCCCGCTCGAGGCCACTAACAGCGTGTTTTTCCCGAGATTATTGAAATTAAATTCAATTGAGCCCGCCGACGGTGCGAACTACCCCGCCGATGGCGAGATCTCAAAAATTACCTTTTAACCGTGATTTTGTCTAGTCAACCTCCACTATTCATTGTCTTCTTCCTTTATTCACCAAAAATTTCGACCTAGGGCCTGAGAGATCTTGTATTTGGAGTGATTTTAACCCATTTTAACACTGGATTTCATCTTCCCCCGGTAAGAGCTTCCCTCCTATGTAAAAATTTTTTATTTTCACCATGAATTTCTCCCACATTAAGAAATTTTGGAAAAATTGATAATGTGGTGAAAAGTCTTTGAAGGAATTCATGGAACTTGAATTAGATTGCTTTTAGTCACCATTGAAAGCCATTATATTATTTTTTTGGAATTTAGTTTGGATTTTTGTAATTTTGATATATTGAAAAATGGCTCTACGTCAAAAGAGGCAACTTGAATTTGACGAGACTCGGTTTATAAATGTAAAAGCACAATCAAGATACATTTCAATCTTTCAAGGAAAGAAATATATTCAAGTTTGAGTTTTTGATAATCCTAGAGGAGAAGTGAAAAGATTTATCAGAGAAAGGAAATGGGTGAACTTCTGTTACTGTACAAATAAGGCTGCTGTCGAAGTTGTGAAAGAGTTTTATACCAATCTGACCCAATTTGAGGACGAGCCTGTCAAAGTAAGAGGTTTTTCTGTTAATTTTAATGCTACCCGCATTAATTCTTTTTATGAGCTTCACGGTTATTATTCTAGTGAGTATGAAACATTTGGAACTATGGAAGGTCCGTTAGACGATGTTATTGACTTTCTCACTGATGGGAAAGGGATTTGGAAAATTAAGAATCGTGAACGGATTAACTTTCCTTTGTCCATGATGAATGCCACAGCTAAGGCTTGACATTATTTTATTTGTTCTACTCTGCTACCTACCTACCACCATAGTGAAGTATCGAGAGAGAGAGAGCTATTCTGAATTTCTGTATTCAGAAAAATAGAAGTATAAATGTGGGGAGAATAATTTACAAAAGTATTATGGCCACGGCTAAAAGTGAATCACATGGATATTTAGGATTGTTGACCTCACTTATGGTTGAGGTCTAGTCTCTCTTTATAATAGCCTAGGGTCTAGCCATAGGACTCTCCTGGTGACTTTCTTAGAAGAATAGTCATGGAACCCTCCCCATAGAAATTCAAAACTGTTCTTGCTTCAATAGGGATTTTCATATGCTTAAGGCCTAACCTCCACCTTCTGGTAGGAAAAAGGCAAGCATAAGGAATCCTAGGGGAAGTCTCCTATAGGTGGTCAGACCTTAGGATTTGCCCTGAGGGAGGTCTGGAGATCACCACTCATACACTTCACATTCACAACATATACCCTGAACTCTTTGGAAACTCATGTGGATAGCCCAGCCCTAAGTCTATGACTAAGTGGTGGGGACCAACACATAGAGGACTAAATGAGGGTGACCCTCGATCTATAACTCAATTTAAACCATTACATCATGCTCACTTTGAAGCCACCTTCAAATCTCCAAAGTTTCAATTTTTGGCCCCCGGCCTGCCAAAATTTCCTAAATAACCCAAAATTCTTCAAATTCACTAAAATTCCACATAAATAATTCCAATATGTTCCTTACCACTCAAATTGACCATTCATGACCAAAAATTCCAAAATTACTAAAAATACCCCCCAATAGCCTCAAAATATCCAAAATACTCTTTTAGCCAAAAAATCCAAAATTCCTAAAAATTCCCAAAAAAATTCCAAAAAATCCTACAAAAACGCCTATTTAATTTTGTTCAACTACACCATGGGCCAATTTTGTCAATTTAGCTCACTTTTACCAAAATCCCCAATTTGACCCTTTTAACTCATATGTGCCCAAATCAAACCCAATCTTGACCCAATTGACCCAAATTTTGGTCAAATTCAATTCCAAACTAAAATTTAACATCTTCAATATCAATCTAGACTAAATTAAGGTCCAATGTGACCCACATTTGAATCCAATTCCACTTGAAATCCAAAACCCCCAATTTTGCCTAAATAACCCAAATCCCCTAAATAAAGCCAATGTAAATCAATTCCTCCCAAATTTCAATTCCAAACTCTTTAAACACCTCCTTTATATTAATTTAATCATCAATTGTCCACAATTTGAGCTCATGTCTTACCCAAATCCATTTTGAACAAAAAAACTCCAATTTCGACCCAAGCTGAACACATGTTTTAAATCCACCAAATTGACCCTATAAACCTTATCAAAACCATTTTATGTCTTCATGAAACATCTTCTAGACAACCATATCTACATTATTTTTGAAGACCTCTGGACCCCATTCCCACTCAAACTCCAGATAACTTGACCCAAATCCAATATGGTCCAAAATAATAAAAAATCCAATCCATGCCAAAATTGAACTTCCAAATAAGCTCAAAACCACTTTATGTCTTCATGAAAGATCTTCATTACAATCATGTGGACAATATTGATCAAGGAACTTGGGCTTCATTCAAGCTCTAGCCCAATCTAAACTCAAGTTAGCCCAATGTTCTTAAAATGGACCAAAAATCCAAACTTCACCAAAATAAAATACACTCACACACACACCCACATTCTCCCCCCCCCCCCCTTACATCTCATGGAAAAACAAATAACAAAAAAAAGAAAAAAAAAAAATTAAAAGTCTTCCCTCCTTACCTTCACCTTACTTCCATGCCTCTCCCTCACCTCTCCCTTACCTCTCCCTCACCCTACCCGCCACCTCACCCTATCACCTTAACTCCACCTTATCTCCATCATATTTCTCCCTCACTCCCCCCATTTACTCTTAGCCGTGAGCCTCCCTCCATAAATCCCCCCATAATCCCACTTCACACACCTTTACACACTCACTCACACCCTTACACTTAACCATTCCACCCCCCAAAAATTCCCTCCTAGCCGTGAGCCTCTCCTCCTCCTCCTCTCCTTCTTCCAAGCAAAGCCACATCCACCCAAACCCCTTCCTAGCCGTGAGCTTCAACAAGGCATTCCTCTCTTCAAATTCCTTCCATCAACTCCCCAAAATCAAGGTAAGTTTCTTCCCCCTCCCTTTTATTTTGTGAACACTTAAGCTTTAAAAATTTCCTCACCCTTCTCATGCTTAGCCTAAGATCAATACATACATGCATAATTTTAGTGTTCTTCTTCCTTTACAAAGGTTTTCAAATTTAATTGCAAATCATTTAGTCTCCATGCATGCTTTTTTGATTTTTTTTTAATGATTACCAATTTAGTTTTCTTTTAAAATCTCTCCATGTATGTTTTCAAAAATTATGTGTAGGTTGTTCCTTCTTCATGCTATTTAAATTTTATCCATGCATAGGTTCAGGAATTCTTTTTATGCAAAGTTATATGGCTAATGTTAAATATTTACAAATCTACCACCTAGTTTCACTAACTTAAAAAAATAAGTTTTAAAATTTGAAAGAAATAAATATATCATAAAGGAAATGAAAAGTAAAAAGAAATAAACATAACATAAAGGAAATAAAAGTAAAACAAAAGCAAAATGAAATACAAAAATGAAGAATAATAAGTGATATAATAATAAACTAAATAATAACTTTTCTAATAAAACAACTATACTAAATTTTACATAAAATAAGTCACTAAAAATACTAAATGAATAAGTAAAATAAATCAAAGAATTGATAAAAAAAAACAAAATAAATGAATAATAATAATAATAATATATATATATATATATATATATATATATATATATATATATATATATATATATATATATATATATATATGTAAATTAATGTAAATAATAAAAAATAGTACGATAAAAATAAATAATAAAATAAATAACTATAAACCTAAATAAATAATGAAAATAAATAAATAAAAATGCCCTTTTAAAATGTAAATATATATATGTAAATAATAATTTTAATAAATAATAACTTAATATAAATTATTATAAAGAAAAGAATAATTGAAGAGAGAGAAAATGAAAAGTCTTATAAATAAATAAATAATAATAAAAATGATAATAATAAATAATGTAAAGTAATAATATAAATTAATAATAATAAATCTATAATATTTGAGCAAAAAAAATGTACATATAATTAATTAAAATAAAATAACTTATAAGGGATAATAAAAATAAATATTACATATATACATAAATTGAAAAATAATTTAAATAATATAAATGAATAATGAATTAAATTAAAATTAATAGTTAAAATCAAATAATAATTAAATTAAATATATAATAATTAAATAAAATAAAATAAATTAAATAATAATTAATTAATTAAACCGAAAACAAATAAAAGTTTAAATTAAATTAAATAAATTAAATAAATTAAATAAATTAAACAATTCAAAATTATAATGTAAATACATAAGTAATTTAAATTAAATTAAATTAATTAAATTAAGTTTAATAAATTAAATAAATTAAATAAATCAAAATTATATTAAATTAAATGATAATGTAAATAAATTATTAAATTAAATTAAATTAAATTAATTAAATAAATTAAATAAATTAAATAAATTAAATAAATCAAAATTATATTAAATTAAATGATAATGTAAATATATAATAAATTAAATTAAACTAAATAAATTAAATAAATCAAGTTATATTAAATTAAATTAAATGATAGTATAAATAAATTAAATAAACAAATTAAATAAATTAACTAAATAATGTAAATAAACAATAAATTAAATTAAATTAAATAAGTTAAATAAATTAAATTAAATTAAAATAAATAATTATGTATACTAAATTAAATTAAATATTAATAATTAAATGAAAACCAAAAATAATAATTTAAATAAATTAAAGTAAAATAAAATGAATAAATAAAAAACAATTAATTAAATAAAACAAATAAGTAACAATCAATTAATTAAATAAAATTAATAACAATTAATTAATAAATAAATTATAATAAAGTAAATAAATCAAAAAGAATTAAATAAGATAATAAATTAAATAAATAATAAAGATAATAATAATTTCAATTACAAATAAAAGATAATAATTTTAAATAACACATAATAAAAATAACAATAACAAAACACATAAACAATAAATAACAATAATAACCTAAAATAATAACACATAACAATATAAACACTAATAACATAATACAATACAATCATAACATCACACAACACAACAATCACAACATACAACAACAGTCCCAACCACAATACAATACCAACACGATAATAATCAAACATAGCATAGGCCTCCTGGGGCATGGTTCATTTTTCCCTTCATAAAGACTCCTAGGAAATCACAACTTGGTGTATAAAACATAATAAGAATACCCTTATGCTTAGTGAATGCATAAAGTAACCCAAATTTTACCCGATATCCACACAAACTTCCCAATCCACATCCCAAACTCAAATTTAAACCAAAATCAAACCAAAATCAAACCAAACCCAAACCAAAACATAAACCAAAACCAAAATCAAACCAAAATCAAACCAAACCCAAACCAAAACATAAACCAAAACCAAACCCAAACATAAACCAAAACCAAATCCAAGCATAAACTCAAGCAAAGCTTCCACAAATAAAATCACAAACTCAAGATAGCACTCCCATAAGTCCAAATCAAATTACCAATTGCCACCAATCTAAATCCAAACCACACCTAAACCCATCTGCCCCAACCTACCCCGAACACCAGTGCTCATTAAGCATAAGGGTATAGGTAGGATGAGTTGTTAAGCAACATAATAAGTCTAATTGAGCCCGAAACATTTCACCAGGCTGTGAGAGGGAAGCATGGACCTGCATCCTTCTCTAACTTTTTGGATACCTCTGAGGTTTATCAAACTTAATATGTCTGCTTAACGAAACCATCCTCAATTAAATTAACAAAGTTCATTGAATCACAACATAGAAATTCACATAGACATCATAGTGTTGACCACATTTTTGATGAGGTCTTCTCTTCCCTCTTTAGTGTTTAGGATCTAGCCTTAGGCTTTTCCTTTGACTATCTTAGAGGACTAGAATTGGGACTCATCCCTTAGAAATTTGAACCACTTCTTGCCTCCCTGCAAGCCCCACAAGCTTGATTTTAGACCCCTAATCACCTAGAGGGTTGAAATCAAATGTGAAGGTTTAAAGGATGAGTTCCCTATAGGACTCTTTGGCCTCAAGACCACCCTGGGTGGCTTGGTCTGGTGAGGGTTGACTTACACACTCACTACACTCACACTCTACACTCACACACACAATCCAAATCCTAAAACCACACCCATACCCAACTTGACTCCTTGACTCATGTAGGTAATTCATATGGATGGACCTTAACCCCTAAGCACCTGGTTAAAAGGGTTAGGAACAACATAGTGAATGCCTCAAATGAGTCCTCCCATGGCTCATATAGGCTTAACATGGCTTCATGGCTCAATCAAAGTGATTCCATTCCACTCATATTTTATCAATCTTCATTATTCCAAAATTTCAATTTTGGGCCCCGGGGACCTTACACTTATCAAGCCTACCAAAAGCCCTTAGAATTGCCCAAATCCTCCAAAATTTCCAAATCACCCAAAATTCCCCAAAATTAACCTTGAACATTTCCTCACCAATCAAATTGATCATCCATAGCCAAAAATACCAAAAATTCCAAAAATACCCCCCAATACCCTCCAAATACCCAAAATGCCCCTCTAAGCCAAAAAATCGAAAAATTCCAAAAATTCCCAGAAACTTCCAGAAAATCTCAAACGATCCCAATCTTATTTTGTCCAACTACACCATGGGCCAATTTTGTCAATTTACCCCACTTTTACCAAAACCCCCAATTTAGCTTACTCTTAACCCAAGTGAACCCAATGTCAAACCAAATCTACCCAATTGCCCCCAATTTTAGTCCAATTCAATTCTAAACTTCAATTTAACATCCAAAATTTCAATTTAGACCAAATCCAAGTCCAATTTGATTAACATTTGAATCCAATCTCACTTTTGACCTTAAAGCCCAATTTGGACCCATGACCCAAACTTAGCCCAAACCAAACCAATTCAACTCCAATTGATCCCAAACCTTTTCTAAACCTTCCCTAACATCACCACAAACAAAATACTAACATAAATTGCCCAAAATTTGGACTCAAACCCCACTCAAATTCAACCCAAAACCAAAAAGCCCAATTTTGACCTAAACCCAAATAAGCCCAAGTCCCAAAACCAAAACCCAACCAAAGGCTAAACCTCTTTGAAACACTCCCATAAACATTTCCCAACATTAATTTTACATCAATTTCAACCCTAGCCCAACATTGGCCCAAATTAGCCCAATTTGACCTACATTGGCCCATTTACCAAATGAACCCAAATTCAACCCAATTCAATTCCAAATCACCTCAAATTTGCTTCAAATCATTCAAGACACATCCTTAAACTAAATTCAACATTTATTTAGCATGGCCCTTTAAAAAAATTTTTATCTAAAAGCCCATTGCTAAACATAAAGGCCCACTCCCTTAAACCTTCCTAAAAGCTCATTTCCACCAAATTCAAAAGCCCAAATCAACCTAAAGCCCACATGACACTTTTCCTCATCACACATTCAATTTAAAATCATTCCTAAAGTCCTAATTTGTCAATTAAACAATTCCAAATCAAGCCTCATAACAATTCCCATCAAAATGCCAAAATTCACAAAATCCTTTCTTATGAAAATGACCAAGCTCTTGCCAAGCCATAGGTGAGCCAAAGACAAGCCATGTACAAGCCATATGAAGCCATATGATGTTTGACATGTGACCATACCCAAAGTAGCAAAAGGAGGGCCCCCTTTCTTAAACCTTCATTAAGCTTTTTAACCCCTTCCATGTTACACACTAAACCATGATTAGCCACATCACTTTAGATGGGGACTTCAACACCCCTTTCTAGCTGATGCAAATGATCCTCCCTCAGCTCAAATCAGCCATGGGGAGGTGAACCTAACCCAAAATCATGGCTTGGACCAAATTAAGCCAAAATGGCCTCTCCCCCATGCCATTTTAATCCAAGCCCTTTACACATGGCAAAGCTCAATTGCCTGCACAAACCTCCGACCACGACCCACTTGAACTTGAAGGTGACCCATGCCTGCCGGGCAGCCGCTCGGATCGCCGGAAAACACCATGGCCGAAACCTTGGGAGGAGCCAAATTTTGGAATTCCACCTTGCTTGAGCTGCCCCACTCCAAATGGCCATTGCGAACTGTTCTTCTCCTCACCAGAGCAGCTGATCCCAACCCTTAAACCCTGGGAGGCCCTCTAGCCTCTCCTATTTAAACACCCCCTCCTCTCGGCCAAGAGAGGTGATGAACCAAACCTTACTGAAACCCTGCTAAAATAATCCCAGACCACTCTCTACACATATAGAACTTGATCCCCACTGAAATCCCCCTGCCATTTCCTCTCTGTGAGCTCAATTTCAGAGTTGAAATCCAAGCCCAAAACCAGGACACTTCACCACAGTGAGTCAATCTTCAAATTGATTGACTCCGCACCTTCACCGGACCAAGAGGAGAAGTTTCCCAACAAAAGCCCCCTCACCAGGCCAGCCATTGCTTCCAGCCTCCAAGCTTTGTGATCGGGCTTGGTCGAAATCATACCTAGACAATTCACCGGACCAAGGGACTTCATCTGGAGCTTGCTTGGACCCAATCGAACGTGACACAACCCTCATATTGAAGCTTCACTTCTCTGAGCAAAGGTATGGACTCACTCTTACTCCCGAGCTTACAGAGATTCTCCATTTAGTTTGAGTTAATTTCAATGCATGTTTACCATATGGATGTTTTCGTCTCTTCAAGACGAATCCATAGAGCATAAGAACACATAAATCCGTTGAGAATCGAGTGAGAAATTAGGGTTAGAAGATCTACGGCCACGGGTTCGCACCAGTCGTAGATGATGACTAGATGCCGTTGGATCGCGCGTGTATCGGATGGACGGCTCCGATCGCGTCGGACCAGAACATGTTACGTGAAAGGCGGGTCCCTGGACGACTGACTCAGATGGCGGCGCCCAATCACAGCACGACACGCCCCCCCTTCGGAGCTGCCGAGGTTGACGTGGCGCCGCGTGGATAAGTAGGAAAATAGGTTATTTTCTATTTATTTAATTCCCAGAAATTCAAAAATTCACAACTTTGTATACAAAAAACCTAAAAATAAAATAAAAATACCCACTTGCTCAGTGAACAGAGGAGAATCATGTGGAAAAGAAATCAAGTAATTTCATTAAGTATTTTATTTTTAATGATTTATTTAATTTAATTCTCCATTTGCATAGGCAATTCATCATGGCATGAAACCATAGGGCTTTTGAAGCCTCTGAACTTGGAAACATTCCCTGAATTTTCCAAGGTCAGAGGCCATCCCTATGAGAAGTTATTGATTTTTCAAGTTCATGTTACTGTTTTGAGTATTTTAATTCCAATAATTAGCATTTTGAGAAATAAATTCTAGGAAAATTTGGTGATGTTACTTGTGACCAGGGGGACCTAGGAAAAATAAGTTTTGAGTTAATTCACATTGAACAACCCTAATTGGCCTAAACACCCAAAATTGAACTTTAATTAATTAGGGTTAACCATTCATTAAATTAACTTAAAAACAATTCTCCACTGTCCTCTAGGGATAGGAGAACACCACATAAAAATTTTAAACCAATTGGACTTGATTAACCCCACCAAATGGGTTGATTAAGCCTCTTAAGCAAAAATAGGTAAAATTAAACTTTAAACATTTATAACTCACAAAATACTTTTCAAAAATTCACAAAAATGGTTTTGGAGCTTCTCTGATATCAGAGGAACTTAGGAAAATTAAATTTATTATTTTCTAAAAAAGTTGATTTTTATCATTATTTTAATATTTTTAATAATTAAAAAATAATAAAAATCATAAAAATATTAAAAATCACCGAAATGTCAAATTTTGAATTCTAATCATTTAGGAACAAACCAAATATTTTTCTTAAGTCCCTAGGGTAAGATATTGATTTTTAAAGGATTAATGTAATTTTTAATATTAAAAAATGTATTTTCCAACCTTTTCACTAAAATAATTCTAATAAATCAAAGAAAAATCATAAAAATATAAAAATTGTTTCTCTGCACTCCTTGAGGTCAAAGAGGATTAAAAAAAATATAAAATTTATTTTTTAACTTTAATTTTATTTTAAAATTAATTAATGCTCCATAACTCAAAATAATTCTAATAAATAAAATATAATTCAAAAAATCACCAAAATTGGTCCAAATGGTCCTATGGTCATTAGGAATATCCAATAATTTTATTAAGGATAGAAAATTTCCCTGGTCATGTTACTGAGTTTTTATTGAAAATCCCTATTTTCCATTAAAAAATAATTACATAAATAAATTAAATACAGAAAAATCACATTTTCTCCTCTAATGTCTTAATTGACATGTAAGTGAGGTCACATAAAAATTTCAAGTTCTTTTGAGCTTAATTTAGTGAGTTATAAAATTATTAAGCTTGGAGGGAAAAATGGTAATTAAAATTTTCATCCTTTAATTAAAATTTTAGGATTAATCAAAAAGGGGAGGGTAAAATATTTGATTTAAACTGATTTTAAATAATTGAAACTTAAATGGTTAAGGGTAGGAACCCACCAATCATTTTAAGAATAATTAAAGTAAACCTTAATTAATTAATTAATCAAATTTGAAAGATTAATGGAAAATTGAAATTATTAAAGTAGGGATATTATTTAAATGGATATTTATTCTTTAATTTAAAAATCCCTAAATAAATCACTTCAATAATAATTAAAAAGAAAATTAAAAGAATAATCTAAATTAAATTGAATTAAATTAAATTGAATAAAAATAAAATAAAATTAAATTAAATTAAAATTAAATTAAATTAAATTAAATTAAATCAAAAATTAAATTAAATTGAATTAAATTAAATAAAAATCATTTAATAACAAACCTAAATGAAATCATTAAGAATTAAACCTAAAATAACTTGAACATTATTCCAAACTTAAACTAATTTTCTATAATTAAATCAAAATTAAAATTAAATCATTAAGTTTAAATCATCAAAGTATTTAATAATTTGATTTGCCCTTTTTAAAGCTCTTATTATTCTAACACTTTAATGAGGTGTCAAGTGAATTGTTAGCTCACTTATAGGATATTCAAATGTCCTAGTTCACTGAGCAAAAGAACAAAATTTAAACTCCCGGATGATTAATTCACTTGTATAATTAAATTCTCTTGGACTTAAAACAATCCTAGAAGTATTGAAAAGATGTTTAAGACTCGTCTTAAGTACTTCCTCAATATGATAGGACGTTTATAAGAACAATTGAATTTAATTATTCTTTGATGAAGAAAATCGTCCTTAAACCAAAACACAAGAACCTAGACGTCATAGGAGATGACTAGTTATAGGATTAGGACTTTGGTAGACAACCAAAACCTTTCCCTTAGCTTTACCTAGGTACTTGTTGAAGTATTTAAATGCCTTAACATGTATTTTAAGTGCAGCTTTGGATGACGGGAAGACCCTCCAGGTACGATTTTATTTTATTGCAATTTACTTTACTGCAATTTACTGTACTTTTCTTGCATGATAAACAATTGTTGCATGAAAACCAAAACCTTTAGGATAATCCCTAAACTGAAACCAAAACTAAATTAAAAGTCATTACAAGATAAAAATTCACCGCCACCGCATTTCAAAATATAAAACAACTCAAAATTTAATCACAAACAGAACAACAAACTACAATTGCAACTAAATTAAAACGTCTCGTTGAATGATTGGGAATACCTCGGATGATATAACCCACGTGTTGCTAACGGGATTTCCCACGATCTAAATGAAAGTGTGGAACTCATTCAGTTGAGTTTAGCAAATTCATCGGGACTAAGTCAATTCGATGAAAATAACGGTGTCGGGATGACGGAACCGTGGGATCTTAATCGGTTCTGTTTAATCAACCTTAAGATTTGTTTTAATTAAAATATTAAAAACACTTGGATTTTAAGATTTTCTCTAAACCAAAACACTTCTCTCATCTCTTGATTTATGACTTCTAAAACTAAACCTCTGCAACAACAAGGAGCTCGGAGCATGGTGGCAGCACGGCCATCGTCAACAGCAAAACCTGTGTCGACATCAGCAAAACTATTCTTTAATTTAAACAACAAAGCCATAAGATTCCGAGGTAGTTTTCCTAGTGCAACATAAATCCTCAATTCTTTGTTTGGCATTTGCATGATCATGTCATGTAAATTAAGCCCTAACCGGTCTTAGGACTCCGAGGTAGTCGTTCGGTACAACATAAACCCTCACATTTTCTAGGCTGATTGTATGATTATGTCATACGAATATAAGTCCTAATTAAATAAAATTGGCAAGATTGAAATATAAGATAATATTAGGATTTTCCCAAATCTAAGCCAAACAATAGGATAGTTTGGAAAGTTGCCAAGATTCTTCTTGGATCCTCAGCTTCTCCTACTTCTCTTCCTTTGGATTCTCAAAAATAAGTCGTTCCAAATTTTGAGTCATTCCCTTTTGAATTTCCAAAATCCAAGCTTTTGAAAACCTTAAACTTTGAAATTTCTTGAGAGCAAAACCACTGATCATTATCGAGAGTTTTCTTAAGTGATTCACTTCATTTAAGATGTAATTAACTATAGGGGCTTGCCCTTATAGGAAACTTTAATAACCCAGGTAATATAAACACTGCTTAATTCATTTATATTAAGCAGGGGAACTTGTCGGCTTATAAAATTGGTTCGCAGACCAAACGGATATCACAAATCTCTTAGTTTATTTAATCGAGCCCCATCATCAAGCAGTGTGTCTATTCTTCGGGATAGATACACGGTTTGTGGTGCGGTGCTCGTTTATATAAACTATTTGGGATGTGAGATCGGTTTGATTTCATATCTTAAAATTTTTAAACTTAAAATTGCTTTCAAAATCAAATGTTATCATTTAAACTATATATTTAAATTAAATTTAAAATCTAAAATTCGCCGACAATTTCTGTTAAGCGACCCCTTTTCAAAATAAAACACCTAACCTAAAAATATGCCGACACATAGGACTTGGTAGAAAACCAGGACATTTACATAGACATCATAGGATTAAGTAGTTACTGCTTGTTAGTCCTACTTCTTCCTGTTTTCTGGCTTGCTTTAATTTCTGTAAATCTATAAACACATACATGTAATGCAATACTAAAGTTTCAGCTGGGAATGACAAGAATACCCTACCAGGTACATTTATATTTTAATGCAATTTACTTACCTGTACTGTACTTAACTTCTCTTGTATGTTAAACAAGAATGTCACCCTGCATGAAAACTGAAACTTTTAGGATAGCCACAAAACTGAAACCAAAACTAAACTAAAAGTCACAACAAGATAAAATTCACCGCCACAACATTCAAAATATAAAACAACTCAAAATTTAATCACAAACAGAACAACAAAAACTACAACTTTAACTAAATTAAAACGTCTTGTTGGATGATCGGGAATACCTCGGATGATGTAACCAATGTGTTGCTAACGGGATTTCCCACGGTCTAAATGAAAGTGTGGAACTCATTCAGTTGAGTTTAGTAAATTCATCTGGACTAAGTGAATCCGATAAAAATAACGATGCAGAAAGGATGGAACCGTGGGATCTTAACGGTGTTGTTATAATCAACTTTAATATTTGTTTTAATTAAAACATTAAAAAACACCTGGATTTTAAGATTTCTCTAAACCAAAACACTTCTCTCATCTCGTGATTTTTCACCTTCTAAAACTAAACCTCTGCGACAATAAGGAGCTTGGAGCATAGTGGGCAGGACGGCCATCGTCGTCAGCAAAACTCGGATCTACATCAGCTAAACCTTTCTTAGAAATTAAATAACAAAGCCATAGGACTTCGAGGTGGTTTACCTAGTGCAACATAAATCCTCAACTTTTTTGTTAGGCATTTGCATAATTGTCTTATGCAAATTAAGCCCTAATCGGTCTTAGGACTCCGAGGTAGTCGTTTGGTACGACATAAGCCCTCACATCTTCAAGGTAGTTTGTATGATTATGTCATACGAATATAAGTCCTAATTAATTAAAACAGGCAGGATGAAACATTAAATAAACTCCTAAGTTGAAGCCAAACAATAGGATAGTTTGGGAATTTGCCAAGATTCTTCTTGGATCTCCAGCTTCTTCTACCGCTCTTCTATTGGACTCTTAAAATAAACTGTTCCAAATTCAAACCATTCCCTATTGAAATTCCAAAATTCAATCCTTTGAAAACCGTAAACTTTAAAATTCTTGAGAGCAAAACCACTGATCATTATCGAGAGTTTTCTTAAATGATTCCCGTCATTTAGGATGTAATTAACTATAGGGGCTTGCCCTTATAGAGAACTTTAAGAACCCGGGTAATATAAACCCTGCTTAATTCCTTTATATTAAGCAGGGGAACTTGTCAGCTTATAAAATTGGTTCGCAGACCAAACGGATGTCACAAATCTTCAAGTTTATTTAATCGAGCTTGTTGACCTCATTTTTGATGAGGTCTTCTCTTCTTCTTTTTAGTACTTAGGATCTAGCCTTAGGCTTTTCCTTTGACTATCTTAGAGGATTAGAATTGGGACCCACCACCTAGAATTTCAAACCACTTCTTAACTCCTGCAAACTCCACAAACTTGATCGTAGACCCCTAATCACCTAGAGGGTTGAAATCAAGTGTGGAAGTTTAAAGGATGAGTTCCTATAGGACTCTTTGGCCTTAGGACCTGCCCAGGTGGCTCAGTCCGGTGAGGGGCCGACTTACACACACACTACACTTACACACACACTACACTCGTACACTACACTTCCATACACCTCCTAAAACCACACCTATACCTAACTTGACTTCTCGACTCATGTAAGTGATTCACATGGATGGTCCTTAACCCCTAAGCCCTTAGGCAAGAGGGTTAGGAACAACATAGTGAATGCCTCAAATGAGTCCCTTCATGGCTCATATGGGCTTGATGTGGCTTCATGGCTCAACCAAAATGATTTTATTCCACTTATATTCACCCAATCTTCAATTTTCCAAATTTTCAATTTTTGAACCCCGGGACCCTACACCCGCCTAACCTACCAAATGCCCTTGAAACTACCCAAAATTTCCAAAATCACCTAAATTACCCAAAATTCCTCAAGACCAATCCTAAACATTTCCTCTCCACTCAAATTGATCATCCATAACCAAAATACCAAAAATTCCAAAAATACCCCCCAATACCCTCCAAATACCCAAAATACCCCTCTTAGCCAAAAAATCCAAAAATTCAGAAAATTCCCAGAAAATTCCAGAAAATCCCAAATATTTCCAATTTCATTTTGTTCAACTACACCATGGGCCAATTTTGTCAATTTACCCCACTTTTATCAAACCCCCAATTTGACCCATTTTAACCCAAAGTGAACCCAATGTCAAACCTAACCTACCCAATTGACCCAAATTCTGGTCCAATTCAATTCTAAACTTCAATTCAACATCCCCAACACCAATCTAGACCCAATCCAAGCCCAAGTTGATTGGCATTGGGATCCAATTTCACTTTTGGCCTTAAAGCCCAATTTGGACCCTTGACCCAAACTTAGCCCAAACTCACCCAATTCAACTCCCATTAACCCCAAATCTTTTCTAAACCTTCCTTAACATCCCCATAAACAAAACACTAACATGATTTGCCCAAAATTTAGACCCAAACCCCACTCAAATTCAACCCAAAACCAAAAAGACCCAATTTTGACCTAAACCCAAACTTAACCCAAATGAACCCAAACCTCAAAATCAAAACCTAACCTAGGCCAAAGCCTCTTTGAAACACTCCCATAAACATTTCCCAACATTAATTTTACATCAATTCCAACTCTAGCCCAACTTTGGCCCATGGTAGCCCATTTTGGCCCACCTTAGCCTCTTTACCAAAAGGCCCATATCCAACCCAATTCAAACCCAAATCACCTCAAATTTGTTTCAAACCACTCATGACACATCCCTAAGCTAAACCCAACAATTATTTGGCCCAAGCCTTTACCAAAATTTCATCCCAAAATCCATTTTAAAATTCAAAAGCCCACTTCCCTTAAACCTCCTTAAAAGCCCATTTCCTTCAAAATTCAAAAGCCTAAACTTCATGCTAAAGTCCATATGACAAATTCTTCTCATCATACTTTCAATTAAACTCAATACCTAAGTCCTAAATTCATCATCAAATCATGCCAAATCAAGTTTCATATAAATTTCCATCAAATTACCAAAAATTCCTAAAATCCATCTTCATGAAATTGACGAAGCTTTCCCACAAGCCAAAGACAAGCCATGCGAAGCCATGGACAAGCCACATGAAGCCATGGAGAGTTTGACATGTGATCAAGCCATTAATGGAAAAAGGAGGACCCCCTTTCCTAATCCTTCTTAAGCCTTTTTTTACCTTAAGCATGTCACACTCTAAACCATGCTTTGCCACCTAATCCTTGATGGAGACTCCACCACACATGGGAGATTGACCCACCGACCTCCTCGGCCCAAAACCGGGTCTTGGGGAGGTGCACCTAACCCATTTGCATGGGTTGACCAAAATAAGCTAAAATGGCCCCTTCCCCTTTCTACTTTGGTTCAACCACTTTACACATGTCAAACCTCGATTGAATGCACCAAACCCCAGCCACGACCCACCTGAACAAGATGGTGACCAATGCACGGCCGGCCGACCACAGGTCGCCGGAAAACACCATGGCCGAGAGCTCACATGTGAGCCAACTTTGGGATTCTACTTTGCTGAGCTGCCCCATGCCCAATGGCCACCATGGCTGTTCTGCCCTTGACCTAAGCAGCTGATCCCAAGCCCTAACTCCCCCTGGGAGAGCCTCCAGCCATGCCTATTTAAACCCCTCACCCTCTCGGCCAAAGGAGGTGCTGAACCTAACCTTAAGGAAACTCTGCAAAAATCACTCCAGATCACTCTCCACACATAGAGCACTTGATCCCCACTGAATTCCAGGCCCAATCCCCTCCAGCTGAGCTCAATTTTGAGCTCAAACTTTAGCCCGAAAACCGGGACACTTCTTCGCGGTGAGCCAATCCCCAAATTGATTGGTCCTACACCTTCACTGGACCAAGAGGAGAAGTTTCCCACCGAAAGCCCCATCTCCGAGGCCACCCGGTTGCTCCGGCCTCCAAGCTTTGTGATCGGGCGTGGTCACTTTCATAGCTAGACAATTCACCGGAGCCGAGGGACTTCATCCGGAGCTTACTTGGACCCGATCGAAGGTGACACGACTCTCGGATCGAAGCTTCACTTCTGCGAGCAAAGGTATGGACTCCCTCTTCTTCCCGAGCCTTCGAGAGATTCTCATTTTAATTTGAGTCGATTTAAATGCATGTTTACCGTATGGATGTGTTCGACTCTTCGAGATGAATCCATAGAGCATAAGAACACGAAAATCCGTTGAGAATCGAGTGAGAAATTAGGGTTAGAAGGTTGACGGTCACGGGTGCACACCAGTCGTAGACGATGACCAGGAGCCGTTGGATCGCGCGTGTATCGAGCGGACGGTTCAGATTGCGCCGGACCAAGGAATGATACGTGAACCGCGGGTCCCGGGACGGCTGACTCAGATGGCGGCGCCCAATCACAACGCGACACGTACCCCTTCGGAGCTGCCGATGTTTCGCTGGCGCCGCGTGGATAAGTAGATAAATAGGGTATTTAATGTATTTATTAAATATCGAAACTTCAAAAATCCATATCTTTGTGTAGAAAAATCACAAAAATAAAATAAAAATACCCTCTTGCTCGGTGAACGAGAGGAGAATAATGTGGAAAAGAAATTAATTAATTTTGTCTAGTATTTTATTTTTAATTAATTATTTACTCCCTGCATTGTTTTAATTCTCCATGCATTCATACAATTCACCATGGCATGAGACCATAGGGCTTTTGAAGCCACTGAACTTGGGAACATTCCCTGAATTTTCCAAGGTCAGAGGCCACCCCTGTGAAAAGTTATTGATTTTTCAAATACATGTGGCTGTTTTGAGTATTTTAATTCCAATAAATAGCATGTTGTGAAATAAATTCTAGAAAAATTTGGTGATGTTCCTTATGACCAGAGAACCACTAGGAAAAATAGGACTTGAGTTAATTCACTCGGATTAACCCTAATTGGTTTAAACACCCAAAATAGACCCCTAATTAATTAGAGTTAACCATAGATCAAATTGACTTGAAATCAATTCTCCACTGACCTTTGGGATCAGAGGAACCCACCATAAAAGTTTGAAGTCAATTGGACTTGGTTAGCCCTACTAAATGGGTTGATTAAGCCATTTAGTCATTTTAAACTTTAAAAATTCATAACTTTCAAAATACCTTTCAAAAATTCACCAAATTGGTTTTGGAGCCTCTCTGATATCAGGAGAATTTAAGAAAATTAAAATTTCAATTTTCTAAAAAAGTTGATTTTTCATCATTATTTTAATATTTTATACTTAAAAATAATAAAAATCACAAAAATAACAAAATTCACCAAAATGTCATATTTTGAAGTATAATCACTTAGGAACAAACCCCATATTTTTCTTAGGTCTATTTAATGAGATATTAAATTTTAAAGCACTAGGGTAATTTTAAAATTAAAAAAATGTATTTTCTAGCATTTTCACTAAAATAATTATAATAAATCAAAGAAAAATCAGAAAATTATAAAATTTGGTTCTCTGGAATCCTTGATATCAGAGAGAATTTTAAAAATTATGAAACTCATTTTTCAACTTATATTCTATTTTTAAATTAATTAATACTCCATATCTTAAAATAATTCTAATAAATAAAATATAATTCAAAAAATCACAAAAATTGGTCCAAGTGGTCCTCTGGTCATTAGAAATGTCCCATAATTTTCTTAAGGATAGAAACTTTCCCTTGGTCATATTATTAAATTTTTTTGGAAATCCTTATTTTCCACCAAAAATAATTATATAAATAAATTAAATACAGAAAAATCACATTTTCTCCTCTAATATCTTTATTGACATATGAGTGAAGTCACATAAAAATTTCAAGTTCATTTGAGCTCAATTTAGTGAGTTATGAAATTATTAGGCTTGAAGGGCAAAGTGGTAATTAAAATCTTAACCCTTTAATTAAGACTTTAGGCTTAATGAAATTAATTGGCAAAATATCTGATTTTAACTTGATTTGGATGATTGAAATTTAGATAATTAAAGGGTAGAAACCTACTAAACAATTTAAAATAATTGAAATAAACCTTAATTAAATAATTATTTAAATTTGGAAGAATAATAAAATTGGAATTATTAAAATAGGGATATTATTAGGAGGAGATTTATTCTTTAATTTAAAAATCCCTAAATTAATCATCCCAATAATATTTAATTCCTAATTAAAATGATAATCCAAGTTTAAGATTTAAAATGCTAAAAGACTTAATCATTAAATTAAATTAAAGTTAAATTATTTAAAACAAATTCCTTTAAAATTAAAAATTAAATTAAAAATTTAGAATTAAATTAAACTAAATTAAACTAAACTAAATTAAATTAAATTAAATTAAATTAAATTAAATTAAATTAAATTATATTATATTAAATTAAATTAAATTAAATTAAATTAAATTAAATTAAATTAAATTAAATTAAATTAAATTAAATTAAATTAAATTAAATTATATTAAATTATATTAAATTAAATTAAATTAAATTAAATTAAATTAAATTAAATTAAATTAAATTAAATTAAATTAAAACTAAATTAAATTAAATTAAATTAAATTAAATTAAATTAAACTAAATCATATTACATTAAATTAACTTAAGTTAAATTAATTTAAATTAAACCACATTAAATTAAATTAAGTTAAATCAAATTAAATATAACATCACCTAAGACATAAAGGAATTCAAAAATAAATTTAAAATAACTTGAACACTATTCCAAACCTAAATCATTAATTTGAACTTAAATTTGAATCACAAATCATTAAATATCATTTTGCCCTTAGGAGCTTTTACTATTATAACTCCTAAATGGAGTATCAAATGAAATGACACTTCATTCATAAGGATATTCAAACATCCTAATTCACTGAGCAAGAAATAAAACTTAACTCGAACACCCGGATGATTAATTCACTTGAACAATAGAATTCATTTGGACTTAGGACGATTCCCGAAATATTGAAAAGATGTTTAAGATTTGTCTTAAACACTTCCTCAATATGATGGAATGTCCTTAAGAACAAATTGAGCTTAGTTGTTCTTTGGTGAAGAAAACCATCCTTAAAACCAAAATTGAAGACCTAGACGTCATAGGAGATGACTAGCTATAGGATTAGGAACTTGGTAGAAAACCATAACCTTTCCCTTAGCTTTACCTAGGAACTTACTTTAAATGCTTAAATATTCTAACTGTGTTTTAAGTGCGGCTTGGGATGACGGGAAGACCCTCCGAGTACGCTTTTATTTTATTGTGATTTACTCTATTGCAACTTATTTAATCGCATCGCACTTACTTTTCTTGCATGATAAACAACAGTTGCATGAAAACCTACACCTTTAGGACAGAAACCAAAACTGAAACCCAAAACTAAGTTAAAAGTCATTGCAAGATAAAATTCACCGCCACAACATTCAAAATATAAAGCAACTCAAAATTTAATCACAAACAGAACACAAAACTATAATTACAACTGAATTAAAACGTCTGTTGGATGATCGGGAATACCTCGGATGATGTAACCTACGTGTTGCTAACGGGATTTCCCACGGTCTAAATGAAAGTGTGGAACTCATTCGGTTGAGTTTAGCAAATTCATCTGGACTAAGTGAATCCGATAAAAATAATGATGCCGGAAGGATGGAACCGTGGGATCTTAACCGGTGTTGTTATAATCAACTTTAAGATTTGTTTTAATTAAAACACAAAGAACACTTGGAAATTAAGATTTCTTTAAACCAAAACACTTTTCTCATCCCACGATTTATGATTTCTAAAACTAAACCTCTGCAACAACAAGGAGCTCGGAGCATGGTGGGCAGCACGGCCATCGTCGTCAGCAAAACTTGAATCTACTTCAGCAAAACCTTCCTAGAATTAAACAACAAAGCCATAGGACTTCGAGGTAGTTTGCCTAGTGCAACATAAATCCTCAACTCTTCGTTAGGCATTTGCATAATCATGCATTGCAAATTAAGCCCTAACCGGTCTTAGGATTCGAGGCGGTCGTCCGATACGACATAAACCCTCATATCTTCCAGTGCTATTTGTATGATTCTATCATATAAATATAAGCCCTAATTAATTAAAATTGGCAAGATTAAAACATTAAATAAACATTAGGACTTTCCTAAATCCAAGCCAAACAATAGGATAGTCGGGGGATTATCGAAGTTCACTTCGAATCCGTAATTTCTCCTACTTTTCTTCCTTTGAATTCCCAAAATAAAATGTTCCAAACTTGATCCATTCCCTATTGAGATTCAAAAATTCAATCCTTTGAAAACTTAAACTTCGAAATTCTTGAGAGCAGAATTATTGATTATTATCGAGAGTTTTCTTAGGTGTTTCCCGTCACTTAAGATGTAATTAACTATAGAGGCTTGCCCTTATAGGGAACTTAAAGAACCCAGGTAATATAAACCCTGTTTAATGTTTTCATATTAGGCAGGGGAATTTGTCGGCTTATAAAATTGGTTCGCAGACCAAACGGATGTCACAAATCTCATAGTTTATTTAATCGAGCCCCATCATCAAGCAGTGTGTCTATTCTTCGGGATAGATACACGGTTTGTGGTGCGGTGCTCGTTTATATAAACTATTTGGGATGTGAGATCGGTTTGATTTCATATCTTAAAACTTTTAAACTTAAAATTACTTTCAAAATCAAATGTTATCTTTTAAACTATATATTTAAATTAAATTTAAAATATAAAAAATTCGCCGACAATTTCTGTAGGCGACCCCCTTTTGAAAATAAAACACATAACCTAAAAAATATGCCGACATATTTCTGGCGACTCCGCTGGGGACTAGTTCCTCTCTCCATTTTAATCAAACAGTTCTGCTTTCAAAAATAGGTAGTGTATCCATGTCCCAAATGGATCAAACTACCCTTCTTTCCGTTGGAATACTATGTTCATTTCTACCTTGAACGAGTATAGCCAACATTCTCTCGGATTTAGGAGCCACTTGTTTAGACACCCCTAAACGAGAGAGGTTCCGAGATCCTTTTACCTCATTTCTGAGGTGGGGTGGACCCCCAATAGGTGTTAGTTTAGGAGTGATCCTTCGAGCCGAGAAGTCTTGCTTAAGACTCTCTTTTTCTTTCCAACTCTGAATCAGATTCATTACCTTCTCTACACCTTTGAACATTCCGTTCTAAATAAACAAACCTTCTAATGAACGACTCTTTTAATAAATATACGTGAACAAGAATGTGTTCGGACTCTTTTCGATTCCTTTATTTTCGTCTTGATGAAAAGAAGCATAACTTGGGACTGACAACCAGAATCTACCCTGCAGAAATGGAAGCCCCGAAACTGATTTTCTCTTTTACTAATGGATCGGACTTCGGCTGTCTATAAGGATGAGCTCGCCCGACAATGGAATCATCCGATTTGGGCGAGGATTTGAAAACACGAACGTCGAGATCACCGACGTCTCCCTCTTTGCACCGACGAACAAGGTATCCGAAGCCGAGGAGCCGCCGCTGAGTTCAACCTTAGGTCGACCCAAGAGTTCCCTCTCTGCAAAGGATCCCGACTAAGAGGAATGCTCGTCGTCCGCGGGAGGACTGTTCTTACTACCCCCATCGGTCTAGTTGTTTCGCACCTACCCCGACTTTTGCCAAATCGAAGGGAAAGAAATCCGGAATTATGATGGACACATTGCACGTGGAGGGTACGGATCTTCTGTAAGACCTTACGTTTTTGAAATCGGGTCCGGTTCAAAGATTCGCGTCAGCGACGAGGACCCAAGAAGAAACGAGTAGAAGGATCGCTAGAGAAGCCGTAGCTGCTGAAATTGCTTTCCTAGAGGAAATTCCGGAAGCCGCCGGAATATACACCGCTGCTGAATACATACCACTCTTGGGAGGAAGCGAGGTTTCATCCCCTCTCCGCCGCGAAGATGAAAAAAATATTCGCAAGATTGTCGCCACATTACCACGACCCGCATATTACAACGATAGCCGCAAGAAAAGAACTAGAACCACGCCGTTTGCTCGACTGCAAACTTTGGTAGAAAAGTTAGCAAAGAAGGAAAAGCCGCCCCGTATCGGAAATTCTACGAAGGATAGGGCGGGTGCCGGTCGAATCCGTCTTGGGCCCCGAGTAGAACCCGCCATCATGACGGAAAAGCCAAGTAAAAGAATGAAGGCTAGCCCGCCCGTTGTCGTCTCGGGATTACAAATTAGGGAGGATACCACCTTCCGGCATTTGGCCGACGGACCATCGCGGTCCTAGAACCTTCTGCCGTTAGAAGGATGGTATGGCGTCCCACTCTGCGGGCGATTGAGATTGAAACGACGACTCGAGAAAGAAAGTCTCGCCGGGAGACTTGAATGCGAAGAAAGTGCTACCGCGATGAAGGGGACTCGTGAGAAGGGGACCCGGCGGCCTATCGCATGACAACCACGAAGACACACGGAAAGCCCCGCTAGAAGATGCCATGGAAAAGTTGAGAACCGATATCCGACGATTGGCAAAGAAAGAGAAGAAAAGTTCGGAGACGAGATTGATTCATCGGAATTCATGGACGACGAATACGCGAGAAATCAACGTGGTTGAGACACGAGCTTCATCGGCTTCGCAAGGTGCTCCTGCAGCCGCGAGAAGAGAGGAGCCGGGACGATGAGAAGGCGGCTTCGGGAGAAAGACGACACGATCGCTCGAATGGCGAAAAGGATGGAAGAGATGGCCGTAGCTCCGGCCACTCTCCGCAGTCAAGTACAACCACATAGAGAGACACCCCCGAGAGGTCATTCACATTGTAGACGGAGGAAAGGTGATTACGTCCGTCAATGGGGATGATCAGCTGAAAAAGGATACAACACAAAGTATGATTCCTGAAAAGGATATCAAGAACTTGGTGGAACAGCAGGTGCGAGAAGCCTTAGCACAATCAAAGTGCGGAACATCCATTCGGACGGGTAGACCTTACCCGGAAGAATTCGACGCCGTCCAATACCGAAAAGCTTCGTACCACCTCCGTTCAAGACCTTCGACGGAACCGGGAACCCCCGACAGAGCATGTGGCACACTTTCGTGCCGGTTGTTGCAATGCCGGCGGGAGCGATGCATTACTCTTCCGACGGTTCGTCGGCGATGCGTCGGGAATCGCCTTCGGCGGGTATGCGGGAGTACCAAATGGTTCGGTGAAGACGTTCTCAGAGCTAGAGAACCTCTTCATCAAGAGATTCGCCGGAGCTCAGCACCACATCACTATAGGTGATTTAGTGGTAGAGAAACAAAAGCCGAATGAAACTTTGGTGGATTACATACTTCGATGGAGGAACTTATGCATGAAGTGTGAACCACAATCGCAAGAACAACACGCGATCGGCATTTTACTTAAAAGCATTCACGGCCCGATAGCACTTCTCCTCAAGGGATTCACTATTAAGACTTTTGAGAAGTTGTTAAGCAAGGCCGGAAGCTTGCAAGAGGAGGCGAAGCAATTAAGTTTCGCCGACAAGACGGACAAACAAAAGCCTGTAAAGACTTTTGAAAAGAAATGCAGGATCGTCGCGGCGGTTGACAAAGGCAAGCAACCGATGCAAATACCACCGAACGGCCGCGAGCAACCACAACAGAGTTACCAGCAACCCCGGCCCGGCTATCGGTCATCTCCGCGAGTATGAACAACCACCTCGTCCGCAACGTACATTAAGGGAGCTTTTGAGCGAGAGAATATCCGTTCAAGAATGAAGCGATGCCGAAAATGTTCCGTAGTTGATGAAGACTCCAGATTTCCAGCTGCCAGAGCCTAAAAGACCAGAGGAAGTCAACAAGAAGGGTGATCCCAACTTTTGCCCTTACCACCGGATGCTTGGGCACAAAATAGAAGATTGCATTACCTTCAAAAGTTGGCTCAATGACAACCTTCGGAAAGGGAATATAACGATCCCGAAGGAATACATGAAGGAACCCCAGAAAGGAGGTTCCGTCAATGTTGTCTCGGCTCGATCCCATCATTCCGATAGATCCCTATACGACCGACGATGGATGGACTACCGCTTGGACGAGGTCTTCGAAAAAGATTTTAGACGAGCATCCAAACCGCTTCGGTGCGAGCTTCAATTCGGAGTTTGAAACCCGTTAAGCCGGTACTATCACTTGCGATAGAAGAACCACCTCGACAGGAGACGATTGAAGAGAAGAAGAAAATCGACGAAGAAGAGAGGACCGAGGCTCCTAAGGCTAGACTAGGGGCTGCTTATCCTAGGATAGTTGTTTCCGATTCGGGGGAAAAGTTCCTCGAACCTCTGACTCTGTATGATTATCTGCTCACTTCGGTGGGATCATATAATGATAAGGGTGATGGCATTGGCTACGTTTTGACTGTGTCTAACGATTACGTAACTAACGATAATCCGGATATCGATTTCGATACCAACGACAATTCTCAAATCATACACGATCTCGACGAGCAAAATAACGAAGAAGACATCCATCGAGGAGGCTACGAGAGTTCAACAAGCAACGAATCTATCTCGCGAGTTTCGAGGAGCTCCAATCACGATAGAGTTAGAGCCTTCGGACTGCGAAGCTAATCCGGAAGAGCCCTGTCATTCCGATTCGAAGAGACACCGACAAGCTCGACAATAGATTCGAAGAAATTACAGAAGTCAACTTAAGAAGTGGAAAAGTTCTACCTCCGAGAATGAGTCCAAAGGACAAAGGAAAGCAGGTGGTTGTTCAAGAAGAACCAACCCCAGCAGAAGGAATACCCATTCGAGAAGAAGCAGAGACACATGAGAATAAAGTGGACTACAACGTGCTAGCCCATCTTAGGAAACTACCAGCCAAACTGAGCATCTACGACGCTCTCATCTTATCAAAGGAGATGAGAGAGGCTCTGATTAAGGCCTTACTTGATCCAGAAATTTGCCTAGCTCAAATGGCCGGAGATTCCTTAGATGAGGTTTGTTCGTTAAAGGAACAACGAGGTGTTACCTTCACGGACGACGACCTATTACTTGGAACAGCAGATCACAACCGACCGTTGTACATTTCGATTACAATCGGAAAATTTACACTCTCCGGAGTATTGGTGGATCCAGGAGCATCAATCAATATAATGAATCTTCGAACGCTAGCATACTTGGAAATTGATGCTCATGAACTCGAAGCCGACAAAATGTTATTAAGAGGATTCAACCAGAAAGGAGAAAGAGCCCTTGGCTCAATAACACTGCTAATGAAGACCGGTGACTTAGCAAAGACAACCGCAAAATTTCACATAATTGATTCAGAAACATCGTTCAATGCTCTCTTGGGCCGATCATGGATACATGAAAACGAGGATGGTACCATCATCTCTACATCAGTGCATCAAATATTACGATGGAGGGGAACAGTGCATCAAAGGTGACTTACAACCATTCTCCGTACATGAAATTGGAATCCACGAGGATGCAGCTTACTATGCACCATCGAAGAAAACGATCTTCTCCAGAGATACCATAACAAATGAAGCAAAGAAAGTTCGGGACAACGAAGAACCTGAAGTTCTAGTCCAACAGTCACTCACCACTCCCTTACGGCGAGATGGCGAAGGTTTCTCCACAACTCGCATCCGAGGTCGAGGCCGGGGACGAGGTCGTGGTAGAGACGTTAGGACGATTGGACAGAGGAAACCGACCATCAATGTCGATTGGGAAGATAGTTCTGAAGAAGAAAAAGAAATCAAACAAGAAGCGGCGACAATAAGTCGAAGAAGCCGCAATTCAGAATCCCTCTCGAAGATGAAAAAAACGAAGAATATAAATCGATGTACGAGAAGATTAACCACTATGTACATACTTATGACCCCGACCCCGATCCATTCTAATAAGATCGAGGATATGGAGGTCAAAGAGGTACGTAGCGGTGGTGCAAAGCCCATCAAATTCTACCGTGGTGCTCCTTCCTCCAAAACTGAAAATAATGTACAACTTGAAGATGCTACTTCATCAGAATTAATGGAATTGCCTTTTGAGTGGTACTCTCCCTGTGTTCAAAATTTAATTCAACGTGGTTTCTTACCTCGACAGTGGACAAAAGGTCAATCTCAACATTTTGAAAAATTATGGAATAATTCCGGTCGTCCACCCAATTCAAAGCATGGTCTCGGATTCGGCACAGTAGGATCAGTTGATGATGCGAATTTTGCTTGGTTGTCACCTGCGAGTCTAATGAAAACTGCATGGAAACTACGGAAGAGCTCGAAGATTTACAAATTGGAGATGCTCCACCAGAATTCGAAGAAGAAATCAAATCTACAATAGATGAGTTAACGGAAGTTAACTTAGGTACTAGCGAAGAACCTAGACCTACCTTTGTTAGCTCCTTACTCAATAAAGAAGATTTTGAAGAAATAATCAAGTTGTTAATGGAATTCAAAGACTGTTTTGCTTGGAGCTACGATGAGATGCCAGGTTTAGCTCCAGAGGTCGCAGTCCATAAGCTAGGGGTGGATCCTGCTTCAGTTCCAGTCAGACAAGGTCCCAGAAGAATGCGTCTAGAAATCGAACAACAAGTCATAGCCGAGGTTAAAAAGTTAATAGACGCTAAATTTGTCCGTGAAGAACAATACCCGACTTGGTTAGCCAACGTGGTACCAGTCAGGAAGAAGAATGGTCAGATCAGAATTTGTGTGGATTTTAGAGATTTAAACAAGGCATGTCCAAAAGATGATTTTCCTCTACCGATCCCAGAATTAATGATCGATATCGCTTCAACACATGAAATATTCTCATTCATGGATGGATCTTCAGGATACAACCAGATAAAAATAGCTCCAGAAGATGAAAAGCTTATAGCATTCAGAACGCCGATCGGAGTATTTTGCTACACAGTGATGCCATTCGGATTGAAGAACGCAGGAGCAACCTACCAAAGAGCAATGACAAGAATTTTGATGATCTCATCCATAATCAAGTCGAATGCTACGTGGACGATGTGGTCATCAAAAGCAAAGTAATGGACAACCACTTGTATGATTTGAGAATTGTTTTCGAACGATTAAGACAATTTAACCTTAAGATGAATCCCTTAAAATGCGCCTTCGGCGTCACCTCCGGAAATTCTTAGGATTCGTTGTCCGGCATCGTGGAATTGAAATCGACCCGGAGAAGATTAAAGCTATCTTAGAAATGCCGCCTCCCAAAACCTTAAAACAACTACGATCTTTTCAAGGAAGCTGGCATATCTTCGACGCTTTATCTCAGAACCTGTCGGGTAGGTGTCGGCCTTTCTCGGCACTAGTTAAAAAGGACGCCAAATTTATTTGGGAAGAGAAATGCTAGAAGGCCTTCGAGGACATTAAACAATATTTAATGACACCTCCTGTCCTAGCAGCCCGGTCTCGGGTAGACCGGCGATACTTTATACCGCGGCTTTAGACGACTCACTCGAGCCACTGTTAGCCAGAGTCGATGATGAGGGTAAAGAAAATGCTCTTTACTACTTAAGCCGTTGTTTGCTTCCGACGGAAGTAAGGTATCCCGCAATTGAAAAGCATTGTTTGGCCTCGATCTTCGCCGCTCAAAAGCTCAGGCACTACATGCTTTCTCACAAGGTCAACCTAATCTCGAAGTTTAATCCATTGCAATACTTGATGACTCGTCCAACGCTTTCCGGCAGACTTGCCAGATGGTCAATGATATTATTGCAATTCGATATAACTTTCGTGCCTCTTCGTGCCGTAAAGGGACAAGTCTTAGCGGACTTCCTTGCGGCACACCCTTTGCCGGCAGAATCTCCTCTCAATGACGATCCGCGGATGAACAAATAATGAACCTAGAAGACCTTGATGATCGACGTTGGGAATTATATTTCGACGGAGCATCTTCGGCGCACAAAGACGAAGAATCGCAAGTGATAGTGCCCGTAAGGCGAGAATCGGGCTAATCTTTATAACACCGGAGTGGGGGATGTTAAGATACTCCTACCACTTGACGGAACCATGTACAAACAACGAAGCGGAATACGAAGCCCTCATAACGGGACCGGAATTAACCATTCAAATGGGGATAACGAGAGATCAACATCTACGGAGATTCACGGTTAATCATTCAACGAGATCGCCGGACGATACAGAATTTTAAAGCCAAGACTCGAACAATACTTCCGGTATGCCATACAGCTGTTGGAACAGATTCCAAATGTGACAATCTACAAAATTCCCAGAAAAGAAAATGCTTTAGCAGATGCTTTAGCCCGTCTCGCAAAGGAATTTGCCTGTTTGCAAGATGAATCAGTAGAAGTGTCAGTTCACGGACGTCAGGTCCTATCACGGTTCGACATAGACACAATACACAAATCAGAAAAAGAAAAAGGATCAATTGCAGCAGTGACAGAAAACACGGAAGATTGGCGACAACCATTAATAGATTACCTGCAAACAGGAAAACTACCAGACGATAGGTCGTTAGCCCATCAGATCAAGAAAAGAACTCTGTCCTACGCATTAGTAAACAATACGTTATACAGAAGGTCTTTTGATCAAATGTGGCTAAGGTGCCTAAGCGGGTCCGAGGCCCGTGAAATTGTTAAAGAGGTGCATTCAGGACTCTGTGGCGCTCACCGGTCGGGCCGAAAATGAAAATGAAAATTAAAAGACTAAGGTACTACTGGCCCTCGATGATGACCGACTGCATGAAAATCGCCAAGAGCTGTCACCAATGCCAAGTGCACGGAGTAGTTATGCACCAACCTCCAAACGTGCTACATCCGACAATTGCGTCGTGGCCATTTGAATGTTGGGGCACGGATATAGTGGGTCCAATAGAACCACCATCTTCAAAAGGACATCGCTTCATTCTTGCGGCTACAGATTACTTTTCCAAGTGGGCGAGGCGGTTCCACTTAGAGAAGTGAAAGCACACCACGTGCTACGGTTTTTAAGAACCAAGTTGTCTACCGTTTCGGGGTGCCGCGCGGGATCATCTCGGATAATGGGTCGGCATTTAGAAGCACGCAAATCAACAATTTTGTCGGGAGACACGGAATCGACCGGCGATACTCGACAATTTACTACCCAAGAGCAAACGGCCTTCGTCGAGGCTTTTAATAAAACTCTCGTTCAAATTTTAAAGAAAACCTTGGACGATAATAAGAGAAATTGGCACGAGAAGTTGTTAGAAGCCTTATGGGCCTATCGGACAACCTTCGAACTCCTACGCAAGCTACACCTTACGCTCGCGGTGTATGGGTCCGAGCGAGTGTTACCTTTAGAGGTTCGGCTTCCTTCACTCGAATTGCGAGTTGCAAATAAAATCACAACAGAAGAGAACACCAAATTACGACTCGAAGAATTAGAGAGCACTGGAAGAGAAAAGACTTGCGGTCAGCAACGAATTTAGAACTATACCAAGCTAAGATGATTCGAGCCCATGATAAAGCCGGTCCGCCTAAGAACCTTCAAAGTTGGTGATTTAGTTCTCGTTCTCAAAAGACCTATTCTTGCACACCGCAAGATAGGAGGAAAATTTGAACCCACTTGGGAAGGACCGTTTGTGGTTGAAGCGAGTATACTCGGGAGGTTCCTACCGGCTAGTGAATTGCCGGGGAGAACGACATATGCTTCCGATCAATGGACGATACTTAAAAAAGTACTACGCTACCTGATGTTTCGAAGGAGTGAATTCTTCAGCCCTAAGAAACACGGGCGAAGTAATTACTTATGATTGGGTCCGAACTCAAAAAAATAATAAAATGTGCTAAAATAAATAAAATCCTGATAATAAAATTTTCCTTGCTTTCTTTTCCAAATCAAAATCTCTTACCTGATCTTATCCCACCTCATTCCTGTTAAGTTTAAAAATATAAGAATAATAAAAAAAAATGTCTTTAATAAACATTTTCTTAATGTTCTTGTTCTTAGTTCAGCCCCTGATCCTTTTCCTTGTCTTTTCGCAGGGAAATGTCGAACGGGCGGTTGGTCCTGAACTTTAAGAATGGCGTAAGCCTTGCACTCAATGAAAAGAGGGTGAAAGATGGAGCGATAATCGAGATTGACTCGGATTTCGCACCGGCGGAGCCTACGATACGAGGAAAGTGAGCGGGTCCCGGTTGACCGAGAAGAAGCCGCCGGGCGAGACAGTGATGAAGGTAGGTGGCCCAAGCCACCAATCCAACGAACAAGAAAAGAAAGACAAACATTGAAGAAGATAAGAAAATGAAGTACGTAGTCGCTACGGCGGAAGGCGAGCTTGTCGGCGCCGCGCCCACGGAGATTCAAGAAGTTCGAAGAGCTACTCTCACGGCAACGTAACGAAGAAATAAGAATCGCCGTATCCGTAAGATGTTAACAAAACTAGTCGCGGACCGGCGCGACGAGACAGATTGCTAATGTCGGTGCATACACTTCAAGGACACCGGTTCACCGGGAACTCGAAGAAAGGAGGCCGGCTCCTAGGATAACGAAAGAACCGGGGAAATCTCCGGAAGATCGGAAGAAAGAAGGCTACCACGCCACCGGATAGAACCACTAATGATGCATGACCTTGTTGCGAAGCAACCCGGGGGATGTCCCGACGAGCATCATCCCCGAGGAGCCAAGGTATGCGGGGAGAACGTGAAGGGATTGAACCGTATATTCCATAATATGTCACCGAGGCCTCGCCATCCGCGGATCATTCCGGAATACGAGGTGGAGAGAATGCGGAATGTTGAAAAGAAAACCTTTGAATACTTCGAGAAAATCGAGGCGGGAGGATCAACATACTAGAAGGCCTCGAGTTACATACGGACGTATTCTCGGAGTATGAACGAGCGGCAAATCGTGGATTGCATCCGGGATTTGAAAAGAATGGGCCGAGCGGGCCGCCTAAGGGAAAACACATACTCGGAACCCCGGAGATGGATGCCGGGGAAGGGAAGAATCACAATACAATGTGGATGCTTCGTTACAACTTTGCGGAGGACGGGAAGGAAACCCACGGGAATACTCGCGTCATGGGCGAGTGGATCCGATGCCATTAGTCATCAAGAGAATGGTAAAGAGATTGATAACATGGAGGGTACTGCCGGCAGATTGCATACCCGATAGCTGCATTATCAACATCTACAAACGGGGTGATTGCATACCCCCACACATAGATCACCACGACTTTGTCGGACCTTTACGCACGGTCTCTTTCCTGAGCGAGTGTAACATCATGTTCGGATCCGACCTCCGGATAGCGAGCCCGGGTGAGTTCCGAGGGCCGATAAAGATACCACTACCGGTAGGTTCCGTCATGATGCCGAAGGGCAACGGAGCGGATATCGCTAAGCATTGCATACCGGGAGTACCGAGTGAAGCGAATCTCGGTTACGTTCGGAAGGATGGACGACGGGAAGACACCTTACCATTTCCGGCCCGGACCGGAGCTAGAGAGCCTCCGGCCTTACGAGCTGTGAGTTACATAAAAAATATCACACCTCCAATGTACATCCATACGACATCCTTGCCGAGGATGGCTTGGAAGGTGATGTTATTGACCATGTACCCCACTATTCGGACATGGATTTTTGACGGATGCTTCTTTGGATGGATCGACAAAGATCATACACGATCCGTTTTGAGTTTACATGGATTGTATGAAATATATTCCGGATCAAGATGTATGATGTATCTTCTACATGATTGGAATGAAAGTGACCATGTCACATTTTTGGCCTTCACCTCTTTTGTGCAAATTGATTGGGAAACGCGGTTAAAGTTAAATGAACTTCGAACAAGGAACGAGAAAAAGAATAAAAAAAGAGAATAAAACAAAACTTTCCTTAAAAAAAAAAAAAAAAAAAAATCTAAAAAAAGTGACAAACACCAAATTCACATGAACATTAAATAAACGATAAAATAAAATTTGAATCATTAAAAAGATAAACAAAATCAACATAAATGTTAAATCAAATTCTCGATCAAATTTCAAATGTGATCTTCCAAATTTCAAATCAAATCTTAAATCAAATTTCAACCGAGTTCAAACTCATCCTTCCAAATTCAAGTTCAATCTTTCCAGACTCCAAATCTCAATCAAATTCAAGTGCAATCTTTCCAGACTCCAAATCTCAATCAAATTCAAGTTCAATCTTTCCAGACTCCAAATCTCAATCAAATTCAAGTTCAATCTTTCCAGATTCCAAATCTCTATCAAATCTCAAATTCGATCTTCCAGATCTTAAATCAAATCTCAGTCGAAAATTCAAATTCAATCTCCCAAATCTGAAATCCAATCCGTTCTATTCTCTCCCTTGTCTGGGATGGAAGCGGTTGATTCCATTGACACGGATCGAATCTGATGGCGAGGAATCACATGCAATCCAAACCAGCAACTTTCAATCAACTATTCTGAATGGGATATGTAACATCTACATATTCCCTCCTAATTTATTTCCTTCCATGAAAGTCTTTTACAACTTTCATGAAATTCTCGAAACACCAAAATTCCACACTCTTCAAATCAACACTACAAATCTTTGCAAAATCAATTACCAAAAAAATCAAATTCAAACTTTTGGGTCGAGGATTTTACATCCAAGACTGCACTGCTTTAGGATTCTTTCCCTATTGCACTGAAATACATCAAATTCAAACTTTTGGGTCGAGGATTTTACATCCAAGACTGCATTGCTTTAGGTTCTTTCCCTATTGCAATGAAATACATCAAAATCAAACTTTTGGGTCGAGGATTTTACATCCAAGACTGCACTGCTTTAGGATTCTTTCCCTATTGCCTTTGAAATACATCAAATTCAAACTCTTGGGTTGAGGATTTTACATCCAAGACTGCCTTGCTTAGGATTCTTTCCCTATTGCACTTGAAATACATCAAATTCAAACTTTTGGGTCGAGGATTTTACATCCAAGACTGCCTTTGCTTTAGGATTCTTTCCCTATTGCCTTGAAATACATCAAATTCAAACTCTTGGGTCGAGGATTTTACATCCAAGACCGCCTTGCTTTAGGATTCTTTCCCTATTGCCTTGAAATACATCAAATCCAAACTCTTGGGTCGAGGATTTTACATCCAAGACTGCACTGCTTTAGGATTCTTTCCCTATAGCACTGAAATACATCAAATTCAAACTTTTGGATCGAGGATTTTACATCCAAGACTGCACTGCTTTAGGATTCTTTCCCTATTGCACTGAAATACATCAAAATCAAATTCTTGGGGTTGAGGATTTTACATCCGAGACTGCATTGCTTTAGGATTCTTTCCCTATTGCAATGAAATACGTCAAAATCAAACTCTTGGGTCGAGGATTTTACATCCAAGACTGCACTGCTTTAGGATTCTTTCCCTATTGCACTGAAATACATCAAATTCAAACTTTTGGGTTGAGGATTTTACATCCGATACTGCATTGCTTTAGGATTCTTTCCCTATCGCAATGAAATACATCAAAATCAAATTCTTGGGGTTGAGGATTTTACATCCGAGACTGCATTGCTTTAGGTTCTTTCCCTATTGCAATGAAATACATCAAAATCAAACTTTTGGGGTTGAGGATTTTACATCTGATACTGCATTGCTTTAGGATTCTTCCCCTATCGCAATGAAATACATCAAAATCAAACTTTTGGGTTGAGGATTTTACATCCAATACTGCATTGCTTTAGGATTCTTTCCCTATCGCAATGAAATACATCAAAATCAAACTCTTGAGGTTAAGGATTTTACATCCAATACCGCATTACTCTGAGATCTTTCCTCATTGTAATGATCCAATCCAATCGATTCGATCTTCTTTTGGGGTTGAAGATATTACATCTAAAACTTCAAAATTCCAATTTTCATTTCAAATCAAATCCCTTCAAATTAATCTTGACAAACTTCAATCTAAATTGAAACTCCAAATTGAAATCTAAACTCACACATCAAAACTTAAATTGGAACAAAATTTAAATTGAAATTTCCCCGAATCTTGTGATTTGGAATTCACCTCCTTTTCCTTTTCCCCAGCGAGAGTTCAGGAATCTCTAGTCTTAGAGATATACTTGACACTCCCCAGCGGAAGCTCTTCTACTTCGTCCTAAGTTTGCTACTTGGACATCTGTGTTGGTTTTGTTGATCACTTCGGTCAACACCAATACGCGCGGTGTGCTTCGTCAGCTCACCACACCTATTGGGGGTCCATTTGTTGACCTCATTTTTGATGAGGTCTTCTCTTCTTCTTTTTAGTACTTAGGATCTAGCCTTAGGCTTTTCCTTTGACTATCTTAGAGGATTAGAATTGGGACCCACCACCTAGAATTTCAAACCAAATCTTAACTCCCTGCAAACTCCACAAACTTGACTGTAGACCCCTAATCACCTAGAGGGTTGAAATCAAGTGTGGAAGTTTAAAGGATGAGTTCCTATAGGACTCTTTGGCCTTAGGACCGCTCACAGGTGGCACAGTGCAGTGAGGGGCTGACTTACACACACACTACACTTACACACACACTACACTCATACACAACACTTCCATACACCTCCTAAAACCACACCTATACCTAACTTGACTTCCTGACTCATGTAAGTGATTCACATGGATGGTCCTTAACCGCTAAGCCCTTGGCTAAGAGGGTTAGGAACAACATAGTGAATGCCTCAAATGAGTCCCTTCATGGCTCATATGGGCTTGATGTGGCTTCATGGCTCAACCAAAATGATTTTATTCCACTTATATTCACCCAATCTTCAATTTTCCAAATTTTCAATTTTTGACCCCGGGACCCTACACCCGCCTAACCTACCAAATGCCCTTGAAACTACCCAAAATTTCCAAAATCACCTAAATTATCCAAAATTCCTCAAGACCAATCCTAAACATTTCCTCTCCACTCAAATTGATCATCCATAACCAAAATACCAAAAATTCCAAAAATACCCCCCAATACCCTCCAAATACCCAAAATACCCCTCTTAGCCAAAGAATCAAAAAATTCAGAAAATTCCCAGAAAATTCCAGAAAATCCCAAATATTTCCAATTTCATTTTGTTCAACTACACCATGGGCCAATTTTGTCAATTTACCCCACTTTTATCAAAACCCCAATTTGACCCATTTTAACCCAAAGTGAACCCAATGTCAAACCTAACCTACCCAATTGACCCAAATTCTGGTCCAATTCAATTCTAAACTTCAATTCAACATCCCTAACACCAATCTAGACCCAATCCAAGCCCAAGTTGATTGGCATTGGGATCCAATTTCACTTTTGGCCTTAAAGCCCAATTTGGACCCTTGACCCAAACTTAGCCCAAACTCACCCAATTCAACTCCCATTAACCCCAAATCTTTTCTAAACCTTCCTTAACATCCCCATAAACAAAACACTAACATGATTTTCCCAAAATTTAGACCCAAACCCCACTCAAATTCAACCCAAAACCAAAAAGACCCAATTTTGACCTAAACCCAAACTTAACCCAAATGAACCCAAACCTCATAATCAAAACCTAACCTAGGCCAAAGCCTCTTTGAAACACTCCCATAAACATTTCCCAACATTAATTTTACATCAATTCCAACTCTAGCCCAACTTTGGCCCATGGTAGCCCATTTTGGCCCACCTTAGCCTCTTTACCAAAAGGCCCATATCCAACCCAATTCAAACCCAAATCACCTCAAATTTGTTTCAAACCACTCATGACACATCCCTAAGCTAAACCCAACAATTATTTGGCCCAAGCCTTTACCAAAATTTCATCCCAAAATCCATTTTAAAATTCAAAAACCCACTTCCCTTAAACCTCCTTAAAAGCCCATTTCCTTCAAAATTCAAATGCCTAAACTTCATGCTAAAGTCCATATGACAAATTCTTCTCATCATACTTTCAATTAAACTCAATACCTAAGTCCTAAATTCATCATCAAATCATGCCAAATCAAGTTTCATACAAATTTCCATCAAATTACCAAAAATTCCTAAAATCCATCTTCATGAAATTGACCAAGCTTTCCCCAAGCCAAAGACAAGCCATGCAAGCCATGGACAAGCCACATGAAGCCATGGAGAGTTTGACATGTGATCAAGCCATTAATGGAAAAAGGAGGACCCCCTTTCCTAATCCTTCTTAAGCCTTTTTTTACCTTAAGCATGTCACACTCTAAACCATGCTTTGCCACCTAATCCTTGATGGAGACTCCACCACACATGGGAGATTGACCCACTCGACCTCCTCGGCCCAAAACCGGGTCTTGGGGAGGTGCACCCAACCCATTTGCATGGGTTGACCAAAATAAGCTAAAATGGCCCCTTCCCCTTTCTACTTTGGTTCAACCACTTTACACTTGTCAAACCTCGATTGAATGCACCAAACCCCAGCCACGACCCACTCGAACAAGATGGTGACCAATGCACGGCCGACCGGCCACCGGGTCGCCGGAAAACACCATGGCCGAGAGCTCACATGTGAGCCAACTTTGGGATTCTACTTTGCTGAGCTGCCCCATGCCCAATGGCCACCATGGCCGTTACGCCCTTGACCTAGCGGCTGATCCCAAGCCCTAACTCCCCACAGGAGAGCCTCCAGCCATGCCTATTTAAACCCCTCACCCTCTCGGCCAAAGGAGGTGCCGAACCTAACCTTAAGGAAACTCTGCCAAAATCACTCCAGATCACTCTCCACACATAGAGCACTTGATCCCCACTGAATTCCAGCCTCGATCCCCTCCAGGTCGAGCTCGATTTCGAGCTCGAACTTTAGCCCAAAACCGGGACACTTCTTCACGGTGAGCCAATCCCCAAATTGATTGGTCCTACACCTTCACCTGGACCAAGAGGAGAAGTTTCCCACTGAAAGCCCCATCTCCGAGGCCACCCGGTTGCTCCGGCCTCCAAGCTTTGTGATCGAGCTGTGGTCACTTTCATAGCTGAGACGATTCACCGGGCCAAGGGACTTCATCTGGAGCTTACATGGACCCAATCGAAGGTGACACAACTCTCAGATCGAAGCTTCACTTCTCTGAGCAAAGGTATGGACTCCCTCTTCTTCCCGAGCCTTCAGAGATTCTCATTTTAATTTGAGTCAATTTAAATGCATGTTTACCGTATGGATGTGTTCGTCTCTTCAAGACGAATCCATAGAGCATAAGAACACGAAAATCCGTTGAGAATCGAGTGAGAAATTAGGGTTAGAAGGTTGACGGTCACGGGTGCACACCGGTCGTAGACGATGACCGGGAGCCGTTGGATCGCGCGTGTATCGAGCGGACGGTTCAGATTGCGCCGGACCAAGGAATGATACGTGAACCGCGGGTCCCGGGACGGCTGACTCAGATGGCGGCGCCCAATCACAGCGCGACACGTACCCCTTCGGAGCTGCCGATGTTTCGCTGCCGCCGCGTGGATAAGTAGATAAATAGGGTATTTAATGTATTTATTAAATATCGAAACTTCAAAAATCCATATCTTTGTGTAGAAAAATCACAAAAATAAAATAAAAATACCCTCTTGCTCAGTGAATAGAGGAGAATAATGTGGAAAAGAAATTAATTAATTTTGTCTAGTATTTTATTTTTAATTAATTATTTTCTCCCTGCATTGTTTTAATTCTCCATGCATTCATACAATTCACCACGGCATGAGACCATAGGGCTTTTGAAGCCTCTGAGCTTGGGAACATTCCCTGAATTTTCCAAGGTCAGAGGCCACCCCTGTGAAAAGTTATTGATTTTTCAAATACATGTGGCTGTTTTGAGTATTTTAATTCCAATAAATAGCATGTTGTGAAATAAATTCTAGAAAAATTTGGTGATGTTCCTTATGACCAGAGAACCCTAGGAAAAATAGGACTTGAGTTAATTCACTCAGATTAACCCTAATTGGTTTAAACACCCAAAATAGACCCCTAATTAATTAGAGTTAACCATAGATCAAATTGACTTGAAATCAATTCTCCACTGAACTTTGGGATCAGAGGAACCCACCATAAAAGTTTGAAGTCAATTGGACTTGGTTAGCCCTACTAAATGGGTTGATTAAGCCATTTAGTCATTTTAAACTTTAAAAATTCATAACTTTCAAAATACCTTTCAAAAATTCACCAAATTGCTTTTGGAGCCTCTCTCGATATCAGGGAATTTAAGAAAATTAAAATTTCAATTTTCTAAAAAAGTTGATTTTTCATCATTATTTTAATATTTTATAATTAAAAATAATAAAAATCACAAAAATAAAAAAATTCACCAAAATGTCATATTTTGAAGTATAATCATTTAGGAACAAACCCCATATTTTTCTTAGGTCTATTTAATGAGATATTAAATTTTAAAGCCCTAGGGTAATTTTAAAATTAAAAAAATGTATTTTCTAGCATTTTCACTAAAATAATTATAATAAATCAAAGAAAAATCAGAAAATTATAAAATTTGGTTCTCTGGAATCCTTGATATCAGAGAGAATTTTAAAAATTATGAAACTCATTTTTCAACTTATATTCTATTTTTAAATTAATTAATACTCCATAGCTTAAAATAATTCTAATAAATAAAATATAATTCAAAAAATCACAAAAATTGGTCCAAGTGGTCCTCTGGTCATTAGAAATGTCCCATAATTTTCTTAAGGACAGAAACTTTCCCTTGGTCATATTATTAAATTTTCCTTGGAAATCCTTATTTTCCACCAAAAATAATTATATAAATAAATTAAATACAGAAAAATCACATTTTCTCCACTAATGTCTTTATTGACATATGAGTGAAGTCACATAAAAATTTCAAGTTCATTTGAGCTCAATTTAGTGAGTTATGAAATTATTAGGCTTGAAGGGCAAAATGGTAATTAAAATCTTAACCCTTTAATTAAGACTTTAGGCTTAATGAAATTAATAGGCAAAATATCTGATTTTAACTTGATTTGGATGATTGAAATTTAGATAATTAAAGGGTAGAAACCTACTAAACAATTTAAAATAATTGAAATAAACCTTAATTAAATAATTATTTAAATTTGGAAGAATAACAAAATTGGAATTATTAAAATAGGGATATTATTAGGAGGAGATTTATTCTTTAATTTAAAAATCCCTAAATTAATCATCCCAATAATATTTAATTCCTAATTAAAATGATAATCCAAGTTTAAGATTTAAAATGCTAAAAGACTTAATCATTAAATTAAATTAAAGTTAAATTATTTAAAACAAATTCCTTTAAAATTAAAAATTAAATTAAAAATTAAGAATTAAATTAAATTAAATTAAATTAAATTAAATTAAATTAAATTAAATTAAATTAAATTAAATTAAATTAAATTAAATTAAATTAAATTAAATTAAATTAAATTAAATTAAATTATATTAAATTATATTAAATTAAATTAAATTAAATTAAATTAAATTAAATTAAATTAAATTAAATTAAATTAAATTAAATTAAAACTAAATTAAATTAAATTAAATTAAATTAAATTAAATTAAACTAAATCATATTACATTAAATTAACTTAAGTTAAATTAATTTAAATTAAACCACATTAAATTAAATTAAGTTAAATCAAATTAAATATAACATCACCTAAGACATAAAGGAATTCAAAAATAAATTTAAAATAACTTGAACACTATTCCAAACCTAAATCATTAATTTGAACTTAAATTTGAATCACAAATTATTAAATATCATTTTGCCCTTAGGAGCTTTTACTATTATAACTCCTAAATGGAGTATCAAATGAAATGACACTTCATTCATAAGGATATTCAAACATCCTAATTCACTGAGCAAGAAATAAAACTTAACTCGAACACCCCGGATGATTAATTCACTTGAACAATAGAATTCATTTGGACTTAGGACAATTCCCGAAATATTGAAAAGATGTTTAAGATTCGTCTTAAACACTTCCTCAAAATGATGGAATGTCCTTAAGAACAAATTGAGCTTAGTTGTTCTTTGGTGAAGAAAACCATCCTTAAAACCAAAATTGAAGACCTAGACGTCATAGGAAATGACTAGCTATAGGATTAGGAACTTGGTAGAAAACCATAACCTTTCCCTTAGCTTTACCTAGGAACTTACTTTAAATGCTTAAATATTCTAACTGTGTTTTAAGTGTAGCTTGGGATGACGGGAAGACCCTCCATGTACGCTTTTATTTTATTGCGATTTACTCTATTGCAACTTATTTAATCGCATCACACTTACTTTTCTTGCATGATAAACAACAGTTGCATGAAAACCTACACCTTTAGGACAGAAACCAAAACTGAAACCCAAAACTAAGTTAAAAGTCATTGCAAGATAAAATTCACCGCCACAACATTCAAAATATAAAGCAACTCAAAATTTAATCACAAACAGAACACAAAACTACAATTACAACTGAATTAAAACGTCCTGTTGGATGATCGGGAATACCTCGGATGATGTAACCTACGTGTTGCTAACGGGATTTCCCACGGTCTAAATGAAAGTGTGGAACTCATTCAGTTGTGTTTAGCAAATTCATCTGGACTAATTGAATCCGATAAAAATAATGATGCCGGAAGGATGGAACCGTGGGATCTTAACCGGTGTTGTTATAATCAACTTTAAGATTTGTTTTAATTAAAACACAAAGAACACTTGGAAATTAAGACTTCTTTAAACCAAAACACTTTTCTCATCCCCTGATTTATGATTTCTAAAACTAAACCTCTGCAACAATAAGGAGCTCGGAGCATGGTGGGCAGCACGGCCATCGTCGTCAGCAAAACTTGAATCTACTTCAGCAAAACCTTCCTAGAATTAAACAACAAAGCCATAGGACTTCGAGGTAGTTTGCCTAGTGCAACATAAATCCTCAACTCTTCGTTAGGCATTTGCATAATCATGCATTGCAAATTAAGCCCTAACCGGTCTTAGGATTCCGAGGCAGTCGTCCGATACGACATAAACCCTCACATCTTCCAGGCTATTTGTATGATTCTATCATATAAATATAAGCCCTAATTAATTAAAATTGGCAAGATTAAAACATTAAATAAACATTAGGACTTTCCTAAATCCAAGCCAAACAATAGGATAGTCGGGGGATTATCGAAGTTCACTTCGAATCCGTAATTTCTCCTACTTTTCTTCCTTTGAATTCCCAAAATAAAATGTTCCAAACTTGATCCATTCCCTATTGAGATTTCCAAAATTCAATCCTTTGAAAACTTAAACTTCGAAATTCTTGAGAGCAGAATTATTGATTATTATCGAGAGTTTTCTTAGGTGATTCCCGTCACTTAAGATGTAATTAACTATAGGGGCTTGCCCTTATAGGGAACTTAAAGAACCCAGGTAATATAAACCCTGTTTAATGTTTTCATATTAGGCAGGGGAATTTGTCGGCTTATAAAATTGGTTCGCAGACCAAACGGATGTCACAAATCTCATAGTTTATTTAATCGAGCCCCATCATCAAGCAGTGTGTCTATTCTTCGAGATAGATACACGGTTTGTGGTGCGGTGCTCGTTTATATAAACTATTTGGGATGTGAGATCGGTTTGATTTCATATCTTAAAACTTTTAAACTTAAAATTACTTTCAAAATCAAATGTTATCTTTTAAACTATATATTTAAATTAAATTTAAAATATAAAAAATTCGCCGACAATTTCTGTAGGCGACCCCCTTTTCAAAATAAAACACATAACCTAAAAAATATGCCGACAGAGCTCCATTACCAAGCAGTGCATCTATTTCTCGGGATAGTATACATGGTTTGTGGTGCGGTGCTCGTTAATATAAACTATTTGGGATGTGAGATCAGTTTGATTTCATATCTTAAAATTTTCAAACTTAAAATTATTTTCAAAATTAAATGCTACTTTCCCAATTATATATATATACTTAAATTAAATTTAAAATCTAAAATTTCGCCGATAATTTCTATAGGAGACCCCTTTTTTTAAAATTAAACTCACAACCTAAAAATATGCCGACAAGGATATCCTGACCTAATTTATGCACTTTGCCAATTATCTGGAGTAGAAGCTAATGACGGTGAAGAATGTGCATATCCTATGAAACCCGTTAGTAAAGATAACTTGAAGACTTACGAATCCCATAAAGAATGAAGATCTAAGAGTAGGAGTAAAGCACCTTCTACCAGTAGAGATATCCCCTCTACAAGTTATGACCCTCCTGCCTCTAGCTCTCATACTCTTTATGATTTGATGAATGAGATGACCCTGCAGCGAAAAAGTTTTGAGAAGTTTGATGAAAGACTTGGGAGAATTGATCAAAGGATTGAAGGATTAGAGCGAAGACATGATCATGATAGTGAATATCTTCAACCACATTTAGATTTTCAGATTGCTTATTATGATGCTCAGGCTAGACACTATAGAGGTGAGCCTGATGTCACTTTTCCTGAATGCCCCCGTTATACTCATTCTCAACCCAATCCACCTGCTGACCAGGGATATGAAGACTTTATATGGGATTTTGATGTTTGATATTTGTGATGTGATGTGATGTATGTGTTTATTTTGTTGCAGTACATTTCTTATTTGTAATATGTGAACAATTTTTTTTTCTGAGAAATGTATTATGTTTGTAGTTTATATTTCATTTATGAACTGCGATACATAATTGTGGTTGTAATTGTGAACTCTTAGTTTTAATTAGTAGATTGTGTGTTACTGTGTTGTGAAATGCAAATATTATGCCGTACTGTCCTGTTTAGTATAGTTAATTGTTGTAGTTAATTATTTTGTTTTATATACTTATTTCAAAATTGCACTAACCCCAGCAAATTCTCTAAACTGTTATATGTGTCGAAAAGTTCCTAATATTACAGGTCAATTGAAGTAAAATTTTTTAGAAAAACCTGCAAAAATTTCTGAGAAAAGAAAATGCCTAAAGTGCAATGGTATGATTTTTATATTTAGAAATTTTTTTCTTTCCACCCTTTTTATTTCTATTGTTGAAAACTTTAAGTTTGGGGGGGAGAAAAATATGAACTATTAAGTGTTCTCAAACTAAAATATTTTCAAAATTTATAACATGATTTTTGTGATAAAATTTAATTCAGTTAACTATATTTTGATGTTATTTAAATATTGTAGAAGATTCAAAGAAATATTTTTAGTAATGAAAATCAATTTTGTAGGTTAAAGATATTTAGTAAAAGAGGATAAGACTATAGCTAACTATTTAAAGTAAAGAAGACTATATTCTGAAATATTAAAAATTTTAGAAAATTAGTTGAGAAATAAAAGATTGGGACTCAATGAGGTAAAGACTATGAATTGCATATAAGATAAGTTTCAAATTTAGGAAAAGAAGAGTGAAGTTCAAAATCATTAACAGGCTATGTAGATATAGGAATCCTCACTTGAAAAAGAAAAAGAAAAATAAAGGATTGAAAAGCCATGTCTGAAAAGAAAAGAAAAATATATAAATGATTGAGAAGCAGTCCAAATGGAAAAAAAATAAGTGAGGAGAGGTTTGAGGAGATGCCTTATCAAAAATTGGTTTCACTTGGATTGACCTAAAGGGAAAACTAAATACATTTTTGAACTTATATTTATGGATTAGTTTCTTTATTAATAGTGTTCTCATGAATTTCCTATCATCTGGATATTTCAAGTGAATTGATATTGCAACATCTAGTCATTCTTGAGATGAATAGAAGACTAGAACTCTTAGACTTGATGAATAGACAGCCTTATATCTGCAGATTTAATCTAGTTACTTGAAAATCTATTCAAGAAGTCTTGCTATGATATTTATTTAAATTACAATTATAGTATTTCTGAATTAAAACTTTACCATAATGAATCATAACTTTATATAGTACTAAAGATTACTTGAGGACAAGTAATAGTTAAGTTTTGGGGGATTTTGACCCACTAAAAATATGTTAAGATTTTCATGCCTATTTTATATTGATTTTGATGATATTGCATTTTAAAGAAGGGTATTTTTGATGTTTTTCTGTAGGTATGTTGATTTATGGACAATGGACCGAAAAAAAGCATAAAGGAGAGAATTTGGAGCAAAAAAGGACCAGAAACATGAAATTTTGATCTAGGGTGCCGATGACGAGATCGACGACGCCGACGACGTGCTTTTACTGAGAATTTAGAAAATATTACAAGGATGCCTGCCGACAGTGAGATCGAGGCCACCGAAAATGGAGCCTTATAAAAGAGGGTCCAAGGCTAAGTATTCTAGAAGGTCGCCGACGGTGCGCTCGAGGCTGCCGACAGTGAGATAGACGGGTCTCTCACTAGGTGCATTGAATGTGGATGATTTTTGAAGGGATGCTTTGAAATCTTTTGGAAACTCTTCAAATAATTTAAAAGATACAATTTGGGGCTGAAAATAGTGTTACAAAGGTAGTCCAATGGTGCCACGAGTGTCCATTGTTGTTGTCGAGTCGTTGTTGGTTGTTATCCAGGTGTCCACTGAGTTCATAGTGTGATTTCTAGAGTATTAGTGAGTGTCTTGTTTTAGATAGTGAGTTCAATTATTGATATTTTGTGAAAGATTCTTTGAGGGATTGAAAGAGTGGAAGGGAAGTAAGAGATTCCTTCCTCCTTGCCATTTTGAAGAAGAATTCTGCATGCTGAGAAGAAAGGAAGAGATTCAGAGGAACTTTACGAAGTTTGCTTAGGGAGGAATTCAAGATAAGTTTTATTCACTTATTTTAGTCTGTAAAAATTTATTTTTATATATGAAATCAAAGTTTTGTCGTATCTTCTCCATGAAATATGAGTAGTTTTTTGTCTTTCTCCTTATTTTGATATTTTTGTGAAATGATGATTTGAAATAGTGTGCCAAAAAAATTATAAAAGAAATTGTGATAATCATTCACTTAAATCTTAATTTACTTTCAATTTGGCCAATTGATTAGTTAAATCATGTTGAGTTTAACAACTATAGTGAATATTACATCTGAGATTTAGGGAGATCAAAGTCCTTGAAAGTAGGGTGCAAATTAATAGGGAAATAGTATTCGTCGGGCGTAAAGTTGGAGATTTTTTAGTGACTGGCTAAAATCCTCAATTCGGTGCTAATGTTTGGGTGTTGTTTAATAAACAAATTTTAATTATCCATTCACTTAGATTTCTTAACAAGGAGAAGGATTCTTGCTTATATATTTGAACTTCACTTTATTAGTAGAATTAGTTATCTGTGAGTAGAATTAGTTTATTAAGTCTTTATATTATTTTCGATTGCATATTAGTGATAGATAGGCAATTTTGATTTCCAAGTTGTGATTCTAAATTGATTTCTATAATCCTAGTCCATAGTCTCCAATATATTCCCTGTGGGATCGATATCTAGGACTTCATTAGAGCCCTGTATTACTTGAACGATACGTATACTTGCGTTGAAAGATAGCTCTGTGATTATTTAATATTTTTATACACATCTTTATCAAATAAAAGAAAATTTAAATTAATGCAAAGTGCACAGGGCGGTTCAGCCACTTACCAGTAGAATTGAAGCAAAAAGTATATTGGGCGATTAAAGAATTCAATTATAATTTGAAAAATGCCGGTGAGAAGAGATTGTTACAAATGAATAAAATGGAAGAATTAAGAAATGATTCTTATGATAATGACATAATTTATATGGTGAAACTAAAGTTAAGGCATGATTGGAAGATTAACTAGAAGAACTTTAAACCAGGACACGAACTTTTGATCTACAATACAATGCTAAAGTTATTCGATGGGAAATTGAAATCTCATTGGTTAAGACCCTTTACTGTGACTCAAGTTTATACTTACGGAGCTGTTGAAATTGAAGATCCAAAGACTAGAAACAGATTCAAAGTAAATGGACACAGATTAAAACCATATTTTGAGGGTAAAAGACCGAACTTTAAAGAGGTTTTAAAGCTCAGTCAACCTGAATAACACTTGAATAGGCCAGATTGACGACATTAAACCAAGCGCTTTATGGTAAGCAACCCATAGTTATCTCTATTTGTTGAGTATTTATTTGAATTTATCATTAGTGTGTGGTAGTATTGAACTCTACTTCTCGTATTACCCTAAGATCATCATGGAATTTGGATCCATAGATAAAATTTGGAACGCATTCGGAGTATGGCGTTTATGTGCAAATTTTTCCTTGTGCACCGATGGTAAGCTCGATGCCGCCGATAGTGGGTTTTTCCCGAGAGCCCTGACATTTTAATTGCACAAGCACACTAACGACGCCATCGAGGCCTCCAACGGCACCATTGAGGCCGCCGACGGCGAGTGGAAGGTTTCTGGAGTTTGAATTGGTGGTTTATGGTGGTTTTAGGCGGAATTTTTCCCATATAAACTTCCAGAGTCGGTTCCTAAACTCTCCATTACCCAAAAATGAATTGAAACTCCACTGAATTCATCTGTAATGGCTTACAGTTTCACAGATTTCTCTAGATTTCGAGTGTACAACCGGAGAAAGTTTGTTTGTGCCAAGGCACAACGAATATTCAACAAAGTACTGAAAAAGAGGAGATTAATCAAAGAAAGAGGCTTTGTGAATCGAGGATTAAATAATCCATCGACAATGATTGAAGAGATGATCGTGCGGCGATGATGGGAAGTGTTATGCTACACTACTGCCGCAGCAGTCATTTTTGTGGTGAAGGAGTTTCACGCTAATTTGCATGGAATCAACCAGGAAAGCGTCTATGTGTGAGGTAGGTGGGTCACTTTTACTTTTGCATGAATTAATGAATTATATATGATCAGGAATGTTCCTTTCTGCCATTATGCCAACTTCAACCTGATAAAAAATTTGATGAATGAGATCTACCAATATTTAATGGACTAAACTAAAGACTGGGAAATAAGAGATAACGGTTATGTTAATTTTTCTGCTACACTTCTAAATCCCGTATCAAAACTTTGGTTTTTTTTCATTTATTCAAAGTTATTAGCGACGATGAGGATCGGTAATGTTACTAAATAAAGTGTTATTTTGAATTATTGTATTCAAATGGGACTGTCAATTGACATTAGATCGATAATTGTGAAGTCTGTTTTGGGCCTGATCGTTCAAGGATCAACTCATGGGCTTAGACATCCTTCTACAATTTTCTCACTTTGCAGCCTGTTCCAAATTTCACATGAGATTTGGGAAAATGTACTTCTACATTGGAAGCCTTTAGACCCAAGCAAAATGTTCCTAACAAATGAAGATGAGAATGATATGGGCATTATTATGGATCAATCATCACAAAACTCAATACCAATTCAACCTCTAGTATCGGACAAGACGCTGGTGATCTTACATAGAATTAAGAAAATGGAAAAAGAGGTACAAAATGTGATGAATACAATTAACAATATCTCTTATTTTTTTCATCACATTGATTGGAGGATGAAAGAGCACTTGATCACTTCAGACATATCGAAGGAAGTTTGATACGCTTAATGAGAAAGATGGGATGGATAGAAGAAGACCCTACTGAAAAATTCCCTTACTGACCCTTCTATAACCTTTTCGTTCATGTTCAATCAATGGGTCATGTCAAAGGAGATACTAGCATTGAATCTGAGGAGTAGTAGATCTGCTTTACTACGTATTTCTCTTTATGTTTAGATTTGATTTGAATATATTTGTTTGCTTACTTTCAATGTTTGCTTTTCGATCTCAATATAGTTGATATTAAGCATGGAAAGTTTGTTTTCAGTGTTTAGAGTGTTGTGGCTTGGATTGCGATGCTGAATTAATGAACTGAGAGAAAATACCTAACCTAAGTGTATTGTGTAATATGTATTATAAACCTTGGATTTTATATATAATTGTGATGTTTTGTGTTGTGAATGTTTATTTTTGTTAATACTTTACTTTATCACTAAAATTTATGTTTAAAATGATCGAACGGATGTCGATGAGGCTTAGAATATATCAAAATTGTAAAAATCTAGACAATAACAAAAATTTAAGAATCTAGCCGATGTCGCCCTCCAAGCCACCAAGGACGGGTTTTTCCCGAGACTTCTGCTATTTAATTCAATAGAGCTCGCTGACAGTGCCAACGAACTCGCTGACGGCGAGATCTTGATAATTACTTTTTAACCGCGATTTTGACTAGTCAAATGCCACAATTCATCTTCCCTAACCTCCAAACACCAAAAATTTCGACCTAGGGATTGAGAGATCTTGGATTTGGTTCAACTTATTTTGACACTGGATTTCAACTTCCTTTGGTAAGAGCTTCCCTTCTATGTAAAAATTTTTAATTTTCACCATGAATTTCTTCAACATTTAGGAATTCCGAAAAAAAGTGAAAATGTGGAGAAAATACTTAGAAGAAATTCATGGATCTTAATTTAGAATCCTTAATAACACCTTTGGAAGCCATTTTGTCCTTATTTTGTTGTTAAGTTTAGATTTTGTAAATTTGATAGATCGAAAAAATGGCTCTTTGACAAAAGAGGCGACTTGAGTTTGACGAGGCTCAAATTGTAAATGCAAAAGCTCAGTCAAGGCACACTTCTATCTTCCAAGGAAAGAAAAGCGTACAAGATAGAGTTTTTGATAATCTTGGAGGACAAGTAGAATGAGTTTTTAGAGAGAGGAAGTGGGAAAACTTTTGTTACTTTACAAACAAGGCTGCAATAGAAGTTGTGAAAGAATTTTATACCAATCTAACTCAGATTGAGGATGAGCCTGTTAGAGTGAGGATTTTCTATTGATTTTAATGTTGCACGCATAAATTCTTTCTACGGACTTCATGATTTCTACTATAGCGAGTATGCGACGTTTAGAACCATGGAGGGTCCGCTGAACGATGTCATCGACTTTCTCACTGATGGGAAAGGGACATGAAAGATCAAGCAGCAAGAACGGATAAATTTTCCTCTTTCCATGATGAATGCCACAGTTAAAGCATGACATTATTTCATTTGTTCTACTCTGCTAGCTACTTACCACCACAGTGAAGTGTCGAGAGTAGAACGGTTCTGAATTTTTGTATTCAGAACAATAGAAGTATTAATGTAGGGAATATAATTTATAACAATATTTTGGCCACGACAAAGAGTGAATCAAATGAGGGACTAGGACATCCTGGCCTCAATTATGCACTTTGCCAATTACCTGGAGTGGAAGCTAGAGATGATGAAGAATGGGTTTACTCTATGAAACCCATTAGTAAGGCTAACATAAAGACATATGAATCTCATGAAGAATGGAGATATGAGAGTAGGATTAAGCACCCTCTACTAGTAGAGATATCCCCTCTACTAGTTATGACCCTCCTTCTACTAGTTCCCCTAACCTTTATGATTTGATGAATGAAATGACCTTGCAGTGAAAGAGTTTTAAAAAGTTTGATGAAAGACTTGAGAGAATAGATTAGAGTGAAGACACGATCATGATAGTGAGTATCTTCAATGACATTCTAATTTCAAGATTGCCTACTAGATGCTCAGGCTAGACACTATAAAGGTGAGCCTGATGTTACTTTTTATGAATGCCCCTGATATACTTGATATCAGCCCAATCCACCTGCTAACCAGGGAGATGAGGATATAGTATGGGATTTCAATGTTTGATCTTTGTGTGTGTGTGATTTGTTGTAGTATTTTTATTCTGTTATTTGTATTTTGTGTACTGTATTATTTTCTGAGATGTGTATTTTGTTTGTAATTTGTATTTCATTTCTAGATGGATTGTGATTCATAGATTATAATTGTAATCTCTAAGATAAAATAGTAGATTTTTTGTTATTGTGTTGTGAAATGAGATTACTATTTTGTACTGTAATGTGTAATGAAATCAATTAAGGTTGTTAAATGTTTCAATTTATGTACTTATTTCAAAATTTTATTACCCCAGCAAATTCTCTAATCTATTATATGTGTAGAAAAGTTCCTAATATTATAGGCGAGTTAAAGTTAAAAATTTTGAGAAGAGCCTACAAAATTTCAGAAAGAGGAAAATGCCTAAAGTGCAAAGGTATGATTTATATTTAGAATTTTTCTTTCCACCTAAATTATATCTATATATTGAAAATTTTAAGTTTGGGGGGGGGGGGGAGAGACAAATATTAACTGTTATATGTTCTCAAAATCTATAGTGTTAATCTAATTACTTGAAAATATTTCTAAGAACATTTCACTATGATATTTATTTAAATCAAAATTATAGTATTTCGAAATTAAAACTTTACCACAATAAATCATAACTTTTATGTATTACTAAAAATTACTTGAGAGCAAGTAAGAGTTAAGCTTGAGGGATTTTGACTAACTGAAAATATGTTGAAATTTTTATGCCTATTTTACACAAAATTTGATGATATTACAGTTTAAAGAAAGGTATTTTTGATGTTTTGTTGCAGGTATGTTGATTTATGGACATTGGAGCAAAAAGATACAAAATGGAGCGAATTTAGGGCAATAAGGACCAAAATATGAAGATTTGACCTTGGCCGCCGACGGTGAGATCAACGGTACCGACGACAGATTTTTCCTGAGAGTTCAAAAATTAAAAAGATAAGAAGGCCGCCGACGGCGAGATCGACCCAGCCTACGGCAAGGTTTTCTCAATATTGCCAAAACCTAGTATTCTAAAAGGCCATCAACGGCGAGATCGAGGCCTCCGACGACGAGAATGTCGGTTCTCTCAAAAGGTGCATTGAATGTGGATGATTTTTGAAGGGATGCTTGGGCAACTAATTGAAACTCTTCTACAACTTTAAAAGAGACAATTTTAGGCAAAACATGGTGGTGTCTGGGAGTGTCTGTTAGTTTCTTGGGTGCTCTAAGAATTATAGAGAGTAAGTTAAATTAGTGTTAATTGTGAGGAATTCTTCGAGAGATTGTAAGAGTGGAAAGAAATTTAGAGATTTCTTCCTCCTTGCCGCTTCGAAGGAAAATTTTGTGTGTTGTAAAGAAAGGAAGAGATTCAGAGGAACTTCAACGAGTTTGCTTGGAGAGGAATTCGAGATAAGTTGTATCTTCTTATTGTAGTTTATATAACTTTGCTTTTATATATGAAATCCAAGTTTTGTCGTATCTTCTCCATGAGATCTGAGTAGTTTCTATGTCTTTCTCCTAGTTTTGAGATTTTGTAAAATGCTAATTTGAGTTAGTTGTGCCAAGAGAATTTTAAAAAAATTTGTGATGATCTTTTCACTTCAATCATAATTAACTTCTAATCTGGCCAATTCATTTATTAAAATATGTTGATTTTTACAACTAAAGTGATGATTCAGGGAGGTCAAAGTCCTTGAGAGTTGGGTGCAAATAAATAGGTAAATTTTAATTATTGGGCGTAGAGTTGTAGATTTTAGAGTGACAGACTAAAATCTTCAATTCAGTCCTATTGTTTGGATGCTGAATTGTAGATGTTAGCCCTCAGGCGAGGGGAATGTTGGAGCTCCGAAGTGAGAGTCGGTATCCTCCCAACCTAGCTGTAGATTCAGTAACCAAGCATAGGATTAGTCAATGGTCTTTATGCCTAGACCAAAGGGTAAAGAATAGGTATGCTCCTATTTGGCACAACAAATTATGAACTAATTCACTTTATCCATACACTTAAATTTCTTGACAAGGAGAAGGATGCTTGCTTATATATTGAACCTCACTTTATTAGTAAAATTAGTTAATTGTTAGTAGAATTAGGTTATTAAAATTATATCTTATTTATGATTGCATATTAGTGACAAATAGGAAAATTGAACTATAAGGTTGTGATTTTGTATTGGTTTTTAAAATCCTAGTTCGTAGCCTCTAATATAATCCTTGTGGGGTCGATAACTAGGACTCCACTAGAGCCCTGTATTACTTGAGCGATACGTATACTAGCGTTGATAAGAAAAACTTTGCGGTTATTAAATACTTTATACACATCTTTATCAAATTTATAATCAAGGTCAAGGTATTGGTGTCATTGCTAAAGATTCAACCCTCTTAGTAGCAATATTAAATTGTTGCAATATTAAGCTTACACAAAGTGCGCGGAGGGTATCATTTTCTATATCTTTTTCTTTCTTAAATGAAGATGTAATTAAATTATGTAGGATTTTTGTGGAATGTATAAGTTTTTAATGTTGGAATAAGTTGTGAAGATTTAATTCCATAAACTTAATTTACTTCTTAATTTGGCCAGTTAAGATGTTAAATTTGTTGTGAGATTATGTAAGATCCAATGCGGTATTGTCTAAAACAATAAATGGAATAAATCACTTGAAATTATATGGATGAGAATTGTAGTCCATATAATTGAATACTTAGGAGATATGTTTTTAATGGGGAGTAAAAATAGAGGTCTTTAGAGTGACAGGCTAAAGCCCCATAATTTGGTTTGATATTTTAAATTTTGTTATGAGAAATTAGCCCCCAGGTGGAGGGAATCGAGGGAACTCTAGAGTGAGAGCTGGTATCTTCCCTGCCTAACCATGTTCCAGATTTTGAAAATTCAAATTAACCATTGTTCTTTATAGAACCTAGTAAGGGTAAATAATGAATTTGCTCCTATTTATCACAACACATTTAAATACTTCCACAACAACACTTTCATAATTATTACTGCTTTATAAGAGAAAGAAAAAGATATTTTATTTCCTAGTATTTTATACCGCATATTAAAGTTCTGATAATTTTCATTTCCTGCTTAGTGTTGACCTCACTTTTGGTTGAGGTCTAGTTTCTCTGTAGAATGGCTAGGGTCAAGCCATAGGACTTCCTAGTGACTTTTCTTAGAGGACTAACAATGGAACCCTCCCCATAGAAATTCAAACTTTTCTCACTTCACTTGAACTTTCCTATGTTAAGGCCTAACCTCCAGCTTTGGAAGGAAGAGTCCAAGCAAAAGGAAGTCCAAGTGAAATCCCTATAACTGACAAAGCTTTAGGATTAGCCCTCGGGGAGACTGTCACATACTGACATTCACATTTACACATTACATTATACACTCACATCCTAAATCAAATACATTTCACTTTGACCTTCGGACCCTTTAGAAACTCATGTGAGTGGCCCCACTAGTCTTAAGCTTATGAATAAGAAGCTAAGATCACCACATAGAGGACCAAAAGAGGCTTTCATTAGCCCGTAACCCATCCAGAATGATCCCATTCTTCATGGTCATACAATACCTCACTTTTCCTAAAATTTCAATTTTTACCCCGAAATTACCAAATTACACCTGAAGAGGGACCCAAAACCCAAAATTCCACAGTCACCTAGTGTTCCCAAAAATTTTTTCGGAGTGTTCCTCTCGTCGAACTAAGAAGTTTGACTGTAAACATGACATACTTTTAAACTACCAGCGGACCCCTCGCGGCTTAAATAGTTGCTACTTAAACGACATTTCGGGCCCCACAAAACCCTCCGCAGTGGTCAGAAACGCTCCCGGACACTGCCGTTCAACTCAAAATTCAATTTTGAACCACTTTGGACCTTTAAATCCCACTTTTGACCAAGTTCTCGAAAAATCTCCGAAATTATCAAAATGTCCCTACATGGCCAAAAATTCAAAAAATTCAAAAAATTTCCAAAAGTTCCCAGAATCTCCAAAAAGTTACCAATTTTGTCAATTTAAGCCGATATCATCAAAAGCCCCAATTTTGAATTATGCCTGACCTAGGCTCCAGTTTGACCCCCAAATTGACCAAATGTTAGCTAATTTCTTCACGATTTGAATTTTAGACGCTTCGACACATCCCCCTAAACTAAATACAACATTTGATTGCCACCAATATGGCTTTAAATTTCAACCCAATTCTGATTTAATTTGACCAATTTTTGACCTATTTCGACAACGAGGTTGTCCAAACGACCTCGGATTTGTAAACGGACTACGCCGTTGCATCTGGAACTTCCAAATTACTTGGGAAGCATATATAACTTGCTATATTCTGATGCACGACAAAATCGGTTTGAAGTCAGCACGATTTTACTTAAAACTCGCATTTTAGCTCGACCCGGACCAAACTCACGCCTAATCTAGCCTGCCTGATCCCTAACAGCCGGCCCTCCTCCCTAGCTCTCGCGATTTTGCCCTAGCATTCCCACCTCCATGGTCAAATCCCCTACTCTCTTGCACCTCGATGGCTCATCTCCTCCTTCATGTGAAAGAAGGTGACGTGGCTTCTTCTCCTCCATGTATGTTCTGCTATGAGAGGGAATTTCTGCTCTCCATCACATCCATGGCAATCCTCTTGACTTCCTTGATGCTTTGTCACTTCTCCATGATCTCAAAAGTGGTTTGAGGGTTGTACCTTCTTTGGTCCTTTGGGTATTGTCCATGGGGGATTTTGGGGCTTCTTCTTCCTCCTCTCATGGTTATAAAATAGTCTTCTTTCTCTATTTTATTGGTTAGCCAAATTTTAGAGGAAAGAAGAGGGAGAGGTGCTTCCCAAATCTCATCAAAACTTGGTTTTAGTCTTGCTTTGGTGTCTCATACCAAGTAGCAATACCCTTAACTCATTAATTTCTTTGGCTATTTTATGTTTGATGTTGGGCTTGGTTTGCTCTATGGCTTGATAGTTGGCTTGGTGACTTCTTATGTTATCAAAATGCCTTATGATTTGGGGATTTTGTGTGTTATTAATAAGTTTATTTTCCATCTTATGTTGGGCTAAAATATTGGATTTCAAATGCTTAATGTGGAGGCGATTTCAAGTATCGTCTTGTGGTGTTTTGATCCCCCTCCCTTCGCTGAAATTTTGAAAGGGGAAGTGTTGCCGGATTTTCATTTGTACCACTTTGTTTACTTCAAATCAGTGCCGGTTTTATCTCTACTTTGATGGAATCCTTATTTCATGCTTAATAGTTTAATGGTTGGTGTGTTTTTTTTGACATTTTGGAACCTCTCGTTGCTCCTTTTATGCTTGGCCGAAAATCCATATATGGTGTTCCAAATTAATTTTCTTTGCTATATGTGATATTTAGGAGGCATATGAAGGTTCTAAATCAATTCATGTTTTATGTGAAAGTTAAGAGGTTCTTATTACACCTCTTGGAATGACTAAAATCCATTTTTGTAGCCAAGTAGTTAACTTGCTTTATGACGTATTTCAAAGCCCCTTGCCCTCTTTCATGTTGGCTAAACGATAATTTGTTTGATATCATCTTTTGGAAATGTTTTGTACCAACTTCATGCCATCCAAAAATAATATTCTGAACTTGTGTTATACTATGGAAGTGTTTTGTAGCAACTTCATGCCATCCAAAATAAAAAATCTGCACTTGTTAAGTTGCCTTGGATGAGCTTATATAATCTCCATGCTTGCTAAAAATGCAAAATCTGCACTTGTACAATTATGTGGAGTTAGTTTGGATCATTCATACACTTGTTTAAATATAAAATCTGCATTCACATGATCATTTGAAGTTGATCTAGATCACTTGTGCTCTCAAAAAGTGAAAATCAGCACTCACACATTTATTTGGGACCTTGAAAATTTCATAATTTGATGGAATCATGTAACTTTTAGGTGCTTTTTTTTTGTATATTTTGATTAATTAGAAAGCATTCTAGGAGGTTTCAAATTCTAACTCATTTTCCATGGCATTTGTAAACTTCCTTATACACTCTTGGATGGGCATAAAAATGGTGGTATATGTTTTTTTTTAATTTCGTGCTTCCTATTCATGAGTGTGAATGGAAGAGAATGATTCATTTTGTAACCTTTTTTTGCTTCTTTCTATCATGTGTTGGAATGAAAGTGGTGGCATCACATACATGTGACTTTTGAGTGATAAGTGGTGATGCATCGTTGAATTTAAAGCATCCATTAAAAAAAAAAAAAGAAAGGAGAGAAAAGAAAGAGGCTTGAGATATAATTGCTTGGAGGGCTTAACTTACCTTGTATTTACCTCTTTAAATTTGATATGTGCCACTTTGGAAAAGGTTTAGCATACTTCATGTGCCTCTTTAAGTTTTTTATGAGCTTTAGCATGCCATATTTGATCTAATTTTTGTTACATGTGGCTTGGAAGGTTTGATGTGCTTTACATGTTTCCTTAAGTTTGAAAAGCATTATTTGAGAAGTTAATGTGTATCATCTATATTTCTTACATTTTGTGGTTTTGAAAGTCTTGCATATTGAAACATAAATTATTTATTTGTTAAGTGCAATTTTTCGATTCGGAGATGGCCCCATGTTTAGCATGCAAGTTTTGAAGATTTAAGTGCCTTGTTTTGCTTGTTTCACTAAGCTTTCACACGTGTAACACTTAGGTGTCATTCTCAAGCATATTTAACCTCATTCCATGCATCTAGAGGGCTTTTTCATTGGTTGGAACACACATAAAATAAATGAGAAAAATATTTGCAATTTTTGGATTTGAACTTGCCCCTACATAAAAAGTCCAAAATTGAAGTCATGAGCACTTGTTTTTCATCAATTTTTACATGTGTTCACATACACAACATTAAACCCACAATTACATACATGTTTCATTCTACTCCACACATGGAATGAGAGTTTTTTTATGTAGGAACTCCAAGGCCACCTACATGTCACATACACATCACTACATCAAAAATCCCACGTACACACCCACTCTCCCAAATTTCACTAAATCAACACACTCCCTACATCAAGAATCTCACATACACACCCATTTTCTCAAATTTCACCAAATCAACACATTCCCTACATCAAAAATTTCACATACACATCTACCTCCACAAATTTCATCGGAACTACACATTTACCTACATGAGAACTCTTCACATGCTTAATTTTCCCAAATTTTAAAGTACACCCATACATTCCCTACATCAAGAACTCCATATATACACTCATTTCACAAAATTTCATCACACCCACACACTACTTACATGAAGACTCCACCCATACATTCATTTTTCCAAATTTTAACATACCTACACATTACACTCATAAAATCTTACAAATACACTCACTTCACCAAGTATTAGCACTCCTACATGTCACAAATATGACACATACAATTAATACGTTCACTCCACATTATCCCCACACATCACCTACACCAAAATCTACACTCATATAACAATATGGAGTTGATTTCCATCAGTCCTACACTTGCTTAAGTGCAAAATCTGCACTCATATCACTTTGTAGAGTTCATTTCCATCACTCTTATACTTGCCAAAACAAAAATCTGCAATTACCCCTTGCTCTGGAGTTGATTTACATCAACCCTACACTCGCCAAAGAGCAAAATCTGTATTTATACAATAGTGTAGAGGTGCTTTACATCATTCCCATGCATCCTTAAAATAAAAATCTGCATTTATATATAATTTTGGGATGATTGTGGGACATGTACTTGCTGCCCTTATGTTGAATTTACATGGCTAAGCATCAAATGAGTTGCTCTCAAGAAAGGAAAGGAAAAAAGAGGGGGAAGTTACATGGTTTAGCACTTCAGAGAGAAGGGTTCTAATATGCTTAATATGCTTGGGTGCCTTAAGTTTCACATATTAGTGACAAGTTCTTTCTCCTTTACATTCTTCTAACATGCTTAATATGCTTGGGTGCCTTAAATTTCATATGTTAGCAAGGAATTCTTCCTTCTTTATATTGCTCTATGATACACCTAAAATATATAGTGTTTTTATGCACATTTTTATACCTGTTTCTAATGATATTGCACTTTAAAGGTATGTTTTCTTGTGTTTTTGGTTGCAGGTGCATAAAATTGAAGAATTTAGAGTAATTTGAGCAAAAGGAACAAAAATGGGCCAAAACGGAGCATACCGGAGCAAAACGGGTCAAACTGGACACATTTGTACATGTGTCTGGCGCCTAAGAACCACCAAGTCAGCACTTACCCACCAATGATAGTTGGTGACAGTTTTAGGCGTAATTTCTTCAATATAACTCAGATTTTGACGATTTTCAATGCGTTGCAAAGATCACTTTGAGGGGCATTCATTGGAAATGATAAAATGGACTTTCTAGAAGAGTTGGGGGAGGTTATGAGGATTTATTATTGAAGAGATATGTCTCTTGGAGTTAAAAGGCACTTAAGGCATCTCTTTGGAAGATTCATTGAATGTGGACACTTTTGGAGAGACACTTAAGCATCTCTTGGGATATTATAATCAAGGCTTGGAAACTCTTGAAGAAAAAGATCGACAGAAGGGAAAAAAATTATTAGAAGAGTAGAAGAACGCCAAGAAGAAGAATACTTGGGCGTGAGCCCTAAGTGGGGCAACAATGAAAGAGAAAGATAGAGATTTCTTTCTTTTCTTTTACTTTGTTCTTGGAGAGGATCGAAGGAGATTGCTTTTTCTATACAAGGAGAGTTTTATTTTGATCAGAGATAAGTAGTTTCATTTTATTTGGATTTTGATTTAGTAGTTTGTTTGTGTAGTTTTAAAGACTTAAGCAATGAAAATTTCTTGTTGTTTCTCCATGTGTAGTGAGTAGTTTTCTTTACTCTTCCCTCTTACAATGAATTAGTATGCATGTGTAGGATCTAGAATTGAGTAGAGTGAGAATAAATTATGAAGATTTTACTTTGTTCTTCATTTACATGTAAACTTGATCAACTTGCATGTTAAAATCTGTTGTCAGAACATGTAAGAACCAATGCGGTATTATCTCAATCAACAATTAGTAAGAATCACATGAGATTATATGGGTGAGAATGTAGTCCATATAATTGAGTGCAAATAAATAAGGAGATATGCTTTTCATTGGTTGTAGAATAAGAGGACATTAGAGTGATATGCTAATGCCCCAATTCGATTTCATGTTTTAAGTTTTGATATGAGATGTAAGCCCCCAGGTGAAGAGAATCAAGGGAACTCTAGAGTGAGAGCTAGTATCTTCCCTGCCTAACCCATCATCATAATTTTAAAGCGTTAAATTAACCAATGTTCTTTATAAGGGTAAAGAAAATAATTTGTCCTATTTGTAACAATCACTCTCTCTATTTGTTTTAATTTTGCACATGTCACTAATTTCTTTGCATGAGGAAGAGTACTTTTATTATATTAAACTCCACTTTTCTGATTTTACTAAGTGTTTTAGTTTAGGAGTAGAAGTAATATAGTTGTGATAATTGTAGGATTTTATTAAAACCAAACCTTTATCGGCTTTCCAAGCTAGGGCGTGTTATTGTAGACTAGAACTTCTCTTGAAAAGCAGCTGTGATTAACCGCGATCTCCATGGAATCGATATTCGGGGCTTAATCAGAAAGCTCTATATTAGTTGATAACGATACGTATACTTGCGTAAAATCCCATTTTATAATAATATCAATTAAACTCTCATTTGCATCGGCATCAAGTTTTTGGCATCGTTGTAAAGAAAGAGATATATTTAAAAGGAAATAAAATGTAAGCATAAATATTCAGGGATCACTCTACTTGATTAAAATGCTTAGTGTGGTGCTATATACATATATGTTGGATATTTTGATTGTGGGAAACTTGGAATTTGATGGAAATGTTGAATATTGCTACATATATATGCTTGTGTACTTCTTGGATTGCAAATTGAAGGTGTGAAAATTGATTTTTTATGTCGTTATGCTGCCGGGTTTTTCTCTGATCAGATTTGACTTTTCCTTTCCTTTTGGGCATGTTTTCTCCCAGCTTTCCTAGCTTTTGTTTTGATTTCACACATCTCAACCTTTTTGCTCCACATACTTTATAGTTGTCCCCTGCACCATGGTGTGGGGATTTTTTTTTCACTTCCTACCTTACATGTTACATCATCACACTACCTCACATATCATACTACTTCATTACATCACTACATTACCCTACACATGTCACACTACTTCACATTTTACGCTACTTGGCCACAAGACTACACCTTTCTTATTTTCTCACACTACTTTGTTTCTTTACATCTACTACATGATAACCCTTGGCACCACGTTGCAGGGGTTTGACCCTTTTACTCTACATGCTTTACATGATAACCTCTTGCACTATGTTGGAGAGGTTTCACTCTTTGCAGCTACCCCTCGCACCACGTTGGAGGGGTTTAGCTCATTTTCTTCACATGTCTCACCGTCACCTCTCTACACCATGTTGGGGGACGTTTAGCTACTTTGACATGTTTTCTGTTTACTTCAATTTTGAGAAAATAACTTACAATCTTTCCGATGTCATGTTAGGTGGATTATTTTCTCCTCTCCTTTTTCCTTGATCTCTTGTCCTTTGTTTTTCACCTTGTCTCTTGGCTCATATCACGTGCTTATGTAGGACACATAAGTGCGCACATATAGCTTTCCGCTAAATGTGGGGCCATCAAACAAGGCTATGACAATGATAGAATTGCATTAGAGAACCTACCCGAGAGAGTCACAGAATAGTATCTCCTGACTCAGAGACCCTGGAGAGGGTAGAGAAAGGAAATTGTCGATACTATTCACCCGTCCTTGGGGTTTCTACCGTCGGCGGTCTAAAGATGTTAGCAGTCCTAGTTCAATTAGGGTAGTCAACCTGTGGATCGAATTACTTTAAAAAAATACACAAATATTTTCAAAAAAATACAAAATTACCTCCACCACAAAACAACCTACTTACCTACAACTTTTTACCTGCATGAAAATCCAAACTGAAATGCATGAAAATTTACAAAGGTTAAAGGTTGGCTACTCGAGTCCAGTTAGGGCTGCAATCTGCAGAAAGTCGGTCTAGTAATCAGTACCTAAGGTGGGACATACAACAGAGCTTTGAGTCCTCTACACCAACGCACTTACGGTCCTATTGGACTTGTAGTCCTTTATTTTCTGTGGTTTTTCCTACGTTGCTTTCTTCAGATTTACTACAGATTTTCTTTATATATTTATTTTCTACGGATTTCCAAAAAATTTTCTTTACAAATTTGTTTTCCTGGATTTCCTACGAGACATTGCCTCTTGCGAACTATTGGTTTTATTTTGATTCATTTTGGCCTACTACCCAGGTTTTACACTTAGTCTTTCTTTCACACACTGTGGAACATACACACCTATTTGTTACGCTTTCATGCTCTATTTAGTACGTGTTCTTAGCTTTCTTATTCTCTTTTTTAGTATCGATATGCTTGCTTGTTTCAGTTTGATTACTTTTCATTACTGTACATATACCTGCTTGGGATAGTTTCCTACTTTACATTTCATTACTTTACATTACTGCATATATAACTGATTGGGATGAATAAATCACTTCGCAACATTTCAAAATATAAGACAACTCAAGATTTAATCATGAACAAAATAAAATTGCAACTTCAACTAAATTAAATCACCCCTTTTGATGAATGAGAGTAGCTTGGATGACGCAACCTACGTATTGCTGTTAAGGTCTCCCACGGTCTGAATGAAAGAACGATATTCATTAAGTTGGATTTTGTAAATTTATCTGAACAAAGGGAATATGATGAAATAATGTAACCAGAATGAGGGAGTCGTGTGGTCCTAACCGGTGGCGTTATAATCAACTTTAACATTTTTTTAAATAAAACACTAAGCCACCTCAATTTTCAACATTCTAAAATACACTACTTCTCCCATCCCCCGCATTTGTCACCTCTAAAACTGAAACTTTTACAATAACAATAAGAAGATCGAGGCAACACACTGAGGGCTTCACGATCGAGGATGTGGAAGGACATGTTCGAGGGAGCAAACAAGGAGTCTACAACAACAACCTTCTACTCTTAGTAATAACAAAAAACCATAGGACTTCGAGGTATTTTCCTAGTATAATATAAACCCTCACCTCAACTTTTAAACCTTTCTACCTGGTGCACTATAAGCCCTAACTCATCTAGGTTTCCGAGGTTTTCATTTTGATACGACATAAATCATCACATCTTCCAGGCTATTCACATGATCGACATCAAGTGAATGTAAATCCTACTTAATTAAAAATGATAGGATGAAACATAAATTAAATCTTTCCCTAAATTGAGGCAAACAATAGGATAGTTTGAGAAGTCACCGAGAGTCTTCTCGAATCCATGCCTTCTCCTAGTCCTCCCTCCTTTGAATTTCATAACAACTCTTTCTTTAGACTTGACACCACTCACCTATTGTATTCCGACTACAACATTTCGTTTAAGAGAACTTTAGCTTGTTGAAGTCGTAAGAATATATTTCCTGATTTGTATCGAAAGTTTTCTTAGGTAATCCCAATTATCTAAGATGTAATTAACTTTAGGGGCTTGCCCTTATAGGAAAATTTTCCAAATCTAGCGTAATAAAAACCTTATTTAATTCTTTGTATTAAATAGGGGAACTTTTTGGCAAATAGAATGGTTTTGCAGACCAAGTAGATGTTATTTACTTCTTTAGTTTATTTGATCGAGCATCATCCTAAAATTTTGTGTTTATCCTTCAGGATAGATACAAGGTTGAGGTAAAGTGCTCTTTCAGTTGAACTTCATAAAATATGGGATCAGTTTAACTTCATATTTTTCTAAACTAAATTTATAATTAAATTAAAACTGTCCTTCTGAAGCGGGCGACGGGATTTCGATTCCGGCGGCCGGCAGCTTCTACTAGGCGACGCACATTTTAAAAATCCAAACTTTTTATGTGCCGACAGCTTCTGGCGACTCTGTTGGAGATTAGTTTCTCTTTCCATACAAATTAGGAAACTTGTTCTTACACATTGGTAATGTGTCTATGTCCCTCATAGACCAGATTACCATTCTTTTGTCGATATGCTTTACTCATTTCTTTCTTTGGTAAGTATCATCGTCTCTCCTTGACTTCAGGACCTCTTGTTTAAGCCACCTTTAAACAAAAGGGTCCAGGAGGCTTTAGACTTTTTCTTTGATCTTTTGTAGGTCAGACCCTCAATAGGTGTGATGGGTGGACAAATTTAACCAGGATGAGCTACGTCGAGAAGAGGGTTCTGGATTGGGTCCCATATCTCACCTATACTTCTCACCCTACACATTCAGTCTTTGCTAATACTTGGAATTTCCTTTCTGACGCTTATGTTTTCCTGCAACCTGCCCACCTCTCGTTGGGCTCGTCTCGTTGCTTCTACAATTCAATTTGGAGCCGGCTTTGACCAGTTTGAGGTCATTCTGGAAAAAGCTCCATTTTTCACAGTGAAGGTCGCGACTCCTGAAATTCAACAGCCGTCCACTGAGTTCAACCTGAACTTTCTTCACGATTTTCTCACTGTCAAGAGGGCAAAAGTTGTTCCAACTCCTGTCAAGTCAGCTGTGTCTGTGCCCCAGAGGACCGTTGCTCCTACTCCTGCTAGATTCATAGTGACCGCTCCTACCTTCCCATCTGCAAAGGGAAAGGAAATCCTGTGCAAAGATAATGAGGAAGACAAAGTTGTCCCGTCAATCTTCGAGGTTGGTTCCTGCTCCATGATTTAGAAGAGGAATCACTGAAGCAGAAGTTCAAGGGCTGCCAGGGCCAAGGTCGCCAGTTTGCCGATTGTGGATGAGATTCCTCATCAAGAGGAACTCTTTGTTCCTGAAGCCGCTCCTCTCCTCCGAGGAAGCATGTTTCATCCATTAATGAATACCAGTAGAAATGAAAACCTCCACCAAATTGCTGCTACGTTACTGCCACTTACCCACAAACGGGGTGAGCTGAGAGAGGAGCCCTCAGTTATCACTCAAGTCCATGCCATGGTTCACAGACTTGAGGAAAGAGAGGGATATTCCATTTCTGAACTACTCAAGAGAACAGGATGTGCAGTGTCCCCCAAGATGAGGAAGGAAATTTTGAGAAAAGATAAGTCTAAGAAACCGTCAGCCCGTGTCCCAGTGAGATTCCTTCTGGGAGAACGCATCACCACTACCGTAAATACAGACACAGCTGCTACCGCTTTAGTGCCCGTCAGAAGCAATACGATCAAGTCTCGGCTGGGTCCAAGAGAATCACTTGTCACAAGTAATTGGAAACACCCTTCAGAAGAGAATGGAATAGGATTACGATCCTCCACACCTGGTCCACACCCTAGGGAGCACACCTCCTCTTGCTGTCTCGATGTTCCTACCAAGGCACCCTGCCCCAAGACATCAGGTTCAAAAAGAAAGGTGTGGATGCCGAAGGTTTCTACGACAGTACAGTTAGAAAATTCCACCGACCACAATACAGAACATGAGTCATACATTCCCATCTGCGCCGCTCCTGTTGCTTCAGAGTTAATAGCAGAAAGAGGATCAATGGAATACATAATTAAGAAATTTTGCAAAGAGATTTCAGAGTTAGCTAGGGAGCAAGGATTGGAGGTCGATGAGGAGGATCACAATCTGTCAGATTACATGGAAGAAGAAGAGTTCATGGAAATTAATGTGGTGGGAACTAGGGCCACCTCAGCTGCCCATGAAACTCCTACTTCCGAGGGTAACACCACAGAGGAATACCAGAGAGCCATCCATACCCGGGATGAACGAATACTTCAAGTAGAGAAACAAATGGAAGAGGTGACTGTCGCCATGACAGCAATGGCTACGATACATGGACAGACACAGTCACGACCCACAGCATCTCCGGAAGCCAATCAACCAGAAATTGTACACATTACAGATGGAAGAAGAGAATTTGCCTCTGCCACCAGAGGAGAACAACAAAAGAAGAACCCAACACCGGTTCCCCTGGAGAAATATGTTAATCAGATGATCGAGCAGAAGGTTCGAGAGGTCTTAGCTCAATCTAAAGGTAGTTCATCAATTTCTAAGGGTAGAATTTACCCCGACGAGTTCGATGTTGTGCCTTAACCTACGGGCTTTGTTCCACCGACCTTCAAAACGTTCGATGACACCGGAAACCCCCGCCAACACATCGCTCACTTCAGGGCTAGTTGTTGCAACACCGGAGGAAATGAAGCACTGCTTTTCAGATAGTTCGTCAGCAGTCTGTCAGGGATAGCCATTGATTGGTACGCAAAACTTCCCAACGGATCAGTGAATACGTTTACAGAAATGGAGAGCTTGTTTGTCAAAAGATTCGACGGTGCGCAACACCACAACAACATTGGAGATCTCATAGTAGAGCGGCAGAAGCCACACGAGTCCTTGGTTGATTACATTCTCAGATGGAGAAACTGAGCATGAAATGTGAACCTCAATTACAGGAGCAGCATGAGATCGAGATACTCCTCAAAAGTATCCATGGTCAGGTGGCCTTCATGCTCAAAGTTTTGACCATTAAATCCTTCGAGAAGCTAATCAGTAAGGCGAGCAGTCTTCAGGAGGAACTCAAGCACATGGAACGTACAGAGAAAATAAAGAAGTCAATATGGTCAAGGCTTTTGAGAAAAAGTCAGGTACAATAGTGACAGTCGACAATGGTAGGCAGCCAATGAGGATTCAGACACAATCATCTTCTTAGTACAGTCAGCCATACAGTCAGCCATCTTCTCAGTACAGTCAGCCAAACAGTCAACCGTCTCCTCAGTACAACCAGCAGTACATTCAGCATCCTCCACAATACATCCAACCTCAGCAGTACGGTCAGCCCCGTCCATAGAAGTCTTCCCAGCATGGACAGCCAAGAGCATATACACACCAAATGATAACAGAAGTCTGAACAAAAATTACTCATTTAAAGATGATGCTGTGGTGAAGATGTTATGGAGCTTAATGAAGATGCCCGAGTTCAAACTGTTAGAGCCCAAGAAACCAAAAGAAGTCGGTAAAAGGAATGAACCCAACTACTGTCTGTATCACAGACTATCCGGGCACACAATAAATGGATGTTTCATCTTCAATGATAGGCTTGAGAAGAACTACAGAGAGGAGAATATCACGATCCCGAAGAAATTTTTAAAAGAACCCGCAAAAGGTTCTATAAATATTATTTCCACCGAACCACTCTCTCAGCTAGATCCATTCACTAGAGAAGGAAGATGGAGTACGACCTGGGACAACCTCAAGAGAGCTTTGGATCAGATTTGATCAGACCCAAAGCAAGTTGCCATTCAAAGTTCTCCACCAGAACAACCAAATATAAAGACTAAGATAGGGGAATCTTCATGACGAATGAAATCGAAGAAGAAGGATATCATGTGAGGAACTAAGGATGATAGCGCAAAGGGTAGGATAGAGGCTACCCCGGTTTGATTGGTTGTTTCAGATTCGGGGGATAAATCCCTCAAACCCCTGACATTGTACCATTATGTATGCGCCCTTATGGGCTCTTTTGAATCTAATTATTTCTATTTCGGTTACATTTTGGTTGTTTCTACTAATGACGTAACTAACCGCGACCAATCTATCCTCGATTTCGATTCCCAAACTGATCCTCAGATCACATTAGCTTCCAATGAGAACTTCAATAAAGAGGAAAACGTCGACAGTATCAGCTATGAACCTTCAGAGGACGAGGAACCAATCCTCAAATGCAAAAGAACTCCGATCAACCTGTATTGTTCAGATATAGAGTTAACACAAGAAGAACCGATTACAATACTAGAAGAGCCGTTGGGTCCAATATAGGAGGAAATTGCAGAGGTGAACCTCAGAAGTGGGAAAATATTACCTCAAAGAACATCTTGAACAGATAAAGGAAAACAAGTTTACTCAAGAGCTACCGCCTCTAGTAGCGGAAGAGATAAAAGTTCGAGAAGAAAGCAAAAACCCAAATAAAGTGGATTACAATGTACTAGAACATCTTAAGAAGTTGCCAACCAAGCTAAACATGTAAGACGCTCTGATCCTGTCCAAAAGATGAGAGAAAATTTGATAAAAGCTTTGCTCAACCTAGAAATATGCTTAACTCACTTGGCCAGCTCATCCTCAGATGGAGTTTGTACTTTGTGAGAATAGCCCGGTGTGACCTTCACCGAGGACCACTTACTACTTGGTATAGCCGCTCACAACCGACCGCTCTACATCTCCGTCAACATTGGCAAGGACGTGCTCTCCAAAGTTCTAATTGATCCAGGTGCTTTTCTCAATATAATGAGTTTACAGACATTAGCATACTTGGACATCGACGCTCGAGAACTCTCTACGGACAAGATGATGCTAAGAAGCTTCAATCAGAAAGGAGAAAGAGCATTGGGATCAATTACGATACAGATAAAAGTTGGAGATCTAGTAACAACTGCAAAATTCCATATCATCGATGTGGAAACTTCGTTCAACACACTAGTTGGTCGACCGTGGCTTCACGAGTATAACATGGTTCCATCATCTCTACCTCAGTGCATCAAATACTACAAAATGGATAAGAAAATTGCATCAAAGGGGATCTACAGCCTTCTCGATACATAAAATAGGCATCCACAAGGACACTGCCTACTACGCTCCACTAAAGAAGACAGTCTTCTCCAGAGATGTTGTGACAAACAAAATCACAGACCCAAAAAAGTCGTAAGAACAGAACCGTGTTGCTCCGCATCAACAATCTCCCACCACCACTTTACCATGGGGCGGTGAAGGTTCTTCTAGCTCACACATCTGAGGTCGAGTCTGTGGACGTGGACGAGAAAGGACTTAGTAGCTTGTTGGATGGATGAAGTCAACAATCGACATCAACATAGAAGGAAGGTCTAAAGAGGAAAAATAAATGATGATAATCAACCAGAAGAAACCTCAGTTCGAGATCACTTTGGAAGATACAACAACAAAAAGTAAATACAAGTCAATGTATGATCGGATCAACTATAATGTTCAAGCCATGACCTTGACTCCGATTAATTCTCAAAAGGTCGAGGTTATGGAGGTCAAGGAAGTTCATAATAGTGGGATCAAACCGATCAAGTTCTACAAAGCTTCTTGTTCTACCTCTACCCCTGTTGCAAATGATAATGAATTAATGGAATTACCTTTTGGTTACTTTTCGCCTTGTGTATAAAATTTAATTCAACAAGGACGCATACCAAAACAAGTACCAAAAGATAAGCTACACCTTTTGAAAAATTATGGAATACAAAAAGACAGAAACTCAATTCAAAAGAGGGTCTCAGATTTGGAACAGTAGGACTAGTCGATGATTCGGGATTTTGCATAGTTATTACTAACCAGTCAGACGAAAGTTGCTGCGACATACAAGACGATTTTCATGATTCTACAATGAACGATGCTTCGCCAGAGTTTGAAGAAGAAATTAAGACAACGATGGATGAACTTAAAGAAATCAATCTCGGGACTGAGGAGCAGCCCTGACCAACTTTCTTAAGTTCTCTACTCAACAAAGAAGAGGATACAAACTTGGTCAAATTATTGATAGAATACAAAGATTGCTTCACTTGGAGTTATGATGAAATGCTAGGACTATCCCAGAGGTCGCAGTACACCGCCTGGGGGTGGATAAAAATACGACACCAGTAAAACAACACCTCGAAGAATGCGTCTTGAAATTAATAGAACAACAAGTTACAGCAGAAAAAAAGAAATTAATAGACGCTAATTTCATCAAAGAAGAGCAGTATCCGACATGGTTAGCCAATGTCGTACCAGTTAAGAAGAAAAATAGACAAATTCAGGTATGCGTCGACTTCAGAGATTTAAAAAAAGCATGTCCAAAAGACGAATTCCCATTACCGATACATGAATTAATGGTGGACATTGCGTCGTCATATGAAATCTTCTCTTTTATGGATGGAACTTCGAAATATAATCACATCAGAATGGCTCCAAAGGATGCAACACTTATAGCTTTCAGAACGCCGATTGGAATTTACTGCTACACCGTAATGCCATTTGGCCTGAAGAACGCCGGTGCAACCTACCAACATGCAATGACAAGAATCTTTGATGACCTCATCCATAACCAAGTGGAATTCTACTTGGACGATTTGTTCATCAAAAGCAAATTAAAGGGAGACCACCTATGTGATTTGAGGATTGTGTTCGAACGATTACGACAATACAATCTTAAAATGAATCCCTTAAAATGCGCTTTTGGTGTTACCTCCAGGAAATTTCTAGGGTTCGTTATCTGTCATTGGGGAATCAAAATTGACCCAGAGAAGATTAAAGCCATCTTAGAAATCCCTCCACCTTAAACTTTGAAACAACTACACTCTTTTTAAGGAAAACTGGCATAGCTAAGACGCTTTAAATCTAATATGTCGGGGATGTGTCGGCCTTTCTCGGATTTAATTAAAAAGGACGCCAAATTTATTTGAGAAGAAAAATATCAACAGGCCTTCGAAGATATTAAACGATATCTTATGAGACCACCCGTTCTAGCAGCCCCTATCCAGGGTAAACCAATGATACTTTATACCACGGCCTTAGACGACTCCCTCGGAGCTCTCCTTGCACAAGTCAATGATGAGGGTAAGGAAAACGCACTCTACTACTTGAGTTGACTTCTAATACGAACAGAAATAAAGTATCCTCCTATCGAGAAGCGTTGTCTAGCTTTAGTTTTCGCCACTCAGAAGCTTAGACATTACATGTTATCTCACAAGGTATAACTGATTTCGAAAGTTAATCCATTGCAATATTTGATGACCAGACCTACTCTTTCTGGATGTCCTGCAAGATGGTCAATGGTACTATTACAATTTGACATAACTTTCGTGCCCTTTCGCACTATTAAAGGATAGATTTTAGCAGATTTCCTTGCTACGCACCCACTACCAGCTGGGTCTCCACTTGACGACGAACTACCAGATGAGCAAATACTACAAGTAGAGGAACTGAATTCACGACGTTGAGAAATGTACTTCGATGGTGCTTCTTCAGCCAGAAAAAATAAGGGACAACAAACAGTAATACCAGGCAGGGGAGGTATTGGTCTGATCTTCAAGAAACCAGATCGAGAAATGCTAAGCTTCTCCTACCACCTAATAGAAACATGCACCAACGATGAAGCAAAGTACGAAGCCTTGATTACAGGCCTGGAAATGGCAATTTTAATGGACATAACTGATATTGTCGTTGACGGCGACTCAGAGCTCGTCATTCAGCAAGTGGTAGGACAATATAGAATTCTGAAACCAAGATTAGTGGATTACAACAAATACACAATGAAGCTCCTCGAGCGAATCTCCAGTGTAACATTCTATAGAATTCCCATAGCAGAAAATGCTTACGCAGATGCTTTAGCTAAACTGGCCTAAGAATTTGCCTGTCCAACGGAGGATTCTATAGATATCATTATACGAGGATGCTAGGTTCTCTCACATATAGACCTTGACACTTTACACGAACTGGGAAATGAAAAACTAGAAGCTACAGTAATAGATGACACGTCAGACCGGAGCCAACCAATAATAGAATATTTATAGACTGGAAAGTTACCGGAAGATAAGTCTACAGCGCACCAGATATAGAAAAGAGCAATGTCGTACACATTAATTAACAGTGTTCTGTACAAAATATTCTTCCACCAGATGTGGCTTAGGTGTTTCGGCAAAAAAAAAGCACAAAATATCGTCAAAGAGGTTCACGCCGGATTATACGAAGCACACCAGTCAGGACCGAAAATGAAGATGAAAATCAAGAGACAGGGATATTACTGGCTGGCAATGATGACAGATTCTATGGACACAGCTACGAAATGTCATCAATGTCAAGTACATGGAGTGGTCCTGCACCAAACTTCGAATGTTCTACATCCCACGATTGCATCGTGGCCATTCGTGTGTTGGGGTACAGACATAATGGGTCAGATAGACCCTCCTTCTCAGATATTGAAGAAAACGCTCGACGACAACAAAATACAATGGCACGAGAAGTTTCTGGAAGCGCTCTGGGCTTACAGGACGACAGTTAGAACCCCGATAAGGTCTACACCCTACACTCTCATGTACGGGTCTGAGGCAGTCTTGTCAATGGAAGTACAGCTACCGTCACTTAGAGTCGCCGTTGCAGATCAAATCACTGTAGAAGACAATGTCAGGCTCCAACTAGTAGAATTAGAAAGCCTCGAAGGCAAGAGATTACTTGCACAACAGAATTTGGAACTTTATCAAGCAAAGATGATCCAACCCATGATAAATTGGTCCGCCCGAGATCGTTCAAAGTTGGTGACCTCATACTCTTACTCAGAAGACATATTCTTGCACATCGCAAGATAGGTGCGATTCTAACCAACTTAGGAAGGACCATTCGTTATGGAGGAAGTTTACTCCGTAGGATCTTACCAACTAGTGGATTCGCAAGGGGAAAGGCCTATGTTGCTGATAAATGGAAGATACCTAAAAAAATACTACGCGACGTGAAAGTGAAAGAACGACTTTTGTTCCGATGAAGCTATGTGGCCAGTATCTCTGACTGGGTTTAAAATTTTGTAAAAACTTTAAAATAAAATAAAAGAAAATCTCCTTCCAAAAAACATTCATGTGAAATTTTCTTTTTAATTATTAATTCCATGGGATTACATTAAATAACATAATCACATTGACATAATTTGAAACCACATAACTTAAACTCATTAAAATGGATTTTGATATTGTTCTTGTTCGCACAAAATTCCAACCACTGAAATCTCTCTTGTCATTCTTGTGCAAGAAATGTCAGGACGCAAGTTGGTATTTGCTTCTAAGAGCAGCTTAAACCTCGTACTTCAGGAAGAAGGACAATCCTCGGGGTACGGTGGTGCTTGAGGATTTTTCGATTCACACTTGCTTGATAGTAGATACGGTCGGCTTTCATCCATGATCACCACACCAAGAGGTGATCTAGTTGCAGCTTCAATTGAGAGACACCTGGATACGCCATTGGGACGTACTAAGAGAAGGAATGCAAATTGCCGCAAAAGCTGTCTCCTAGACAGGATGGAGAGGAGCCAGGCCCGAAAGTTGACCACTGAGTTTCCACTAGTGCCAGAGGAAGCTCCCTACAAACCTGAGATGAAAGAGATAGACAAAGTCTACCAAGGACTGACATAGAACCAGAGCTCGCCAAAGAGCCAGTGCTAGTACAGGACTTGATGGAAGAAATTTTCATAGGATTCCCAATGTGCAGCTCGAACTTCCCTCGGCAGTTGACTACTTCAGGGGCATTCTCAGTATGCCCAGACTGCAATGTGCTACGACTGGAGGAATATGGGACTTATGAAGCGTATGTCGCCGCTACACTGAGGAGGTAGCTGGGAGAGCGACGTGACGTCGAACCCTACATACCAAAGTACGTCCTGCTACCACCACCGCCGCCGATACCAGATTACATTATGATAAAGATCAGAAAGGTTAGAAAAGACACATTCCAGCACTATGACATCATCCAGGGAAAAGCAGTTAACATTTTGAAAGGGCTGAAGTTATACATGAATTTAATCTCAAAGAAGGATGAGCAAACGATTCTGGCCTGTGTTTGGACTCTCCAATATATGGGCAAGGAAGTTTTTTTGAAAAGAAAAACTTATTCGGAACCTAGGAAATGGAAAAGAGGCAAAGACAGAGTCATGATACAGTGTGGCTGCTGCTACAACTTTGCAAAAGACAGGCAAGGTAATCCCCCAGGGATCCTACAACATGATAAGGTGGATGAAATGTCGTCGGAGATTAAATGGATGATCAAAAGGATGATTGAATGGCATATCTTGCCGGCAGACTCTATTCCCAACAACTACATAAGAAATTTTTATGAGGATGGGGACTGCATCCCACCTCATATCGATCACCATGACTTTGTTAGACCATTCTGTACAGTTTCATTCATCAGTGAATGCAACATTTTGTTTGGTCGAGAGATAAAGATCGTTGAAGTAGGAGAGTTAAAGCCACAGTGAAGATCGCCCTACCAATTAGATCAGTTTTGGTGCTCTAGGGAAACAGAGTGTACCAAGCTAGGCACTACATCGCAGGGGTTTAAGGACAAAGAATTTCAGTCACATTCAGACGCATGGACGAAGAAAAGACACTATTTTACTACGAACCAGATCCAGAGCTAGAAAGCTACCACCCATTATCGCTGTCACGACAGTACCTCTGGGTGATTGCGAGGGGACTTTGTTCCAGAGCATAGCATTTGGGAGATTGGCTTGTCCATGGGACGACATACCAGACATTGAAAAATTTCATTAGATTCTACATCAGTTTACAACAGTTACTACTACTTCAGCGTCAATTTGATGGATACTTCAACTTACTACAAGCATACGTCTGTACCTGATCAGTTTTTGTGATACTTATCAGTATTTGATCAGTTGTACCAAAATATTTCTTCAGCAAAATGAATGAAGATTTATGTTTTTAGAATGTCTCCTTTTGTGCATGATGGTTAATAAGCTACAGGGACATACTTGGTTCTCAAATAAAAGCGAACAGAGAAGATACAAATTATAATAAACGAACATGTACATGAAATTATAACATGAATCAAAGTTAAAAAAAATAGTGAATAAATTAAATAAAAGAAAATTGAAATCAAAACATCTAGGAATAAATCAAAGTGAAACACATCAATGAAAAGAAAATAAAATTCAAATTAGGAAAACTTAAACAAACTCGAAACTTAAGTTCTCTCTTCAAAATTCTACACCTCTCGTTCATTCCGAAACTTCTGCATTCTGAATAGAGCTCTTCACAAATTCTCATATCTCACACATCATCACAGATTTCATGCCTATTCTAATTCGAGGAATCCTACAAGTGTCCATACCTCTTGCACAAGTTGCATAATCTCTACTCAAATTCCACCAAGATGGGTTACATTTTCCTACATTTTCATGCATTTCATACAGATTTCCTACATATCATACTTTTTAGGATCGGTACGCGATCATCTGATTCCTTTCCCTACCTTCTCTGCATATCCCACAAGTCATACATTTCACTACAATTTCTGCATTTTCCTAAAAGTAACACATTTTAGGATCAGTACGAGATTGTCTGATTCCTTACTCTACTTTTCCAGATATCCTACAATTCATACATTTCCATACAATTTGCACATTTTCTACAAGTTACACATTTTAGGATCGGTGCGTGATCGACCGATTCCTTACTCTACAATTCCCGCGCTTCCTACAAGTCGTACATTTCCATACAATTTCTGCATTTCCTACAAATTACACATTCTAGGATCAGTATGTGATCGTCTGATTCCTTTCCTACAATTTCTACATTTCCTACAAGTCACACATTCTAAGATTGGTACGTGATCTTCTGATTCCTTTCCCTACAATTTCAGCATTTTCCTAAAAGTCACACATTATAGGATCAGTATTTGATCGTCTGATTCCTTACTCTACAATTTCCACATTTCCCTACAAGTCATACATTTCCATACAATTTATGCATTTCCTACAAGTCACACATTCTAGGATCGGTACATGTTCGTCTGATTCCTTACCATACAATTCCCACGTTTCCTACAAGTCATACATTTCCATACATTTTCTGCGTTTCCTACAAGTCACACATTCTAGGATCGGTATGTGATTGTCTGATTTCTTTACTCTACAATTCCCACACTTCTTACAAGTCATACATTTCTATATAATTTCCGCATTTCCTACAAGTCACACATTCTAGATCGGCACGTGATCGTCAGATTCCTTACTCTACAATTCCCGCACTTCCTACAAGTCATACATTTCCATATAATTTCTGCATTTCCTACAAGTCACACATTCTAGGATTGGTACGTGATCGTCTGATTCCTTTCCCTACAAATTGTGCATTTCCTACAAGTCACACATTCGAGGATTGACACGTGATCGTCTGATTCCTTACTCTGCTTTTCCACTTTTCATACAATTCATACAATTTCCACATTTTCCTACATGTCGCACATTCTAGGATCAGTACGAGAAAGACCGATTCTTTACGATTTTCATAATTTCCTACATGTCATAAATTCCAAGATAGGTGTGGAATTGCTCGATTTCTTACATTTACTCTTTATTCTCTCTCACTTTCCCTACAGTTTCCATTAATTTTCTACACGACACACTCTTCGAAAGCAAGGCGAGATCGCTTTGTTACCTTTAACCTTACAAATCATTATTTCAAAATTTCAAAAAAAAATCAACAAGCTAAAACCTTCAAAAATAAAAATCTCAAAATTCTAAAATCAACAAGTTAAAACTTCAAAATCAAAATCTCAAATTTACTTCAAATCAAAATTCAAATTCTCGAACTCCAAATTTCCATCAAATTCTAACCATCGCTTGGACTGGGTCCCTTTCAGGATGTGGAGTCATGAACTCGTGTCTTTATTTTGAAGGATCTCCACCAAGCTTTCCCCAGCAGAAGTTCAATCCCCAGTAGATACTCCCTCACTAAATACTTCTTTCTATTTGTAATTTACACTCAGATAGTCGTATTGGTTTGGTTGATGTCATCGGTCAACACCAATATGTGCGGTGTGCTCTTCCCGTACACCACACCTATTGGGGGTCCATTTGTTGACCTCACTTTTGGTTGAGGTATTGTTTCTCTATAGATTGCCTAGGGTCTAGCCATAGGACTTCCTAGTGACTTCCCTTAGAGGACTAGCAATGGAACCGGACCCATAGAATATCAAACTTTTTTGCTTCATTTGAACTTTCATATGTTAAGGCCTAACCTCCTGTTTTAGGAGGAAGAGACCAAGCATAAGGAAGTCTAAGTGAAATCCCTATAAGTGACTAAGCCTTAGAATTAGCCCTCGGGGAGCCTGTGTCACACACTGACATTCACATTTACACATTACATTCTACAGTCACATCTTAAATCAAATACATTTCACTTCGACCTTTGAACCCTTTAGAAACTCATGTAAGTGGTCTCACTAGCCTTAAGCCTATGGCCAAAAGAGCTATGATCACCACATAGAGGACCAAAATTGGCTTTCCTTAGCTCGTAACCCATCTAGTATGATCCCATTCTTCATTGTCTGACAATACCTCACTTTTCCTAAAATCTCAATTTTTACCCCGAAATTACCAAATTGCCCCTGAAAATGGACCCAAAACCTAAAATTCAACAGAGTCACCTGGGGTTCCCGAAAATTTTTCCAGAGTGTTGCTCTCGTCGAACTGAGAAGTTTGACTGTAAACATACCATACTTTTGAACTACCGGCGAACCCCTCGCAGCTTAAGTAATCGCTACTTGAACAACATTTTGAGCCACGCAAAACCCTCCGCAGTGGTCAGAAACGCTTCCGGACACTGCCATTCAACTCCAAATTCAATTTTAAACCACTTTTGACCTTTAAATCACACTTTTGACCAAGTTCCTGGAAAATCCTCGAAATTACCAAAATGCCCCTACAAGGCCAAAAATTCGAAAAATTCTAAAAATTTCCAAAATTTTTCAGAATCTTCAAAAATTTCCTAATTTCATTTTCTCCAACTACACCATAGCCCAATTTTATCAATTTAAGACGATTTCATCAAAAGCCCCAATTTTGACTTAAGCCCGACCTAGGCTCCGATTTGACCCAATTTGACCCGATGTTAGCCAATTTTTGCCCGATTTAAAATTTAGACATTTCAACACATCCCTCTAAACTAAATGCAACATTCAAACACTACCAATTTGGCTTTGAATTTCACCCAATTCAGATTTAATCAAAAATCTATAAATTTGACCTATTTTTGACATGTTTCGACGACGAGGTTGCCCAAACAACCTCAGATTCGTAAATGGACTGCGCCGTTGCATTCAGAATGTTGAAATTATGTGGGAAGCATATATAACTTGCTATATTCTGATGCACGACGAAATCGGCTCGAAATCGGCACGATATTACTTAAAACTCGCATTCTGGCTCGACCTGACCCAAACCCACGCCTAATCTAGCCCTGCCCGAACCCTAGCAGCCGGCCCTCCTCCCTAGCTCTCGTAATTTTGCCCTAGCATGTGCATCTTTGTGGCCAAATCCTCTCCTCTCTTGCACCTCCATGGCTCATCTCCTCCTTCTCGTGCAAGAAGGTGACGTGGCTTCTTCTCCTCCATGTAAGTTTTGCCATGAGAGGGAATTTCTGCTCTCCATCACATCCATGACAACCCTCTTGACTTCCTTGATGCTTTATCACTTCTCCATCATCTCAAAAGTGGATTGAGGGTTGTACCTTCTTTGGACCTTTGGGTATTGTCCATGGGGAATTTTGGGGCTTCTTCTTCCTCCTCTCTTGGCTATAAAATAGCCTTCTTTGTCTGTTTTTAGGGTTGACCAAATTTTAGAGGAAAGAAGAGGGAGGGGTGCTGCCCAAATCTCTGTGAAACTTGGTTTTAGTCTTGCTTTGGTGTCTAATACCAAGTGGTAATATCCTCAACTCATTAATTTATTTGGCTATATTATGTTTGATGTTGGGCTTGGTTTGCTCTATGGCTTGATAGTTGGCTTGGTGATTTATTATGTTATCAAAATGCCTTATGATTTGGTGATTTTGTGTGTTATTAAGAAGTTTCTTTTCCCTCTTCTACTGGGCTAAAATATTGGATTTCAAAGGCTTAATGTGGATGTGATTTCAAGTAGCATCTTGTGGTGTTTTGATCGCCCTCCCTTGGCCGAAATTCTGGAAGTGAAAGTGCTGCCGGATTTTCATTTGAACCGCTTTGTTTACTTTGAATCAATGATAGTTTACCCTCTACATTGATGGAATCCTTATTTCATGCTTAAAAGTTTAGTGCTTGGTGTGTTTCATATGACATTTTGGAATCTCTCCTGCACCTCTTGTGCTTGGCCGAAAATCCATATATGGGGTTCCAAATTAATTTTCTTTGCTATATGTGATATTTAGGAGGCATATAGAGGTCCAAAATCGATTCTTATTTTATTTGATAGTTAAGAGGTTCTTATTACACCTCTTGGAATGACTAAAATCCATGTATGTAGCCAAGTAGTTAACTTTCTTTATGAAGTATTTAAAAGCCTCTTGCCCTCTTTCATGTTGGCTAAAGGATATTTTCTTTGGCATCATCTTTTGGAAATGTTTTGTACCAACTTTATGACATCCAAAATTAAAATTCTGCACTTGTATTATACTTTGGAAGTGTTTTGTAGCAACTTCATGCCATCCAAAATAAAAAATCATCACTTTTTAAGTTGTCTTGGATGAGTTTATATCATCCCCTGTTTGCCAAAAATACAAAATCTGCACTTGTACAATTATGTGGAGTTAGTTTGGATCATTCCTATACTTTTTTAAATAAAAAATCTGCATTCACATGATCATTTGGAGTTGATCTTGATCACACATATGCTCTCTAAAAGTGAAAATCAGCACTCGCACATTTATTTGGGACCTTGAAAATTTCATAACTTGATGGAATCATGGAACTTTTAGGTTTTTTTTTTGTATATTTTGATTAATTAGAAAGCATGCTAGGAGGTTTCAAATTCTAACTCGTTTTCCATGGCATTTGTAAACTTCCTTATACACTCTTGGATGGGCATAAAAATGATGGTATATGTTTTTTTTTTAATTTCGTGCTTCCTATTCATGAGCGTGAATGGAAGAGAATGGTTCATATTGTAACGTTTTTTTTGCTCCATTCAATCATGTGTTGGAATGAATGTGGTGGCATCACATACATGTGACTTTTGAGTCATAAGTGGTGATGCTTCTTTGAACTTAAAGCATCCATTAAAAAAAAATGAAAGGAAAGAAAAGAAAGAGGCTTGAGATATATTTGCTTGGAGGGCTTAACTTACCTTGTATTTACCTCTTTAAATTTGATATGTGCCACTTTGGAAAATGTATAGCATACTTCATGTGCCTCTTTAAGTTTTTTATGGGCTTTAGCATGTCAAATTTGATCTAATTTTTGTTACATGTGGCTTGGAAGGTTTGATGTGCTTTAAATGTTTCCTTAAGTTTGAAAAGCATTATTCAAGAAGTTATTGTGTATCTTCTATATCTCTTAAATGTTGTGTCTTTGAAGTCTTGCATTTTGAAACATAAAGCATTTATTTGTTAAGTGCAATTTTCGGATTTGGAGATGGCCCCATGTTTGACATGCAAGTTTTGATGATTTAAGCGCCTTGTTTTGCTTGTTTCACTAAGCTTTGACACGTGTAACACTTAGGTGTCATTCTCAAGCATATTTCACCTCATTCCATGTATCTAGAGGGCTTTTTCATTTGTTGGAACACACATAAAATAAATGAGCAAAATATTTGCAATTTTTACATTTGGGCTTGTCCCTACATAAAAAGTATAAATTTGAATTCTTGAGCACTTGTTTCATCAATTTTGACATGTGTTCACATACATAACCTTAAGCCCACAACTGCACACATGTTTCACTCTACTCCACATATGGAATGAGAGTTTTTTTTATGTAGGAACTCTAAGGCCACCTACATATCACATACACATTCCCTACATGAAAAATCCCACATACACACCCACTCTCCCAAATTTCACCAAATCAACACACTCCCTAGATAAAAAATCCCACATACACACCCACTTTCCCAAATTTCACCAAATCAACACACTCCCTACATCAAAAATTTCACATACACATCTACCTCCACAAATTTTGTCAAACCTACACATTTACCTACATGAGAACTATTCACATGCTTACTTTTCTCAAATTTTAAAGTACACCCATACATTCCCTATATCAAGAACTCGAAATATACACTCATTTCACAAAATTTCATCACACTCACACATTACTTACATGAGGACTCCACCCATACAATCACTTTCCCAAATTGTAACATACCTACACATCACACTCATAAAATCTCCCAAATACACTCACTTCACCATGTCTTAGCACTCCTACATGTGGGGCCATCAAACAAAGCTGTAAGTGCGATGAGGACAATGATAGAATTGCAATAGAGAACTGACCACAGAGAATCATATAATAGTATCTCCTGACTCAGAGACCCTGGAGAGGGTAGAGAAAGGAAATTGCCGATATTATTCACCCATCCTTGGGGTTTCTACCGCCAACGGTCTAAATATGTTAGTAGTCCTAGTTTGATTAAGGTAATCAACCTGTGGATCAAATTACTTTAACAAAAATACACATAAATGTTTTCAAAAAAAATACAAATTTACCTTCACCACAAAACAGCCTACTTACCTACAGCTTTTTACCTGCATGCAAATCCAAACTGAAATGCATGAAAATTTACAGAGGTTCATGGTTGGCTACTCGAGTCGAGTTAGGGCTGCCTTCTGCAGAAAGTTAGTCTAGTATTCAGTACCTAAGGTGGGATATACAAGAGAGCTTTTAGTCCTCTACGCCATTACACTTACGGTCCTTTTGAACTTGTGCTCCTTTATTTTCTGTGGTTTTTCCTAGGTTGCTTTCTTCGGATTTACTATAGATTTTCTTTATATATTTGTTTTCTACGGATTTCCTACAAATATTCTTTACGAATTTGTTTTCTTGGATTTCTTACAAACATTAACTCTTGCAAACTTTTGGTTTTCTTTTGATTCCTTTTAGCCTACTACACAAGTTTTACACTTAGTCTTTCTTTCACACACTGGCACATACACACACCTATTTGTTAGACTTTCGTGCTTTACTTTTAGTACGTGTGCTTAGCTTTCTTATTTTCCTTTTTAGTACATATATGTTAGCTTATTTCAGTTTGACTACTTTACATTACTGTACATAAACCTGCTTAGGACAGTTTCCTGATTTACTTTTCAGTACTTTACATTACTGCATATATAACTGCTTGGAATGAAATAAATCACTTCAAAACTTTTCAAAATATAAGACAACTCAAGATTTAATCACAAACAAAATAAAACTGCAACTTCAACTACATTAAATCACCCCTTTGGATGAATGGGATTTCCTTGGACGACGCAACCTACGTGTTGCTGATAAGGTCTCCCACGACCTGAATGAAAGTACGAAACTCATTAAGTTAGATTTAGTAAATTCATCCAGACTTAGGGAATCTGATGAAAAAATGTAACCAAAACGAAGGAGCCGTGGGGTCCTAACCAGTGGCCTTATAATTAACTTTAACATTTGTTTAAATAAAACACTAAGCCACCTTAATTTTCAACATTCTAAGACACACTACTTCTCTCACCCCCAAAATTTGTCACCTCTAAAACTGAAACTTTAGCAACAACAACAAGAAGCTCGAGGCAACACACCGAGGGCAACACGATCGAGGATGTGGAAGGACATGTTTGAGGGAGCAAACAATGATTCTACAACAAAAACCTTCTTCCCTTAGGAATAACAACAATCCATAAGACTTTGAGGTATTTGCCTAGTGAAATATAAACCCTCACCTCATCTTTTAGGCCTTTGTACCTGGTGCACTATAAGCCCTAACTCATCTAGGTTTCCGAGGTTGTCATTCTGATACGACATAAAAACTCACATCTTCCAGGCTATTCACATGATCGACATCAAGTGAATGTAAGTCCTACTTAATTAAAATTGATATGATCAAAAATAAATTAAATCTTTCCCTAAATTGAGGCAAACAATAGAATAGTTTGAGAAGTCACCGAGAGTCTTCTCGAATCCGTGCCTTCTCCTAGTCCTCCCTCCTTCAGATTTCACAACAACTCTTTCTCAAAACTTAACACCACTCATCTATTGGATTATGACTATCACATTTCATTTAAGAGAACTTTAGCCTTTTGAAGTCGTAAGAACATGTTTCCTGATTTGTATCGAAAGTTTTCTTATGTAATCCCAATTATCTAAGATATAATTAACTAAAGAGGCTTGCCCCTTATAGGAAACTTTTTCGAACCGAGCTTAAAATAAACCCTTTTTAATCCTTCGTATTAAATAGGGGAACCTGTTGGCAAATAGAATAGTTTTGCAGACCAAACGGATGTCATTTACTTTTTCAGTTTATTTGATCAGGCCTCATCCTCAAATTTTGGGTTTATCCTTCGGGATAGATACAAAGTTTGAGGTATAGTGCTCTTTCATTTCAACTTCAGAAAAGATGAGATTTTTTTACTTCATATTTTTCTAAACTAAATTTATAATTAAATTAAAACTGTCCTTCCAAAGCGAGTGACGGGATTTTGATTCTGGTGGCTGACAACATCTACTGGGCGACCCACATTTTAAAAATCTAAACTTTTTATGTGTCTACACATAGCTTTTATTAAAAATACCAAAAACAACTTTCAAGCTTTCAAATCAAAACATACTTTCAAAAGTCATTAAAAAAATTAAAAATATAATTTTCTTAATTCTTTAAAAAGTTTTTACATTTTGCTGTGGGTTCGATATCTAGGGGCTTTATAATAAAGTCTTATATTACTTGATAAACGATACGTATACTTGCGTAGTATCTCATATTATAAAATCATAATTTTCATATCTAAATCATCAGCACATATATTCGGTGTGGAGTCAAGTTTTTAGTGCACATATATTTATCGGGGATCAATAATCTTTTCTACGGGATTATAATCTATAAAATCATTTTAAAAGGTACCTAGTTTATTAATGTAGTGATTCCGTTAGAGTTTGAAAGTAACTTAGTGAGATACAATTAGTTAATGGAAGCATTAACCTCATTTATTATATGTGTTTGTTTGTGTGTTACAACTTTATATAAGACTTAAAGAACAATTTTATATTCCTATGCTGATACTTGCTATGCTAGTGAGAATTTTGTTTATTCAATTTCATTCTGACATGTTTAGTTTAGATTTACATTCTGCTACATGATTTCTATCCTGATTAATTATGTAGATGTTCCTGATAGGCATGTGTGGCAGATAAAATTTTTGAACTATTTTTCTTCCTGATTATATTTTTTGTATTACATGCTATATATATTAAAAATCAAGTTTGGGGGTGGGAAGAAAAATAAAATTTTAAAATGTGTATACTTCCTTTTAGTTTAATATTATTGTAAGCATGTTTTACGCTAAATTTACTTTCTCTTACAGTCATTCTAGCCTGATTATGCATGTATATGAATTTGATAGAATGTTGTAGTAGTTAGTAAATATAGTTTTTACTTTTCTTCCAGCTAAATTTTATAGAATTAATTGCAAAATATTTTAAAATTTAAATTTTGAGAAAAAAAATTTTTAAGTCATAACTTTATTTGCCCTCAGTAGCCTGTATTTAGTTTGATATAACTTTTAAAATGACTTGGGGTATGCGGAGTTATCTTTAGGTTACTATAATTTTGATTTTATGAATGTTAGAAAAATAACTTAGTTGAAATCATATTTGATGAAACTGTTCTAGAGTTAAGATATTTTATAAGAAACATTAAGTAAATGGTTTTGCTACTTATGGTAGAGAGCAGATGAATATTTGAAAAGCTAAAATTTTTAGATTTATATTTAATGAGAATTGAGCCTTTATTTAAACCTTTTTCAAACTAATACTTAGACTTTTTATAAGTGAAGGAAAGTTTTGAGTTTTAAACTTTTGAAAGAGGATAGTGAAATTCAAAGCCACTAAAGTCCTATCCAAATATAGTAATCCTCGCAATAAAAAAAAGGAAAAAAAAGAGATTGATAATGATCGCGAAAGAAAGAAAAGAAAAACAAAGAAAAGTGAAAAGAAAAAAATGTGAGAAGAAGCCTAATAAAAAATTGGTTTCATTTGAATCTTTTTAAATGAAAAGACTTAAAAATAATCCTAAGCTTATTCTTTTTCAGAAGGTCTTGGTTAAATTTGTATTGTTAAAGTGCTTAAATTCTATTTTTATACTTTCTTTGAATCTTTAGTTTGACATGTTTCAATTACTTTTGAAGTAAATAGAAAATCACGATTTCTAAGTTGAATATGAGATACTCTAACACTCTAGTCCTAAGTTGATTTGCTAGAATTTCTCCTATGTTACACTATAATATTTTTGAGATGAAATTATAGGAAAATCTTTTGAAACCCATAACCACAAGTCAACATATTTTGTTTTTAAAGTTATAGTGTTACTTGAGGACAAGTAACAGTTAAGTTTGGGTGACTTGACATACCTAAAAAGTATTTGATTGTACATATACATTTTATGCTTAATTTTTAGTGACATTACACTTTAAAGGAAGGTATTCATCATGTTTTGCTGCAGGTATGATGATTTTAGGTGATTAGAACAATATGAAGCAAAAAGGAGCGAATTTGGAGCGAAAAGTGGCAATTTGGCAAAATCAGCACACTGGTGCCGCCGGCGCCAAAATGGGCGCCGGTAGTGACCGATTCCAGAGAGCATTTGCATTAAATTGTCACAGCAGCGCCGCTGGTGCCCTAATTAGTGCCGATGGGTTTATGGCAGAGATTCAACGTCTTTGGACGCTTTTTAGAAGGGTGCTTGAGGAAACATTTAGAAATTCATCTCTACACTTTAAAATAACAATTTTATTTTAAAAAGAGAGAGAGAAGTTAGGAAAAACGTAGAGAATGTTTAGAGATCTTATAATAGGAGTAGAAATGTAAATTTGTACCTTTTTGGAGAGATTGGCGAGGGGATTTTGAGAGAATCTGTAAGGGTTTGTACTAGCATTACATGGATCAGCGAGAGACTTTGTAGGAGAGATTTTCATCTATCTTTCAAAGGGAAAAAGCCAAGTATTGTGTTCTTCATTATATTATGATTTTATAAACACTTATATAATGGATTTGCTTTAATGAAATGAGGTTTTTCATTGTGTTTTCTTCATGCTTTGTGATGTCTTTCTCTTACTTATTCTTCTTGTTTGGAAATAGTGGCATAAGAAGATTATTAAATTATTTTCATTCTACTTTTCTTTTGCAATGAGTTGGATTTATATTTAGGATAATGGGATGCATGCTAGAAGAAATTCTAATTATAAATGTGATGGTTTTTACTTTTACTTCATTTACATTACAATAAGAGCTCGTTGTAGTGTTAAAATTTGTTGTAATTACATTAAGAACCGAGTGAGTGAAGTAATTCTCAACAAAGTGGAACCATATTCAAATTCCATGGATGGTGAAGTTCATGGGGCTTGAGTGCAAATAAATAGGGAAATATACTTTGATGGGTATTGAATTGGAGATTTTAGGGTGACAGAATAAAATCCCCAATTCGGTCCTAGTGTTTGGAAACTAAAGCAAGAGTTAGCCTTCAGGTAAAGGAAAGCGGGATCTGTGGAGTGAGAACCAGTATCCTCTCAGCCTAATGATCCCCAAATATTTATGCTTATGCTTTACACATTATATTTCTACTCAATGCTAATATCACTTTCTTTACAACGACACCAAAAACTTGATTCTGAAGTAAATAAGAAATCAACATTAATTATATTTAATATAGGATTCTACACAGGTCTACGTATCATTTTGAAGTAATATAAGACTTTCTGATTGAACCCCGAGATATCGAACCTATAGGGAAATGTCTAAAAATTTAAAGAAAGAAAAAAAAAACAACTTTTTTACTTTTCAAAATGATTTTGCAAGTTATGTTTTACAATTAAAAAGTTTAAACTCTTTTTGATAAATTTAAAAAAAAAAATAAAGTAAACAACTAAAATTATCAAGACTATTAAATGATATGAAAACAAATGAGAATAAAATATCTTTTTCCTCTTCATGAATTAGTAATAATTATGGAATTTCATTGTGGAAGAATCGACCCGATTTTTGTATTTCCAAATACAAGAATTTGTTACAACTGCTAGAAAATTTAATTTCTGGCAAAGGCGTGAAACACTTGACTCGAAATAACTTGCTATATAGATGTGTACCAATTTTTAATTTACAGCAATAGCATTAAATAAAACTTGATTGCTACTGAATGCTAGGCCGTTAGTGATTAATACTTTTTAAATATTTGTTTATATAACAAAATATAATTTTAAAGGAAAATATTTTATATATTTTTTGGGTACTATGCAAGTATAAGTATCGTTTCAAGTAATAAAGGGCTTTGAAACAAAGACCCCAGTATCGATCTCACGGGGAAAAAGGGTAATAAATTTTTAAATATTGTATTTCAAAATTTTTTTGTATTTTAATCTAAATATAAATTACTTTTAATTTACTAGATGCAGATAAAGAAAATAATAATAAGAAAATGATTTGTGAAAACAATATAAAACAAACAACTTTCTTCCTTTCAATTAATCAAAGATTTTTAAGATAATTTAATATTCATTGGAGAATCTATATTATGGTACTGTGCCAAATAGAAGCATTCCTATTTTTTACCCTTTGATCCGTACGCAAAGAACATCGAGCTAATCTACGGATCGAGTCCGGATGTATTGTTAGTAGAATGGGTTAATCTAGGTTCACACTACTAGATGTCCAAGGGTGGCTTTGGTCGGTCCTACTAGTGACCCTTTCCTTATCTATATATCAAATTATAAGAATATAGTCTGTCACTCTAAAAACTTATCAATTCTACGCCCTTTAAATCTTATCTTCCTATTTATTTGCACTTCACCTTGAATAGCCCGCGTATGGACTTCGACTACCCAAGGATTCATGTGTCGTCTACAAGTTAAGAGTTCTTCTCCTTCTAGGTCTCAAAACTCTTCAACAGGTTTTAATAAGTTAAATGGCCAATTTAAAAAGTAAAGTAAGATCAGGTATTAATATCATCATAATGTTTTGAAAATATTTTAATTTTCAATTCTCCATCTAATTTTATATTATCTTATTTATCTTTACATAATTGAAGGAAGAAAGTAAACTAACTACTCAGAACACATTGAATATAAAAAACAAAACATAATAAATAAACTTTGAATCAAAAATAAAATACTTATCTCAAATATTCCTTCTACGCATCTTCGATTTCTACTGACTCCACAGTGTAATGAACTCCATATGCAACAACTTGAAAATAAACTTACTAAACTAAATAAAAGTGGCCCTAAATTTCTCTCTCTATTTCTCTCTCTAAGGATGAGAGATCCTAAAGTGGCTAAGAGATAGGGGATACAATGGGGGCACGATTTTCTTGAAGGAGTGGACTCCTATTTATAGGCTTCAAGGGTTGCCTTGAGGCACCTCTTCAAAACATGTCCAAATTCAATGAATCTTCTAGAAGGTCTGTCTGGCGCCTAGGCGCCGGAATCTGGCGCCTAGGCGCAGGACACCGCGTCCAGTTCTTCGCACCTCTTCACTTTGGCTTGCACCTCTTCGCGATTAAAACCATTTTGGAGCGTCCAAATGCAATGTATCACATGTCCTATTATCAAGGAACAACTGTCAGTCTTCTAGAATGTCCAATAATCGTTCACTCCGTCAGAATAACCGTCCAAAATTCGTCAAAAACTTTACAGTTTCAGTATCGAGTCTGGCGCGTAGGCGCCAACTTCTGGCGCCTAGGCGCCAACTTCTGGCGCCTAGGCGCCAGGCCATAATTTGTTATAATTCTTTGCTCCATTTTTGCTCCTTTTTGCTTCTTTTTCACCCTTTTTCCTTTTTTGGACATTTTTACATCACCTATATCCAAAAATACAAAAATACCTTTCATTAAAGCATATTTTCCTTAGAAATTGATAAAAATCAAAGCATAAAAATAGGTATTCTTTTTCATGGATCAAAATCCCCCAAACATAAATGTTACTTGTCCTCAAGTAACCCTTTTTACTATATAAAATGTATAACCTTTGGAATAAAAGATAAATATTTAAGATTCCTTATAATTTTTTATTTTATAAAGTCTTTACTAAATTATTAACCCAATTTCACTAACTAGGTTTAATTTTAAGAATTTAAAGAATATTCAATTACCAAATCATAAGATTTCAAATTTTTCATCCATTTTAAAAATAATAAAAGTTTATTATATTAAGATCTCATAGATTATTTACAAGAAAAAGTTTTCTTGAAAAACCTTTCCTAAATAAAGATTCATGCATAAAAATTAAATAAAATATGTAACTAATTTTCCTTCTATAAGATAATTCAAGTGAAGCCAATTTTTGATTAGGCATTTCCTCAAGCTTCTCCTCTCTTCTCTTTTCTCTTTTTTTTTCATATAGAGAGGATTACTATATCCGGATAGCTCGTTAATGATTTTGAACTTCACTATCCTTAACTTATATTTTCAAAACTTATACATTTCCACTTAATTATTATAACATAAACAAAAATTCAAAAAGATTTTAAATCTTTTCTTTTTTCAAGTGATAATTTTTTATTACTTAATACTTATAAAATTCCATTATTTCTACCATGAATAGAAAAATTCCTTAATCTTATTCTTTTTTAAGTTAAATAATCTACTCTTAAAATCAATCAAAGTTATTAAAATTTTGGTTAAGTTCACTAAATTGTTTATAATTTCAAAAATAAAAGTGATCTTAGATAGATTCTTCATTCATTAAGTTATGTTAAAAAGTTTTTATTTTAAGAAAATATTAGCTCTTTAAGGACAAATAAAATTTAAATTTGAATGTATTTTCCCTTCCCTCAAACTTAAGTTTTGGTATACTATGAAAATTTGAAAGTATGAGAGAAAGAAAATCATAATTTTAAAAAGGAAATTTTTATAAGTATGTAAAAACGATCATAAAAAGAAAAATTTACTTCTACTCATGCTTTTATGAATAATAAAGATCAAATTGAAGCAAGTATAAAAAGTAAGCAGGCTAATTTTTATGATTATACTAAATTTAAAACAAAATAAAAGCATAGCAAAATTACTAATTACTAAACAAGTAGACCGAAACAAACATATCATAAATTAACTCTAATCTCGAGTCTCAAACACAATATACTAAGAATATTCTAACAACAGAATCTTAACACTAATCAATCCACACAAGTACATAAACAAATCAACATACATCAAACATCAAACTAAACAAACAAACCAAACAAAACAAACTAACAATAAAGTAGCACAACATGGAGATCTATCAACTACTAGTCACTGGTTATAGCCTCATCATCATCATCATCACCAAAGGAAAACTCAACATCCTTAGGATTAACAAATGGCGTGAAACTAGGAAAAGTAGGGAAACTAATATCATGCTCACCCTTCAGAAATCTGACGAAGGCTTCATCATACTCAGCATCATAGCTACTCTTCCTCTGGGTATAATCAGATAAATGATCAAGTTCCCTATCAATAGTATCAACCCTACAATGAGTTTGAAATAACTCCTGCTGCTGCTCTATAAACTGATCATGCATTGACTCCCAGAAACTCGATGGTGGCTCAGTAGAAGTAGGTCTACCGGGAGTGGTTGTAGAAGAAGAAGGAGCAATCGATCTCTTCCCTCGAAGACGATCATATATGCTAATGCTCTCCTGACCAATCGGCTTAGTAGTCATCAACCTTTCCTCTGAAATATCTGTAGTGACTCCATTGCTAATACATAATGAATAAATCAGAGATGGGAATCCCAGTCCAACAGAAGTACTAGATCTCGTAGTAGAATCCACAGAATCATAAATAATACTGTTGACATCAATAGGCTTCCTTTCCTGAATGCAGTAGTTTAAGATCGCTCGATCTCTAGTCACTTCACCCAGGTGGTTGGAAGGTAAAAATCTTGCAGAAATAAAATTGTGCCATGCTTTAGAAATACCATTTAACTTCGAGGATTTGAAGTTTACCCATTTTCCGTTCCTGATCTTCCAAGATCTAGTACCGTCAGTCAAATAAGCAATGATCTTATCCAAATCTCTCTCAGATGGAGATAATTCAGAATAGTGTCACTCTATAGTCGATGGCAGGTCATAAAGACATTGATTCTTTTAGGAGTAAATCCTACTCCGACACCTCTGACAAAATCTTCATAATCTTCGGCATCAAGAAAATTCGCATAAAACACTCGAACTATTGGGATAACAACAACAACAGTGAAATAACAGAATAGTTGCGAGTTGTGCGCAACGATAGTGTTTTCAATCATCTCCCCCGGATGATAGAAACTTCGTTCTGAAATGAACTTGCTTGACGTCACAAATTTGTGGAATCGGAAATGCGCAGCCGCAGTAGAAAATTTGCTGCTATCAAAGTTGTCTCGTGCGTTCCCACATTTAGATTTGGAGCCATCTAAACGTGAAAGAAAACAAAAACAAATTTAGGAATAAAAAATTTAAAGTCTTTTTAAGTTTAGAAAACTTAAAATAAGTTTAAGAATCCAAAGAAATAACTAAAATTCAAAATTTTTTTTCAAAATTTTGGTTCTTAGCAAAACCTAGGGAAATCTATGGTGAAAATTGAAAATAAATGGTTTACAGTGTAGATCTGACCTTGAGACGAAGAAATCAAGTGGTTTCGCGCCCAAATCCTTAATGTTTTGACCTCAAAATGGATTCTTAAAGTTGGTTTTCATGAAAAATGGAGGAAGAAGAAGGCTTAGGCGTCGATAATGGCTTTTGGGGGGTATTTAAGGAATTTTTTGGGTATAGGCCGAACAGGTGCTTAGGCGCCGAATTCTAGCGCCAGACTCGCCTTTCACAAAAAATTATTTTTAAATTAAATTTTTCACCAAAATTTATAAATTCAACTTCCAATTACTCACATTAGAGTAGGGCTTCATTTTCTAACTTCCAAAACATTTTCCAAAAATTTTTAAAAATTAATTATTAAATCCTCCAATCAAATATAAAGTTTAAATCAAACTTCACTAAATTCCATTTATAATCTTCAATATTGGCTTAATATATTCCAGATAAGTATCATACTTGATTTAAGTTCCTAGTACACAATCAAACACAACAGTTTCTAAGAAAAAATAGCACATATTGAACATGAAAGCAAATACACAAATACAATCGATTCACTACATCGATACAACGACTCAACAAACCAGATAATAACGCTCTCATTACCAGGATACTCTAATCTTCACAAGGGAAATTGTGTATTCCGCTTGGAAAGAACACTAACGCTCTCGGGAAATCAGTAGCCGTCTTTTCGTCAATCCACTTGTTCTTCACATACATTTCAAGTTGAGCATCTTGATAAGCCGCAAAATGATCAAATTGAAGTTTCATCTGCCATTCTAGATGTTTAATCTGATGAAACATCTCATGAAGGCGATCTCCAATGCTTTTAAACTCCGCATCAAACTTATCCAAGCGACTAGAAATTTTCTCTAAACTTACCGCGATGAAACCATTGAAGTAGGGGTTGAGGAACCTTTGAGACCTTGTCCCTAGCCTCTTCTCCAAGATTTCTTCCTTCCATTTCTTCAAAAATTTCTCAAATCTCTCAAGAATGAAGTGTAATGGACGTACTTTGATTGATTGATGGTTAGGGATGAAGATGGGTTGATTTAAAGGTGAAAATCGAGTGAAAAACTGAAAATTTTTGGTTTTTGCACGACCCAGTAACGTGGTGCTTAGGCTCCAAATCTGGTGCCTAGGCGTCGGACCTATTGATACATAGTTTAACTCAAGCGCTTAGGCGCCGAATCTTGGCGCCTAGGCTCCGGAACTATGTTCAACTCCGTTTCGCCTAATCGTCAAATTTCAAAGTTTCGTTCTCCAAGATTGGTAAATTATACTGGTAAGAGTAATCTAGACTCAATAACACAAATTATATACAATCATAATGAAGGTTAACTTGATCTCCTTTTTACTCATATTTAGAATAGAGTGATCCAATTTCTAAATCTTACATACTTCAAAATAATCTTCAGCTTAAGTCAACAAAGACTTATAAGCTTCAAATTTTTCTAAAGTAATATTAAATTAGTCAAGATCGAGGCATAACCTTACATTAAAAACATAAAAACACTAAGAAAAAAGATAATTATGGGTTGCCTCCCACAAAGCGCTTGGTTTAACATCGTCAGCCCGACTTAAGTAAATCTTTAATCAGGTTGACTCAATTCATAAGCCTCTTTATAAATAATTTTAATATCTCCCAAATAAGGCTTCAATCTTAATCCATTTACTTTAAAAAATTTTCCTGTTTTGGGGTCTTTAATATCCACAGCTCCATAATGGTATACTTTCTCAATTATATAGGGTCCAATCCATTTAGATCTTAATTTTCCAGGAAAAAGTTTTAAATGAAAATTAAATAGTAATACTTCTTGTCCATGCTCAAAAATTTTTCCTGAAATTTTCTTATCATGTAACATCTCCATTTTCTCTTTATAAATCCTTGCATTTTCACATGATTCATTTCTTATCTCTTCCATCTCATTCAATTACAATAATCTCTTTTCTCCTGCTTCATTCAATGTAAAATTAAATTCTTTTATCGCCCAATAAGCTTTATGTTCAAGTTCAATAGGTAAGTGACAATGTTTACCATAAATTAACCGGTAAGGTGACATTCCGATTGGTGTCTTATAAGCTGTTCTATAAGCCCATAATGCAGAATCAAGTCTATCAACCCAATCAGTTCTTTTAGGATTAACAGTCTTCTCTAAAATTCTATTAATTTCTCTGTTTGATACTTCATCCATTTTACTTGTACGTGGGTGATAAGCAGTTGCAATTCTATGTTTGATTTCAAATTTTTGTAGTAATGATTGAATTCTTACATTCCTGAAATGACTTCCACCATCAGTGATAATTACCTTAGGCATTCCAAATCTTGAAAATATCATTTTCTTTAAGAATTTAGAAACACTTTTGGAATCACAGTTTGGTAAAGCAACAGCTTCAATCCACTTTGAAACATAATCAACTACTAATAAAATATAAATTTTTCCAGATGATGGAACAAATGGTCCCATAAAGTCTAAACCCCATATATCAAAAAATTCAACTTCTAATATATAGTTTAAAGGCATTTCATCCTTCCTAAATATATTTCTCATCCTTTGACATCGATCACATGTTTTCACATAATGTCTCACATCTTTAAATAAGGTAGGCCAATAAAATCCAGAATTTAAAATTTTAAATGCAGTTTTATCTATGCCAAAGTGTCCTCCAAAATCGGAATCATGACATTTTTGAATAATAGCAAAAGTTTCCTCAAAAGGTAGACATCTTTGAATTAAAGAATCTCTTCCAATTTTAAATAAATGAGGATCTTCCCAAAAATAAGATTTAGCATCATATTTAAATTTCTTAATAAATTTGTTATCCAATTCATAAGGTAAAATATTGCTAACTAAATAGTTAACAATATCAGCATACCAAGGTGTTTTGCATCCTTGAATAACATATAAAGATTCATCAGGAAATTTCTCATTTATATTTTCTTCTGAAATAATATCATTTTTAATTCTAGAGAAATGATCAGCAATTTGGTTTTGAGTTCCTTTTCTATCTACTATTTGAAAATCAAATTCTTGTAGAAGTAAAACCCATCTTATCAGTCTAGGTTTAGAATCCTTCTTAGATATTAGATATTTAATAGCAGAATGATCAGTATGAACTATGCATTTAGTACCAAGAAGATAAGGTCTAAATTTATCAAAGGCATATACTATAGCTAGAAGCTCCTTCTCAGTGGTATTGTAATTTCTTTGTGTTTTAGTGAGAGTTTTACTAGCATAATATACAACTTTGAAAACCTTCTCATATTTTTGTCCTAATATAGCTCCAATTGCAAAATTACTTGCATCACACGTTAATTCAAAAGATTTATTCCAATTAGGTGAAACAATGATAGGTGCAGTTATTAGTTTTTCTTTTAGAATATTAAAAGCATTAATACATTCTTTGTTAAATTCAAATTTCACATCTTTTTCTAATAAATGACAAAGAGGTTTAGCAATTTTAGAAAAATCCTTTATGCACCTTCTATAAAATCCAGCATGACCTAGAAAACTTCTCACATCAGTAACAGTAGTAGGTGGTTGCAATTCAGCAATAATTTTCACTTTCGCTTGATCTACTTCCATCCATTTTTGTGAAACTTTGTGACTAAGTACAATGCCTTCTGTGACCATGAATTGACATTTTTCCCAGTTAAGAACTAAGTTTGTTTCTTCACATCTTTTCAGAACTTTGGAAATGTTTTCCAAACAAGATTCAAAAGAAGTTCCAAAAACTGAAAAATCGTCCATGAATATTTCAATTCCTTTGTCAATCAAATCACAAAATATTGACATCATACATCTTTGAAAAGTTGCAGGTGTGTTACATAAACCAAAAGGCATTCTTCTAAAAGTAAAGGTTCCATAAGGACTTGTAAATGTTGTTTTCTCTTGGTCCTCAGGAGCAATAAGTAATTGATGATAACCAGAATATCCATCTAGAAAACAAAAATATGGGTGTCCATCTACTTTATCGAGCATTTGATCCAAGAAAGGTAAAGGAAAATGATCCTTTCTATTGGCGTCATTTAATTCCTATAATCAATACAAATTCGCCATCCAGTAATATGTCTTGTAGGAATTAGTTCATTTTTATCATTGACAATGACCGTTACACCTCCTTTCTTCGAAACACAATGAAGAGGACTTACCCATTGACTATCCGAAATAGGATAAATAATACCAGAATCTAACCCCTTAACAGTTTCTTTTTTAACAACCTCTTTCATGATAGGATTTAATCTTCTTTGCGGTTCAATAGTAGGTTTAAAATTTTCTTCCATTAAAATTCTACGCATACAAATGGAAGGGCTTATTCCTCTTATATCAGCAATAGTCCAACCAAAAGCTTTCATATAATTCTTTAACACACCTAGTATTTTTTCTTCTTGATCTTTACTCAGTTCAGAAGAAATAATAACAGGTAAAGTTAACGAATTTCTAAGAAATGCATATTTTAAATGTGAAGGTAACATTTTTAATTCCAGTTCGGGGGCTTTTTTAATTGATGGTAAAAGTATATCATTTTGAGTTATGTCTAAAGTTTCGAAGTTATCTTTAATAAAATGAGTCTCTTCTTCTTTTACTTCTTCATTTTCATTAGTTAAAAATTCAAATTTTTCTTCAGAAATGACTTTACATTTTTCTTGATAATGTTTCTCAATTAAATAATCAATTATATCCATTCGATAACATTTCTCTTTATCAGGGTACTTCATTAATTTAAGAACATTGAGTTTAATCTCTTGATCATTAACTCTCATGGTTAATTCTCCCTTTTGCACATCAATCATAGCTCGTCCGGTAGCTAGAAAAGGTCTCCCTAAAATAATAGGTATCTCTTTATCTTCTTCCATATCAAGTACGATGAAATCTACAGGAAAGATAAATTTATCCACTTTAACAAGGATATCCTCTTTAACTCCTTTAGGATAAGTGATAGATCTATCAGCTAACTGAAGGGTTATGGTGGTGGGAGTAATCTCTCCTAAATTCAATCTTCGAAAAATAGAATATGGCATGAGATTAATACTTACTCCTAAATCACATAAAGCTTTTCCACAAAATTTTTCTCCAATAGCACAGGGTATTGTGAAACTTCCAGGATCCTTAAGTTTTTCAGGTAATTTCTTTTGAATTATTGCACTGCATTCTTCACTTAATGAAATAGTTTCAAAAGCTTCAAATTTTTGTTTCTTGCTTAAAATATCCTTCATAAATTTTGCATAAGTTGGCATTTGTTCCAAAGCTTCAGCAAAAGGTATGTTAATAGTATGTTTCTTAAAAATTTCAAAGAACTTAGAAAGTTGATGATCAAGTTTCGCTGTTTAAGTCTTTGAGGAAAAGGTGGTGGTGGTTTTTCAACTTCCACATTAATAGGTATAACGTACTCGATCTTGACTAGAGAGAGAGTTTCTTTAGGTTTTTCGATCTCTTCAACCTCAATCTATTTTTCAATTTCATTCTGCATTCTTTCTTTTAATTCCTTTCCACTTCTAAGTTGCACAGCCTTAACATGTTCATGTTCTTTTCCAATTTCCTTTGGATTAATTTCAACATTACTATGAAGTGTTCCTACGGTCTGTTATTAATTAAAGTAGCAATTTGCCCCATTTGATTTTCGATATTACGAATAGCAGTATTTTGATTTTGTAATTGACTATTCATTTGTAAAATTAATTCTTCTATTGAAAAATTTTTCTGTTGATTATTAAATCCAGGAAATTTATAATTTGAATTAACTTGATTATTCCAATTTCCAGTGGGATGAGATTAATTGTTACCCCATTGTTGTTGTGATATATTCCAGTTAAAATTAGGATGATTTTTCCACCAAAGATTATAATAATTTGAATGAGGACTATTTTTACTTGCAATAGCTCGTAAAGTTTCAATAGTTTGAGAATCTTCAATATTAGCAGAGTTATTATGTGAAATATTAATTGCAAAATTATCTAATTTTTCAGACATTGCAGCTACTTGTGAAGCTAGGATAGAAAAGGCTTCATTATCGTGAATACTTGCCATCTTTTTAGGATTAATCCTTTCGGAAGGCCATTGAAAATTGTTATTAGCCATTTCTTCAATTAAAGTGTAAGCTTCTTCAAATGATTTAGACATTAAAGAACCTCCAAGAATGAAGATCTATAATTGATTTTAAAGATCCAATTAATCCATTGTAAAATGTTTGAATAATTAATCAATCAGGTAAAGCATGATGAGGACATTTTCTTAATAGTTCATTAAGTCTTTCACAAGTTTCATATATTTTATCCCCGTCAAATTAACTAAACGAAGTAATATCATTTCATAATTTAGCAGTTTTAGAAGGAGGAAAATATTTAGCAAGGAATTTTTGTGCCATTTCAGCCCATGTTTTAATAGAACCAGTTGCTAATGAGTTTAACCACATCTTTGCTTTATCTCTTAAGGAAAAAAGAAAGAGTCTAAGTCTAATAAAATCATCAGAAACATTGTTATATTTAAAGGTAACACAAAGTTCTAAAAAACTAACAAGGTATAAATTTGGATCCTCATTTGGTGTTCCACCAAATTGATTGTTTTGCACCATTTGAATAATAGACGGTTTAAGTTCAAAAGAATTAGCATCTACATTGGGTATTTGAATACTACTATGAAGTTCATTAACTGTAGGGTTAGCATAATCCCTTAATGTTTTATAAACATTTTGATCATTAAGTTCAATTGGATTTTGTAAAGTAGCCATTTCTTGAAATTTTTGAATTTGTTTTCCCTTTTTAATTTTTCTAATTGTTCTTTCTAGTTCAGAATCTGAAGGTATTAATCCTTCAGAACCAAAACTACGCATAAAACAAATAAAGCAAGGAATAAAATTTTTATTTTATTTTATTTTATTTTATTTTTATATTTTTATATATTTTTTTATGTTTTTGGAAATATAATATTTAAAAATCTATAAATAGTACCTCTTATTCCTCGGCAACGGCGCCAAAACCTTGACCCAATTTTTGTATTTACAAATACAATAATTTGTTATCACTGTTAGAAAATTTAATTTCTGGCAAAGGTGCGAAACACTTGACCCGGAATAACTTGCTATATAGATGTCTACCAAATTTTAATTTTCAACAATAAGCATTAAATAAAACTTGATTGCTACTCGAATGCTAGGTCGTTAGTGATTAATACTTTTTAAATATCTGTTTATATAGCAAAATATAATTTTAAAGGAAAATATTTTATATACTTTTTGGGTACTACGCAAGTATACATATCGTTTCAAGTAATAAAGGGCTTTGAAACAAAGGCCCCAGTATCGATCGCACGGGAAAAAAGGGTAATAAATTTTTAATTACTGTATTTCAAAATCTTTTTGTATTTTAATCTAACTATAAATTACTTTTAATTTACTAAATGCAGATAAAGAAAACAATATTAAAAAATGATTTGTGAAAACAATATAAAACAAACAACTTTCTTCCTTTCAATTAATCCAAGATTTTTAAGATAATTTAATATTCGTTGGAGAATCTATATTATGGTATTGTGCTAAATAGAAGCATTCCTATTCTTTACCCTTTGATCCAGGTGCAAAGAACATTGGCTAATCTACGGATCGAGTCCGGATGTATTGTTAGTAGAATGGGTTAATCTAGGCTCACACTACTAGATGTCCAAGGGTGGATATGGTCGGCCCTACTAGTGACCCTTTCCTTATCTATAAATCAAATTATAAGAATTTAGTCTGTCACTCTAAAAACTTATCAATTCTACGCCCTTTAAATCTTATCTTCCCATTTATTTGCACTTCACCTTGAATAGGCCGTGCATGGCCTTCGACTACCCAGAGGTTCATGTGACATCTACAAGTTAAGAGTTCTTCTCCTTCTAGGTCTCAAAACTCTTCAACAGGTTTTAACAATTTAAATGGCCAATTTAAAAAGTAAAGTAAGATCAGTTATTAATATCATTACAATGTTTTGAAAATATTTTGATTTTCAATTCTCCATCGAATTTTATATTATCTTATTTATCTTTTCATAATTGAAGGAAGAAAGTAAACTAACTACTCAGAACACATTGAATATAAACAACAAAACATAATAAATAAACTTTGAATCAAAAATAAAATACTTATCTCAAATATTCCTTCTACAGATCTGCTGATTCCTACTGGCTCCATAGTGTAATGAACTCCAGATGCAACAACTGGAAAATAAACTTACTAAACTAAATAAAAGTGGTCCTAAACTTCTCTCTCTATTTCTCTCTCTAAGGATGAGAGATCCTAAGTGGCTAAGAGATAGGGGATACAATGGGGGCATGATTTTTCTGAAGGAGTGGACTCCTATTTATAGGCTTTAAGGGTTGCCTTGAGGCACCTCTTCAAAACATGTCCAAATTCAATGAATCTTCTAGAAGATCTGTCTGCTGCCTAGGCGCCGGAATCTGGCACCTAGGCGCCGGACACCGCGTCCAGTTCTTCGCACCTCTTCACTTTGGCTCGCACCTCTTCGCGATTAAAACCGTTTTGGATCATCCAAATGCAATGTATCACATGTCCTATTATCAAGGAACAACTGCCAGTCTTCTAGAATGTCCAATAACCGTTCACTCCGTCAAAATAACCGTCCAAAAGTCGTCAAAAACTTACAGTTTCAGCAATGAGTCTAGCGCGTAGGCGCCAACTTCTGGCGCCTAGGCGCCAGGCCATAAATCTTTATAATTCTTGTATTTTGCTCCATTTTTTCTCCTTTTTGCTCCTTTTTCACCCTTTTTCCTTTTTTGGACCTTTTTACATCACCTACATCCAAAAACACAAAAATACCTTTCATTAAAGCATAATATCCTTAGAAATTGATAAAAATCAAGGCATAAAAATAAGTATTTTTTTTCATGGATCAAGTATCTAAATGTATTGTGCCAAATAGGAGCAATTATATTCTTTACCCTTAATTGGTTCTATAAAGAACATAGGTTAATCTGAAGTTTTGAAATCTTGTAGATGGGTTAGGCAGGGAAGATACTAGCTATTACTCTAGAATTTTCTCTTTTCCCTCTACTAGAGGCTAACATCACATAACAAAACTTAAAACATCAAACCAAATTGGGGGCTTTAGCCTATCATACTAAAGTCCTCTAATTCTACACCTAAAAATCATATCTCCATATTTATTTGCACTCAACTATATGGACTACAATTCTCACCCATACAGTTTCATGTGATTCACTCCAATTGTTGTTTGAGACAATGTCGTATTCATTCTTAAATGTCCTCACAACAAATTTTAAAATCTCAATTGACCAAATCAAGAGGAAAATGAAGTGCAAGAAAGTGGAATCATTACAACTTCTTCCAACATTAAACATCTACACTTTACTCAACTTCCTTCCATAGTTTAATTACTTCTTCATTTGAAAGAAAAAAGATAAATAAAATTACTCATAACTCATGAAGAAAACACAAACACAATTTGATATGAAAGTAGAAATCATAGTGAAAACTCAACAACTCTTACTTTAAAACAAAATGTAAAAGCAAAGATAAAAACTTTTCTAAAAATCCCCTCCACAAGATTCTTGAAGTTCTTTTGAAACTTTTGCTTTCCGCTAAATAACACTTTAGGGGGTGCCCAGATCTAAGGATCGACTCTCCTAAATTCTAATACAAACTATGATAAAGTAAAGTGGAAAAGTAAAGAAATTATGGCAAGAAAAAAACTCTATTTCTTTCTCTTTCCCTTTAACCACTTAATGTTTTTCTGCAACTTCTCCTGCCAATACTTCTTTTCAAATCATTTCTTTTTTTCTGATCTTCAGAACTTCATTTTAATATTTCTTTAGAAGGTACTTTGGTGTCACTTCAAAACATGTCCAGATTTAATGTATCTACCAAAGGATGCATTTGTTCAATTAAATATGCCACCCAAAAGAAGTTAAGGAAGTTTAAACCATAAGTTGCTTCAAACACCCATTGAAAATGATGCCAAATTTGATTTAATTTGTCACTTATAATTGTCACGCCTATGCACTAGCCATCGGCGCTTAGGCACCAAAGGCTAATTTTGCACACCTTTCATTTTTGCTCAAAATTTGATCCTTTTTTGCTCATTTCATCACAATCACTCTTTTTAATCAAACCTGCAATAAAAACATGAACATACCTTACATTAAAGTGCAATATCATCAAAAATTGGTATAAAAATGTGCATAAAAATATTATATATTTTAAGTGTATCAAAATCCCCCAAACTTAAAATATTACTTGTCCTCAAGTGACACTATAATCATATAAAAATAAAACATGCAAATTATGTAAATGTGTTTCTTTAGGAAGGTTTCAAAATTTTTTTTAGAAATGAAATAGTCCAATTTAGAAAAAAATTTTGTAAATGAGACCAACTTAAAGTTTAGAAAGTTCTAAAGTAATGGATCATGATAAATTTGAGTTCCTATCAAATTCAGAAATTTTTGTAGATTTTTCAAAAAAAGTAAGATTTAAACACTTTATTTTCCTCACTTAAAAACTTTTATTAGAAAATAATTTTACTTACTATATTTTATTCTTATGCTTTACATTATCTCAAAACATGTATTTAAAAATTCAGGTGTGGACTCAATTTTTTATTAAGCCCTTAAATCCTCAAAATTTTCCTTCCTTCTTTTTGAAGCAAGGATTATAATATCTAGATAGGCCATTAATGATTTTAAATTCAACCCTTCCATTTAATTAAAGGTTTGTATATATCCTTCACATAAAAATTATAATAATAGTGTTGAAATTTATTTTTCAATAAAAGAAATTTATGACTTAAAAAATAAAAGTCAAATCTTCTATTTTTCCAAAAATACAACATTTTAATATTTCCTACTAAATATTGTTTGTCTATATTTAACATTTCTTTACTTAGGAAATTTTAACTTTAAAATTTTCATCATTACTATAGATTTTAACTAAGTTTTCTTGCTCATTTCTATATTCAAAATTTTGTTTCCATAATATAGCTTCATATACATAATTATTTTAAATCAAAAATTAAATTTTATTTATAATATTCTTGAGAACAAATAAAATTTTAGTTTTTGAAAATTATTTTTAAATTTCCCCCAAACTTTAAAATTTTAATTAAGATAAAACATTTAAGCATAAGAAATGATACACGCGTAAGAATTAAAAACTAAAATAACCTGCTTACTGGAATCTTCATAACCTGAATATGCAAGTATAATAGTTTAAAAATAGGAGTAATCAAAAATCAAATTTATATTTTTAATTTTTCATAAAAGAGAAATTTCAAAGGACATCTAACTTAACATAACAAAAATCACAAGAATACTAGAAAAAGTATGGTAACAAATCTTGAAAAGTTTAAACATGCAACTTAAATAGTGGTTTCTAATAGTGTTCTAAATTTTCCTAACAATTTTTGGAATTAAATTATACACTACTAAAAACACAATACACTATGACTACATTAAAAAATTTACTACCACAAACATATTACGACAATACATCACGTAAATCAAAACTATCACGAAATATCAATCTAACACAAATATATCTGAATATGCATATCAGAAATAATCCAACTATAAACCAAACATATCAGAGTTTACAAAAAAATACATCAAACAATAAAAAGTCTAAACATCACAAAACACAAATAAAAACATCACAGACTCAGCAAATATCAATCATAATCATCATCCTCATCTCCCTCACTCCAATCTATAGAAGGCACATTTTGAACATAATAACGATAAGGAGGCATCTCAGCATTGTGATATCCTCTAACCAGTTTGTCCATATAATGCTGATAGTTCTCCTCATACTCATAATGTTTCTAAATGTATCTCTCAATATTTTCCACCTTCTCATATATATGCTTACCATGTTCTCTAGTTAGACTTACGTTCATCAAAATCTTCTGTAACAATCCATCCTGTGAACCAGAAAACTCATCTTTAGATGAGGATGCTTGAGAAGTAAAAGCACAAGAAGTAGAAGTAGCAAAACTTGGAGCTCTAACAAATCCTCCTTTCCAGCCAAATTCTGAATGCACAGTGTAAGTGTTCACATTTACACTTGTAAGAGGTCTAAGTGGCTGAAAGTCCTTTTCCCAAATTTCAAACTTAACACCAGACTGCTAACAATTTGAATGAATAAGGGAAGGAAATCCCATACCTGCAGTAGTAATAGCTCTGACATAGTTGATGATATAATAAAAAATAATAGCTCCAATGTCTATTGACTTTCCCTGCTAAATACCATAATTGAGAACAACTCTCTCTTGTAACATCGCTAACATGATTAGACAATAATAACTTAGATGAGATAAAATAATGCCAAGCCTTGGAGGTAGCATTTAACTTTGAGGGTTGGAAATTCACTCTCTTGTAATTTGTGATTTTCCAAAGACCTCTTCCATTAGTCAGAAAAGTCATAATCTCATCTATTTACCCTTTCGTAGGATGGTAGTTTGCATAATAACAAACAATTTCAGGAGGCGGTAGGTAAAAGGTATTGATTACCGCAGGAGAAAATCAACCTATTGTCCTCGAACTAATACCAAATTTTCCTCTAATGCTAAAAAGTTAGCATGGAACTCTCTTACCACTGAAACAATAGCAACAGCGGAGAAGCAACAGTAATTTCTTTAATTTCTTCATGCAATCATTTCATCAATATATCCTCCTGGTTTACTAAAAACTCACTCACTAATCAACTTAAGTGATGACAGTGCATTAACCTAACGATCCTCATCTCTAGAACTAACGAACTTGTCTGAATTGAAGCTATCCTTTCCCTTCGAACGCTTCAATTTTGGAGCCATTTCTAAATATAGCAAAAATTTTCACCATAATTTCCAAAATCAAAACTAAACTTGCTAAACTGAAATTCTAAAGGCACAATCTACTTAATCCAACCTATTCTCAAGCTTTTTCTCAAATTTTCAGAATGAATAGTGATTTTCAAAATTTTCAAGAATGTACTCAAAATGCAAGGTGAAAATAAAAAATTTTTGCTTAGGAGAAGTGCTCATACTTTAAGGAGTTGAGATCTAATAAATTTCGTCAAAATCAGCTCTAAATTGATCAAATTAAGTGAAGTCCTAGGAAGCTTATCGCGACTTTGGGAGTTTGAAGGTCACTGTGGGGGAATGAATGTCATTTTTTTGAATTTTAATGCCTGTAAATCACTTTTCACAAACCAGCGCCTATGCATGAAAATTCGACGCATAACCGGGAGTGCTGGAACTTATGCACTGAGGGTTTGACGCTTAGGCACGAGTGTGCATATTTTAACTACTAAATAAATTACACTAATACGCCTAGTTAATTACCCTTAAATAATTTAAATAATTATTTATACCCCATACACACTTAATTACTCCAAAATCTCACTTAAATATCAATCGATTCACATAAATTTCACACACAAACTTATATTTCATTAAAATCAAAACACTTAATACAACTAGAAATTTCAATCCAAAATCCTTGGATGAAATTTTCCAAAACACATGTTCATAATATATATAATTAAATACAATACCACATAATTAAGATGCAACACACTTAAAACACAAACACTAAACAAACATTACAACAATCACAAATATTAAAAACTAAACATAGATAACTAAATCACAAGACCGTAGTAGAATTTAATTCCATTCTCAATTAGGTGGAATATATCCAGAACCACCATTAGTTCCATTTGAACCATTTAGAATGTAAATCTAATAAAATGGGCGATGGTTGAAAACTCTCACATCTTCATCTTCTAACCATTTGTTCTTCAAATACATCACTTTATCTGCTTCTTCCACATGACTTGTATGACTGAATTGCATTTTGAGTGCCATCCAATGTGCGCTAAATGTGTGTTAGTTTCATTTACCTTTGCTTCGATTGAAGCCACGTCAGCCTCGATCTTTGATATCCTTTCTGCGATTCCTTGAATATTAATGGCTAGAAATCAATTGTATAATTCTTGCACACTCTCACAAATAAACTTATTCTTGTTGGCTTCCTCGTTCTTCTTAACTTCGCTCACCCAAGAAGACATTTTGGCTCTCAAAATTCTCTTCCTTAAGACTCATAAGTGAAAATAAGAACTAGGGCAAGTATCTCTTAATTCTAGGCCTTTCTATATACTAGGGTAGTCTCCAAAGCCGACCCTAGATGTGTTTTAACTCCTAAATAAATCCCAAACCACTTACTTACAATTTAGGTATCTAGAACCACATTTATCATGTTTTTAGAACTATGACACCTTAGTGCCGACATCTGGCGCTTAAGCACGAGTGCTCATTTTAGCACAGGTATGTTAAACGTCCAAATTTTCATTTCGACTCCTCTAAGTCATCAATTAAGGTCCAATAAACACCACTATAACATAAGAACTTCAAAATACTACCACATTTTTTTATATCAAACCAAACAAAAGCACTCAAAGTAAACTTAAAGCAAAGCACACCGATAAATATGGGTTGCCTCCCACAAAACACTTGGTTTAACATCTTCAGCCTGACATACCCAGAGCTTATTCTGAGTGACCCTACGTTAGATTATCATCAAATTTAGATTTATCGGCTGTAAAATAAGGTTTTAGTTTATGACCGTTGACTTTGAATATTTTTTCAGTCTTAGGATCTTTAATATCCACAGCTCCATAGGAATAAATTTTCATCACAATAAATGGACCCATCCTCCTGGACTTAAGTTTTCCAGCAAATATTTTCAATTTAGCATTATATAACAAAACTTGTGTCCTGGCTCAAGATTTTTTGTAAGAATCTCCGATCATGCCATAACTTCATCTTTTCATTATAAATCTTAATGTTTTCATAAGATTCATTCTTTATTTCTTAAAGCTCATTTAATTGAAATAATCTTTTTTCACCAGCATCTTTCAAATTATAATTGAACTCTTTAATACCCCAATATGCTTTATACTTAAATTCAACTGGTAATGGACAAGCTTTCCTAAAAATTAGCCTATATGGAGACATTGCTATAGGAGTTCTATATGTAGTCCTGTAGGCCCACACAACATAATCCAATTTGATTGACCAATTCTTCCTATTTGGATTAATAGACTTTTCCAGTATTCTTTTAATTAAATGATTGAATAATTTAACCAAATCACTAGTTTACGGAAGATAAACAGTAACAATGTGATGGTTAATATGATCTTTCTTTACTAGCTTTTCTATAATCACATTTATAAAATAACTTCCCCCATTAGTTATGATTACTCTTGGTATTCCAAATCCATAAAATATATTCTTTCTTAAAAATTTTGCAACACTTTGAGCATCACATAGAGGTAAAGCAACAGCTTTTATACATTTGGATACATAGTCTACCGCTATCAAAATGAATATATTTCCAAAAGATGGTATAAATGGTCTAGTGAAATCTAATCCCCAAACGTCAAATATTTCAACTTCCAACATATAAATTTGGGGCATCTCCTTTCTTCTAGAAATATAGTCTACACGTTGACATCGATCATAATTTTTAATATAATTATTAACATCCTTAAAAGTTGTAGGCCAATAAAATCCAGATTGTAAGATTTTATATGCAGTTTTATCAACAACAAAATGTCCCCCATAATTAAAATTATGACATTATTGAATAATTTCATAAGTTTCTTCTCAAGCCACACATCTTCGAATTAGTCAGATCATTTCAGAATAAGCTCTGGGTATGTTAAAAACGGGTCATCCCAAATATAACTCTTAATTTCAGATAAAATTTCTTCCTCTCTTGGTATGTCAAACCATAGGGTATAATATCACTGACATTAAAGTTTACAATATCAACATACCACAGAACATGCCACTCATTGATAGTGAACAATTTTTTATCAAGAAAGTATTCATTAATTTTCTTTTCAAAGTAGAGAGATTTTTCAAAATCAAGTCTGGACAGAGGATCAACAATTTGATTATCAGCACCCTTCCTATCTACTATTTCAAAATTAAATTCTTGCAAAAGAAGAATCCATTTTATCAGTCTTGGTTTTGCATCCTTCTTTTTCATTAAATACTTAATAACAGAATGGTCAGTATGCACCACACACTTTGTTCCAATTAAATATGATCTGAATTTATCAAAGGCAAATACTATAGCTATTAACTCTTTCTCGGTTGTGGTATAATTAATTTGTGCTTCATTAAGAGTTCTACTAGCATAGTAGATCACTTTTAAAATTTATCATGTCTCTGACCTAAAACAGCTCCAATAGCATAATCACTTGCATCACACATTAATTTAAAAGGCTTTTCCCAGTTTGGTGAAACTATAATAGGTGCAGTGATTAATTTTTCTTTTAATGATTAAAAAGCTTTTAAGCATTCTTCATCAAAATAAAAAATCACATCTTGTTTCAGTAAACGACATAAAGGCTTTAGAATCATTGAAATTCTTTAATATAAGGTCTGTAGAATCCAACATGTCCTAAAATACTTCTAATTCCTCTTACATTAGTTGGGCAAGGTAAATTAGCGATCACTTGAATTTTTGCAGGATCTACCTCCATACCTTTTTTTGATATACGATGTCCCATTACAATTCATTTTGCTACCATAAATTGGCAATTTTCCCATTTAAGGACTAAATTAGTTCTTCACAGCGCTGAAGAAATTTTGATAGATGTTCTAATAATGATTCAAATGAAATTCCAAACACTGAAAAGTCATCCTTAAAACTTCAATTCCATTTTCAATTAAATCATAGAAAATTGCCATCATACATCTCTGAAATGTAGCAGGGGTATTACATAAACCAAAGGACATTATTCTAAAAGCAAATGCACATAAGGACTGGTAAACATTTTTTTCTCTTGATCCTCAGAAGCAATTTGTATTTGGTGGTAACCATTATATCCATCCAAAAAATAAAAGTATTTATGCCCAGCCAGTCTATCGAACGTCCGATCTAGAAATGGTAGTGCAACATGGTCTTTCCTTGTTGTAAGGTTTAATTTTCTATAATCAATGCATATTCGCCACCATGTAACTTGTCTTATTGATATTAATTCATCCTTTTATTAACAAACATAGTAACTCCTCCTTTCTTAAAAACACAATGAATAGGACTAACCCATGCACTATCTGAAATAGGGTAGATAGTTCCAGCATCCAACCACTTTAAAATTTCTTTTCTAACAACATCTTTCATGAGAGAATTTAAACTTCTTTGAAGATCAGCCTGAGGTTTGCAGTTCTCTTTCATAAGGATTCTATGCATATAATTTGAAGAACTGATTCCTTTAATTTCAGATATTCTCCTTCAAAAGGCTTTCTTATATTTGTTTAGAGCTTCAAGCAAACTCTCTTCTTCTTTTTCAGCCAATTAAGAGGAAATTATAATTGACAAAGTTGAGGAATCCCCTCAAAAGGCATATATTAAATCAGTACGAAGCATCTTTAATTCAAGTTTAGGAGGTTTTTCAATTGATGGACTAAAAGATTTATCTTTTTTAGTCATGTCCAACAATTCAAAATTTTCATGAACATAATTTACATCTTCCTCATGAAAATCTTTAGAATGTTGTTATTCCTCTTCTTGCTCGTGTTCCAATTTTTACTTTCAGATTCCTCTTCATAAGTTGATTTGAAATGACATTCACTTAGATATCTGATAACAACAAATCTGTAGCACTCATCAACTTTACGTCTTGCAGGATATTTCATTGATTTAGAGATATTGAATGTAACAGTTTGATCATTCACTCACATAGTTCATTGCCCTTTTTGTACAGATATCATTGCTCTGCCTATGTCTAGTAAAGGTCTCCCTAAAATTATGGGTATCTCTTTATCTTCCTCCATATCTAGCAAAATGAAATCAACAAGAAAGATAAATTGATCTACTTTCACTAAAACATCATCTATAACTCCTTTACAATATGTAATCCAGCGATTCGCTAATTGTAGAGTTACTGTAGTCAGGGTTCTTTCTCCTAATCTTAGTCTTTTAAATATAGGTAATAATGGCATAAGGTTATTGCTTGCACCAAAATCACATAAAGCTTTCCCATGAAATTTGTCCCCGTCCGCACATGGAATTGTGAAACGACCAAGATCTTTAAGCTTTTCAGGAATCGTTTTCTAAATTATTGCACTACACTTCTCACTAAATGCAATCGTTTCATTATCTTCAAAATTCATTTTTCTGTTGAGAATATCCTTCAAAAATTTCACATAGCTTGGCAGTTGTTCTGAGGCTTCAACAAATGGAATGTTGATCGTAAGCTTCTTAAATATATTCAAGAAATTTGATAATTGCTTATACAACTTTTCTTGTCAAAATCCCTGAGGAAATGGAGGTGGTTGTTTTTTTAAATAAATCTTAGCTAAAGAAATAGATCTTTCCAAACCTTTCAGAGCATCCTCTTTCGGTTCTTCAATCTCTTCTTTCTCTACTTCAATCTCTTTTTGAACTCTACCTTCCAACTCTCTTGCACTTCCCAATTGAATTGCTTTTACTTGCTCTTTATTCTTGTCTCTTCGATTTAATTATGAATTACTAGGAAATGTTCCTTGGGATCTATTACATAATGAATTGGCAATCTATCCCAATTGATTCTCAATAATTCTAATTGCAGCTCCATAACTTTGCAATTGATTTCCCATTTGTAACACCACTTCTTCTATAGACAACTTCTTCTCCTTAAATTTGAAGCATTGTTAAAACCTGGAGAATAGGTTGGTCCATAATGATTTCCCTTGGTTGTTCCAGTTCCCTAATGGGTTTACTTGATTGTTCCCCCATTGTTCATTACTACCACCCTAATTAATGTTGTTCCAGTAAAAGTTTGGATAGTTCTTCCAAACTGGGTTATAATAAATTGAATATGGGTTATTAGGTTTCTTTATGGTATTTAAAGTTTTTAATGATGTTTGAGAATAAACCATTTGGCCTAATGAATTTTCTTCAATCAAGGAAATTAGCTGAGAAAAAATCATTCCAAACTGGTCTATCATTCTTGAAATTACAACAACTTGATTTGCTTGCATTGTAAAAGCATCATTTTCATGAATATTGGCTACCTTTTTAGAATTTAGCCGTTCAGAAGGCCATTGAAAATTATTTTTAGTCATTTCTTCAATTAAAGCATAAGCGTCAGAAAACTGTTTAGACAACAATGAATCACCAGCATCGACATCAATAATAGATTTAAGAGATCCAGCTAATCTATTGTATGAGGTTTGAATTATTAATCAATCTGGTATCAAATGATGTGGACACTTTCTTAGGAGATATTTAAAACTTTCCCATGCTTCAAATAGATTCCCCTTCAAACTGACAAAAAGATGTAGTATCATTTCGAAACTTCGCAGTCTTTGATGGTGGAAATTATTTAGCAAGGAATTTTTGGGCTAAATCACCTGAAGTTATGATAGATACATGTGCTAACGAATTTAACCATATCTTAGCATTATCCCTCAATGAGAAAGGAAAGAATCTATGTCTAATAGCATCATCTGAAACACCATCATATTTAAAAGTAACAAAAAAATCTAAAAAATTAGTAAGATGTAAATTAGCATCTTTAGTTTGTGCTCCAACAAACTAATTATTTGATACTATCTGGATAATAGCACGTTTAAGTTCAAATGAATTAGCCACTATAGCAGGGTGTTGAATACTTCCATGAAGTTCATCTACTTTAGGTTAGCATAATCTTTTAAATGTTTGAATTCTAGATGGATTTCAACATTTTGATTCACCATTTCTTAAATATCTTTTTTCTCTTTTTATTTATTTTTAATTTTTCTGATTTTTCTTATAGTTCTTTCTAATTCAGAATCATAAGCCACAATTCCTTCTGAACCTGAACTATGCATACACAATTATAAAATAAAATAAAATAAAAAACACTAACAAAAGCAAGAAAAAGTAATAATTTAATTTTTCTTGAATTTTCTTTAAAAAAATATTTTAATTAATTTCCTCGGCAAGAGCGCCAAAAACTAGATCCCCGAATATTTATGCTTACATTTTACACTTTATATTTCTACTCAATGATAACATATTTTTCTTTACAACAGCACTAAAAACTTGATTCCAAAACAAAAAAAGAAATCAACTATAAGTATTTTTAATATGAGATTCTAGGCAAGTTTAATATATAACATTCTCATTAATCCCCAAGATATCGAACCTACAGGGAAATGTCTAAGAATATCAAGAAAGTAGAAAAATAACTTTTCACTTTTCAAAATGATTTTGCAAGTTATGTTTTATAATTAAAAAATTAAAATTTTTTTTGATAATTTTTGGAAAAAAATAAAGTAAGCAACTAAATTTATCAAGACTATTAAATGATATGAAAGTAAATGAGAATAAAATATCCTTTTCCACTTTATGAATGAGTAATAATTATGAAATTTTGTTGTGGAAGTATCTAAATGTGTTGTGCTAAATAGGAGCAGTTATATTATTTACCCTTACTTGGTTCTATAAAGAATATAGTTTAATTTGAAGTTTTGAAATCTTATAGATTGTTTAGGCAGGGAAGATACTAGCTCTCACTCTAGAGTTCCATCTTTTCCCTCCACCTGGGGGTTAACATCTCAAAACAAAACTTAAAACATCATATCAAATTGGGTGCTTAAGTCTATCACTCTAAAGTCTTCTAATTCTACACCCATTAAAAAGCATATCTCCCTATTTATTTGCACTCAGCTATATGGACTACAATTCTCACCCATACAATTTCATGTGATTCACTCCAATTATTGTTTGAAACAATGCCGCATTAGTTCTTGTGTGTTCTCAGAACAAATTTTAACATCTCAATTAGCCAAATTAAGAGGTAAATAAAGTGCAAGGTAGTGGAATCATCACAACTTCTTCCAACATTAAACATCTATACTTTACACAACTTCCATCCATAATTTAATTACTTCATCATTTGAAAGGAAAGAAGATAAATAAAATTACTCAGAACTCTTGAAGAAAACACAAAGACAATTTGATTTGAAAGTATAAATCATAGTGAAAACACAAGTCCTACTTAAAAACCAAAGGTAAAAAGAAAGATAAAATCTTATTTGAAAATACTCTCCACAAGCTCTTGAAGCTCCTCTGAAACTTTTGCTTTCCATTAAATAACTCCTTAGGCCGCGGCACCCAATTCTAAGGATTCACTCTCCTAAATTCTAATACAAACCATGATAAAGTAAAGTGGAAAAGTAAAGAAAGTATGGCAAGAAGAAGACTCTCTTTCTTACTCTTTCCCTTTAACCATTTCAAGCTTTTCTCCAAATTCTCCTGCCATTACTTCTTTTCGATACTCTTCTCTTATTTTGATCTTCAAGTCTTCATTTTAATAATTCTTCAAAAGGTGCTTTGGTGTTTCTTCAAATCATGTCCAGATTCAATGTTTCTACCAAAGGATGCATCTCTTCATTCGAATTTGCCACCCAAAAGAAGTTAAGGAAGTTAAAACCATAAGTTGCTTCAAACACCCCTTGGAAATGATGCCAACTTTGATTTAATTCGTCACTTTTAACTCTCGCGCTTATGCGCCAGCCTTCAGCGCTTAGGCGCAAAAGGATAATTTTGAGCACCTTTCATTTTTGCTCCAACTTTGATCCATTTTTTTCTCCTTTCATTATAATCACTCATCTTAATCATATCTACAATAAAAACATGAGAAAAACTTTCATTCATGTGCAATATCATCAAAATTAGGTATAAAAATGTACATAAAAACACTATATATTTTAGGCTTATCACCTAACCAAAAATTTAAGGAATAAACCTAGGATTAACCAATGTTTTTTATGCACTCGGAATAGGGTAAAAAATAGGATTGCTCATATTTGGCACATACAATATTTAATTCATCTCATTCCTTTACTTTATCCAATTCACTGCATAAGAATAATAGATTTTATTATCTCAAAAATTACAAAACCAATTTATCCAAAATGAGTTATCTTTAAAATTAATATTTTCCTTTAGGAGTAGTTACATAAGACATACCTTTAGGAGTTTTTGTTAGAAAAACTAATTATATCAACATTTCAAACTAAAGTATGATAGTAGTAGACTAGAATTTAACTAAGGATCTCTTACCTCGCTTCCCTGTGGGATCAATAAACGGGACACCACTAGATCCCTCTATTACTTGAACGATACGAAAACTTCTATCTAACCTCTAGTGTGTGCACATACATACAAACATAAAACACCGAGAAAAATAGCACAGGCCGAAGACGCATCAGATGCTCAACCATGGCTGCCACATTGCTCAAACCTTATCTCCAAGACATTATGAACCTGTTATCACCTCCCCTAGGTAAGACTAAGCTTAGCCATGACTTCCATGGCTATTAATAGGGCCAAACCCAAGAAGGCTAGGGAGGGGAGACCAAAATATGAGACACTGATACACTGCTCAATTTCTCTACCTTTGAACACTAAAGTTTCACATTAATACCTAAGCAACCCGTCTATGAAGCCCAATAGTTTGCCCTAATTTCCCTACCGAAATAAAGACAAATTTCATGTTTGAAAAATTAATCACTTCAGAAGCTTTCTAGAGCCCTACGAAGATAAGCCTAATCAATTGTCCTTCGCCTTAGGCTCTAACCCAATGTTCAACTTCATCCTCTCAAGCCGAGACACCTTAAGAACAAACTCGCACCTAGGCTCAATTTAACTTCAAATTGAGTTGGGATTAAGCTTTCCGAGGTTAAGACGAAGCTGTGGAACCAATCTAATTGAAATTCTATCAACTCAGGCCAAAGTATGGATCTTTGGACTCAGATCAAGCTCGGGTTTGACACTTTATGAAACAAATCATTTCACAACCTCGTCATCATGTTATTGATGTCTTCATCTTCTTCAAATGAAGCTTTAGAAACAAAAATCACTTGAATCCATTGAGAATCAAGTGAGATTTTGTATCTAAACCATGGAAGACTTGCGAGATCGACCAGAATGAAGGAGAAGAATGGGTGTCGTCCATTTCTGTGTTTTGGAAATGGATAGCTCTCATTTAATCCAGCCTGATCCGTTGTTCGAAGCCCGCAGCTAATCAAGCGCATTTTCATGGGTAGAATGACACGGGCTCTCTCTTGTTAATTAGTACTTATTTAAATCATGAATAACCTTAAAATAATCAAAAATTAAAATTTTGACATCCAAAAATCACAAAAATATAATTAAAATACCCTCGTATCCGAGTTGATGAGGAGAAATTTTTAAGACCAAAATTATAATTTAATGATTTATATTTTATTTTTAATTATCTAATTACTCTCGGGAGTAATTTAATTATATAAAAATAATTATAGATCCAAAAATTATGAAATTTTCATAGAATGATCTCCTTCTCCTCAAGAATATTCTGTGATTTTTCCAAGAGATAGGGCAGTCTCAGGGCAAAGATATCTATTTTCCTATGAAAGTTAAGTAATTATTTTCAAAATAATTATAAAAATTAGGAAAATTAGAAAATTAACATCAAAATGAGTTAAGAAGTTTAGACGGGTAGATACAAACCCTAGATAACAAATATGAACCTCTTGAAAATCTAAAATGACATTTGACCATTAGGGTTAAAAATATTAATTTTAAATTAATATTTAAAATCCTATAACTTTTAAAAATTCAAATATTTTTGTCCATTTCATAATTGGCTAAGTCAATTTTAAACATAACATCAAATAAACCAAAAATAAAAACATAACTAGGTTTAATCCTACATTAAATCTAGTAAAATCAACTTAAACATTAATTATATCAGGTTTAAGACAAATTAAACCCTAATTAGGAGTAATTAATCACCTTAAACCTTAATTACATTAGGTTTACGATAAATCAAACCCTATTTAGGTCATACCCTCATTAGACCTAATTAATCACCTTAATCCTTAATTACATTAGGTCTAAGACAGATTAAACCATAATTAGACTAACCCAAATTAGGACTAATTAATCCAATTAAACATTACTTAAATTAGGTTTAATTATTCCTAGACCCTAAATAGACCACTAATTAGGTCTAATTAATCCAATTAAACCTTACTTAGATTAGGTTTAATTAATCCTAGACCATAATTAGACCTAACCCTAATTAGGACTAATTAATCCAATTAAACCTTACTAACATTCGGTTTAATTAATCCTAAACCCTAACTAGACCTAACTCTAATTAGGTCAAATTAATTCAATTAATCTTACTTAAATTAGGTTTAATTAATCCTAAACCATACTTAGACCTATCCCTAATTAAGTCTAATTATTCTATTAAACCTTACCTAAATAATGTATAATTAAAACTTAAAACCCCATTAAGTCTAAGCATAATTAGAATTAATTAACAATTAAGCCATACTTACATTAGGCTTAGACAACCTTAAAACCTATTCAAGTCTAGCCCTAATTAGAATTTATTAACTATTAAGCCTTACTTACATTAGGCTTAAACAACCTTAAAACCTAATTATGTCTAACCCTAATTAAACCTCATTAAATTTTAAGCCTTACTTACATTAGGCTCAAACAACGTTAAAACTTAATTAAGTCTAACCCTAATTTGACATAATTAACCATTAAGCATTACTTACATTAGGCTTAAACAACCATAACACCTAATTAAGTCTAGCCTTAATTAGACTTAATTATCGCTTAAGCCATACTTACATTAGGCTTAAACAACCTTAAAACCTAATTAAGTCAAACCCTAATTAGACTTAACTAACATTTAAGCCTTACCTACATTAGGCTTAAACAACCTTGAAACCTAATTAAGTCTAGCCCTAATTAGACTTAATTAACTTTTAAATCCTTACTTACATTAGTTTTAAACAACCTTAAACCCTAATAAAGTCTAACCCTAATTACACTTAATTAACCATTAAGCCTTATTTATATTAGGCTTAAGGAACCCTAAACCTTAATCAAGTATACCTTTAATTAAACTTAAATCAAAATTCTAACTTAGGTTTAATCGAACTTAAAACCAAGTTAACCATACCTTAGTTTCAACCCATATTGAACCTAGATCAATCTTCTAACTTAGGTTTGACCTAACTTGAACCAAAGTAAATTGAACCTTAGGTTCAACCAATATTGAACCTAAATCCAACTTCTACCTTAGGCTCAACCTAACTTGAACCCAAGTTAGTTAAACCTTAGGTTCAACTCATATTGAACCTAAATCCAACTCTAACTTAGGTTCATCCTAGCTTGAACCCAAGTTAATTAAAGTTAGGTTATACCCATATTGAAATAAAATCAAACTTCTAACTTAGGTTCAGACAAAATTGAACCCAAGTTAATTAAACCATAGGTTCAACCCATATTGAACTTAAATCCAACTTCTAACTTAGGTTCAACCTAACTTGCGCCCAAGTTAATTAAACCTTAGGTTCAACCCATATTGAACCTAAATCAAACTTCTAACTTATGATCAACTTAACTTGAAACCAAGTTAATTAAACCTTAGGTTCAACCCATATTGAACCTGAATCAAATTTCTAACTTAGGTTCAACCTAACTTGAACCCAAGTTAACCAAACCTTAAAATCAACCCAACATAAACTTAAGTCAAATATTAACCCAAATTGAATCGAAGATAAATTTCTTAGAATCAACCTAATTTTGTTTTTATTTCAACATACCCTATAGTTGGGTTTGATCCAATGTGGATCAAAGTTTAAAATTGACCTAAGTTCAATAAATTTTAAACATAATTCAGGTTCAACATATATTGAACTTGATCCAAAATTAAATTATATTCAACCAACAATTGAATCTAATTCAAATTTTACTTAGTTCCAACATGCCTAAGTTAAATCTAAACTCAACTAAAATATCTTTATGTTAAAATGACACTAAATCTAAGGTTTGATTCAAATAACACTGAACTTTACCCAATTCAAATGACATCAAATCTAAAAGATTAACTTATGTTAGATTTTATTTAAGTTTAATCTACATTAGACTTAAAACCCTTAAATTTGAGTGACATTGAATCTAAAATTCTTGAACCTAACTCATATTAAATCAACCAAAGAAATAATGTCGACAATATTTCTTTTGTGAGAATTACTTTGACACTATTTTTTTGCAGGTTCAAGACAAGTTCCGCATTAGATTTACTTTGCATGTTATTAAGGTGTGCTAATTCTGTTTTGTAAGATGACATAGGACAAACAATAATTCAAGACAAAATCAAAATGACATCAAAATAACAACATGAACAAAACAAAACAAAATAAAATTAAAATGACACTGAGATAAAATAATGACAAACTAAACCAAAATTTTTAGGATAGCCATGAAACCTTAAATTTTCTTACAGCCACCAAATAGATAACAAAATATAAAACAACAAAACAATAACATTGACAAAACAAAATTAAATTAAAATGAAAAATAAAAAACAAAACAAAATAAAATCAACATAAAAAATGACATTGAAAAAATCAAAGTTTTAAGGTAATATGACATATTACCCCGAGAATTTAATGTTGATGTTTTTCTCCATGTTCTTGAAACTTCTTAGAAAACAAGTGTTACCATTAATCAGAACTTTTCTTAAATAATTTTAATTGTTTAAGATGTAATTAACTATAGGAGCTTGCTCCTATAAGAGATTTAAGAACTCAAGATTAGTATCACACCTATAAATCTCTAGTTATCAAAATTTCATATGTGATCTTTCTTATATAAAATTTCTAGAATAAGGTATTCTAGAATCTCTTTTTATATGGATTATCACCGGCATTTCTTATTCTACTATTTTGTATTATATAAGTCCTTTACTTTTTTTCAAAGTTCTTATTATTTGAGGATCTTTTATATGTTCCAAAAGAAAAAAGATTTCTGGAAGATTAGGGCAATATCACAAATAAACAGAGTCGTGACTCCAAAACATGATATCGACATTGACACTGAGAAAATCTCGGGCGTCTCCGGATGCCGACAAGAGATTTTGTTGGCGACTTCGCTGAGGAGGACCTTTCTTCTCATCTTTTGTTAAAACACTTGTGTTCAAAAGATGTTTCATTCTTTGACAAGTAGGACCACATCTTTTTTTAAAAAAATCTAACTCTTTGAAGATTTATTTTTGACATTTCAAAACGATAACATAACAATAAATTCTCAGTTTATAAATGAGTCCATGATATTTTATCCTCCTAGAATTTTTAGAAAAACTTTAATGGAATCCCCAAATTCAGTCTTTTCTTATTTTCAAGATCTCAATACACCAATTGACAAAAACATTTACTTTTGTCAGAATGACTTTGGATTATTTGATGGAACTAAATTTGCACTGATTAATCCATATCAAACTGATATACAATCCTTTGAGGAATTCAATCTCAACCTTTTGAAGATTTCTTAACTTGACAAAAGATTTGCCTATAAAACAATATACTTTTGAGGAAATGGAAGTACAAATTGACAAGAAAGGATAGAAAATCTATGTTGAGGAAGAAAATGACATTCTACCTCCATCCATATATGAAGTTGGATTTTGTTCCAAGAATTTTCCAAAAATTCATTCACAACATAAAAATAAAACTCCTTCTCTTAAAAGAAAGAAGAGATGGAATGAAAGAAGTGTTTTTAGGAATCCTTCCTTTTCAAAAGAAAACCCATATTTTCCAATACCTGATGAATATGAGGATAATAATTTCCAACCCGAAAGTTCCCCATCAATTCACACCATATATTCTGTGTTTAAAAGAATAGCACGAAAAGAAAGATGTTCAATTTCTTGACTATTGGATAAAATGAGATGTGCAATCTCTAAAAAAATGAAAAGAAAAATTCTTGCAATTTGTTTATCCAATTTTTGTTGTCGAAGTCTCTGAGGAAATGGATGTGGTGGCTTTTCTAAATAAATTGTAGGTAGAGAAATTGGTCTTTCCATACCTTTTGGAGCGTCCTCTTTTGGTTTTTCAATCTCTTCTTTCACTACTTCAGTTTCTTTTAGAACTCTAGCTTCCAACTCTCTTCCACTTCTCAACTAAATGTCTTGTACTTGCTCTTTAGTCTTATCTCATAGATTTACTCCAGTATTACTAGGAAGCATTCCTTGGGATCTATTACTTAATGAATTGGCAATCTGTCCCAATTGATTCTCAATATTTCTAATTGTAGCTCCTTGACTTTGTATTTGATTTCCCATTTGTAACACTACTTCTTCAATATACAACTTCTTCTCCTTAAATTGTGAAGTATTGTAAAAATATAGAGGATAGGTTGGTCTATAATTATTATTCCCTTGGTTGTTCCAGTTTCCCAATGGGTTTACTTGGTTGTTCCACCATTGTTGAGTACTACCGCCCTGATTATTGTTATTCTAGTTAAAGTTGGGGTGGTTTTGTTGAACTCATTTTTATGATAGGTCAACCTTTTGACCTAAAAAGTCAACTTTGGCCAAAATGGTCAAACCAGACCCAATGACCAAACCTGTTGACCCTATAGGTCACCCTTTTGACCTAAAAAGTCAACTTTGGTCAAAATGGTCAATCCAGACCCAATGACCAACCCTGTTGACCCTATAGTTCGAACTTTTGACCTAAAAAGACAAATTTAGTCAAAATGGTCAATCCATACCCAATGACTAACCCTGTTGACCCCATAGGTCAAACTTTTGACCTAAAAGGTCAACTTTGGTCAAAATGGTTAATGTAGACCCAATGACCAACCCTTTGACCCAAAGAGCCAATTTTGGTTAAAATGATCACTTTTTGACTAAATAACCAATTATTGACCCAATGACATGTTCAAGACCCCACAATGACAAGTATTAATCAATTAATTTTAAAAATTATTTTGACTAATTAAATTGACTAATAATCTAATTTTCAATATTTTAATTAACGACATAATTAATTAAAATGAAAATTAAATTAAAAGTCATAAAATGACAAAATACACTAAAATGAAATAAAAATGATAAAATTAATCAAATAATTAATTTAAAAAATTATTTTGATTAATTAAATTGACTAATAATTTAATTTTCAATATTTTAATTAATGACATAATTAATTAAAATGAAATTCAAATTAAAAATCATAAAATGCACAAATTAATTAAAAATAATGGAATTAATCAAATAATTAATTCCAAAATTATTTTTGATTAAATAATTGACCAATAATTTAATTTCCATATTTTAATTAATGACATAATTAATTAAAGTGAAAATTAAATTAAAAGGACATGAAATGAGACAAAATCCAACTTTAAAAAAAAATGACATGAAAATTAATCAAATAATTAATTTGAAATTATTTTCAATTAATAAAATGATTAATGAAATAATTTCCAACAATTTTAATTAATGACATAATTAATTAAAAATAGAAATATAATTAATAGCCATGAAAATAAAATTTGGATAAATGACAACATTTATGACATAATAAGTGGTTTCCAAAATTTCAAACCCATTAATGACATTATGGGTGACCTCACTTGAGTTAAACATAACCCATATGACCCATTAAAAATGAATTAAACCATTGGGTGACTCATGACATGTCACCTTAACCATGGTGAAAAGGCATGATGGCAATTTAATCATAAGAGGAAATGAGATGTCATTCCCTCATGAAAATTTAGGCAACATTTGGAGAGTCATCAATCACCTCTAATCCTAGCCAATGGAAGAAAAGAGAAGCTTAGATCACCCTTACCTCATGGGATGAGCTCATATATACCAAATTTAAAAATTAAAAAAAATGGAAGATTATGTGTCATGCTTTCACCCAAACTTAAGTGACATGGTGAATCGAAGATGGCTAGCTCTTTATGAGTCACCACACACCTCTTGACAAGCCAATAAACATGAACTAAATCAATGGAAGGCTCATCATCACCGATCCATGATAATGATGAAAGAAAAATTGCAAGTGTCATTCTCTCCTCAAAACATAGTTTAAATGTCATCCTCTCCTTAAAACATTGAATATGACAAATGGACTATATGGAGAAGGTTTATCTACAACATTTGAACTAATCTATAAGCCTCCCAACTCATCCAATGGAAGCAAGACAAGCCTTGAGTTAAATCCTCACCATATTTGGAACTCCACATGGGTTAACCTTGAAAAATGATTTGAGCTTATCCTCAACTGAAATTTTATCTCCATGGCATTAATAGAAAAGTTAACAACTCTCCTAGATAAGCCTAACTCAGCCCAAGCTTATCTAAGGCCTAGCCATGGCTATAAATAAGAACCATACTCAAAGCTTAAAAGGAGAGAAAAAAATTCCTAGAGGTTGATAGGCTGCCCAAACTCTCTTGCTCCCAAGACCAAAAATCTTCCTTAGAGACTAGACAATAAGCCTCAGCCAAGACTTGACCCAATTAGCCACCTTATAGAGCCAATTTGGTCAAACCGAGCCAAAATTACAAATCAACCACCTTTGGCCTTGTACCTATATAGACCCGATTCGAGTTCAAATTGAAGTCTGGAAAAGACTCCCTAGGATCACTAGAGGCTGCCCAAAAATCCTAATCGAGCTCAAGATTGTTATGGCTAAGGTATGGATTTTTTTAATCCAAAATAATTCATTTAATTGGAAAATCGTAAACTAAAATAGCCCAGAAAATTTTGATCACCATATAGATGTGATCTACATCTCCAGATGATTCCATAGGATCAAAAATCACTCAATTCTGTTGATAAATGAGTGAGATATTGACCTTAGAAGTTGGACGATTTTGAAATTTTCTGAATTATCTGTATTAAATCTCAGCCGCCCGATCCCTTGTTCTAGAACAGGCGATTCAGATTGAACGAAGCGGTGTTTGGTGTCCGGATAAGCGCAGCGGATCGTCTCGCCTTTGATCCGTGCGAGGACACGTGTCGGGCTAGAAAATTTCTGGGCTAAGATTAATTCAAATTAACTTTAAAACTTTGAAAAATCATAACTTTTTGCACAGACCTCATAAAAATAAAATAAAAATACCTCTCGAGAGCTCTTGAAGAGAAGAAATTTATGAAACTAAAATCATAATTTTATTCTCAAAATTTAATTTTTAATTAATTAAATACTCTCTAAATTATTTTAATTATTAAAAATTATTTATAAGTCAGAAAATTATGAAATTTTGAGGGATTAATTTCTAAGTCATTAGGAACAATCTCTAATTTTTCTAGAAACAGAAAACCATTTTAAGATGACAATTTTAAATTTTCTTGAGATTTAGTAATTGTTTTTAATAATAATTGCAAAAATCTGAAAATTGAGAAAAAAAAATTAAATTGGTTTATAAATTCAGGGGAATGATACTAGACCCTAAAATATAAATTTTAACCATTTTAAAACTAAAATGAAATTTTAAAATTCTTAAGGGTGAATAAATATAAATTTATATTTAATTAACCTTATAAAAAATCTTTTAAAACTTAATTAGGTCTAATCATCTTAGACTTAGTTATACACTTAGACTTTAATCATATTAGACTTAAGACAAAATAAATTAGGTCTAAAATATTATTAGGTTTAGTAAACAAATCTTAATTAGGTTTAAAACATCTTTAAACTCAATTAATCATAATTAAACCTTAAAAGACATTATGTTTAATAAATAAATATTAATTAGGTTTAAAACATCTTTAAACTTAATTAATCATAATTAAACCTTAAAAGACATTAGGTTTAAAAACGAAATATTAATTAGGTTTAAAAACATCCTTATACTTAATTAATTATAATTAAACCTTAAAGACATTATGTTTAATAATAAACAAACCCTTATTAGGTTTAACACACATTAAACCTAGTTAATCAACTTAAACCATACTTACATTAGGTTTAAGTAAACCTTAAACCCTAATTAGGTTTAACCCACATTAAACCTAGTTAATCAACTTAAACCTTACTTACATTAGGTTTAAGTAACCCTTAAACCCTAATTAGGTTTAAGCCACACTAAACCTAGTTAATCAACTTAAACCATACTTACATTAGGTTTAAGTAACCCTTAAACCCTAATTAGGTTTAACCCACATTAAACCTAGTTAATCAACTTAAACCTTACTTACATTAGGTTTAAGTAACCCTTAAACCCTAATTAGGTGTAACCCACATTAAGCCTAGTTAATCAACTTAAACCTTACTTACATTAGGTTTAAGTAACCCTTAAACCCTAATTAGGTTTAATCCACATTAAACCTAGTTAATCAACTTAAACCTGACTTACATTAAGTTTAAGTAACCCTTAAATCCCAATTAGGCTTAACACCTTTTAATCCTAATTAATTAACTTAAGTCTTACTTACATTAAGCTTAAATAACTCTTAAACCATAATTAAGTCTAACACAATTAGACTTAATTAATCCTTAAGCCTTACTTACATTAGGCTTAAATAACTCTTAAACCATAATTAAGTCTAACCCAATTAGACTTAATTAATCCTTAGGCTTAAATTAACCATAAACCATAATTATGTTTAACCCAATTAAACTTAATCAATCCTTTAGACTTACTTACATTAGGCTTAAGTAATCCACAAACCCTAATTAGGTCTAACCCATTGACACCTAATTAAACCATTAAGTCTTAACTAAATTAGACTTAATCAAACCTAAACCCTAATTAGGTCTAACCCATTAGACCTAACTAAATTAGGCTTAATAAAACCTAAACCCTAATTAGGTCTAACCCATTAGACCTAATTAAACCATTAAGTCTTAACTAAAGTAGACTTAATCAAACCTAAACCCTAATTAGGTATAACCCATTAGACCTAATTAAACCATTAAGTCTTAACTAAATTAGACTTAATCAAACCTAAACCATAATTAAGTCAAACCTAATTAGACTTAATTAATCCTTAAGCTTTATTTACATTATGCTTAAGTAACCTTTAAACCATAATTAAGTCTAACCTAACTAGACTTAATTAATTCTTAAGCTTTACTTACATTAGGCTTAAGTAATCTTTAAACTTTAATTAAGTCTAACCTAATTAGACTTAATTAATCTTTAAGCTTTACTTACATTAGGCTTAAGTAACCTTTAAACCCAAATTAAGTCTAACCTAACTAGACTTAATTAATCCTCAAGCTTTACTTACATTAGACATAAGTAACCTTTAATCCTTAATTAAGTCTAACCTAACTATACTTAATTAATCCTAAAACTTTACTTACATTAGGCTTAACTAATCCTTAAACCCTAATTAGGTCTAACCCAATTAAACTTAATTAATCTTTAAGCCTTACTCACATTAGGCTTAAGTAATCCTTAAACCTTAAATTAAGTTTAACCCTATTAGACGTAATTATCTCTTAAGTCTTACTTACATCAGACTTAAGTAACTTAAGAAACCCAAGTTAACCCAACCTTAGGTTCAACCCATATTGAACCTAAAACAACTCATAACTTAGGTTCCATCTAATTTGAACCTAAGATAACAAACCTTAGGTTCAACCTACATGAACCTAACCTTAACTTATACTTAGGTTCAACCCAAGTTAAACTTAGGTCAAACTTAAACCGTAGGTTCAACATACATGAACCTAACCTTAACCTAGACTTAGGTTCAATCCAAGTTAAACCTAAGTCAAACTTAAACTTTAGGTTCAACATACATGAACCTAACTTTAACCTATACTTAGGTTTAGCCCAAGTTAATCCTAAGTCAAACTCAAACCTTAACTTCAACATACATGAACTTAACTTTAACATATACTTAGGTTCAACCCAAATTAAACCTAAGTCAAACATAAACTCTAATTAAGTCTACCACATTAGACTTAATTAATCTATTAAACCTTAACCAACTAAGGTTTAATCAAACTTAAACTCTAATTAAGTCTACCACATTAGACTTAATTAATTAATTAAACCTTAACCAACTAAGGTTTAATCAAACTTAAACTCTAATTAAGTCTAACACATTAGACTTAATTAATCTATTAAACCTTAACCAACTATGGTTTAATCAAACTTAAACTCTAATTAAGTCTACCACATCAAACTTCATTAATCGTTTAAACCTTAACCAACTAAGGTTTAATCAAACTTAAACTCTAATTAAGTCTACCACATTAGATTTAATCAAACTTATTAAACCTTAACCAATTAAGGTTTAAACTAACCCAAACCTAACTTAAGTCTAACCGATATTAGACTTAAGTCAAATCATACCTAAGTCAAAATCCAAACCTTAGGTTCAACTAACAATGAACCTAACTCAACTCAACTAGACATAAACCTTAGGTTCAAATGACAACTAACTCAATTCAACTTGACATAAATCTTAGGTTCAACTGACAATGACCTAACCAAACTCAAATCGACATAAAACTCAAAACTAAGCTCAAATCGACATAAAACTCAAAACCAAACACAAATCGACATAAAACCCAAAACTAAACCCAAATCAAGATCGAAACCTGAAACCAAATTTAAACAGACAAAAGTCGGCATAAACCTTAGGTTCAACCCAAATTGAACCTTAATTGACATAAACCTTAGGTTCAACTCAAATTGAACCTAAATCGACAAAATTGAATCTAAATCAACATAAGGCTTAGGCTAGACAAAATTGAACTTAAATCGACATAAATCCGACATTTCAAACAAAACTCAACATAATTTGACATTAATCAACATTCCAAACATAATCAAACATAATTTGACATAATTTGACATTAACCGACATTTTAAATCAAATTCAACAAACACTGACATTAACCGACGTTAATTGACATTTCAAGCGAAATTTGACAAACACCGACATTAACCGACTTTAATCGACATTTCAAATCAAATTCAACAGACACTGACATTAACTGACGTTAATTGCCATTTCAAAAGAAATTCGACAAACACAGACATTAACCGACTTTAATCGACATTTCAAACGAAATTCGACAAACACTGACATTAACCGACTTTAATCGACATTTCAAACGAAATTCAACAAACACCGATATTAACCGACTTTATACAACAGTTCAAACCAAATTCAATAAACACCGACATTAAATGACATTAATCGACATTTTGAACCAAACTCAATAGAACTCAACATAAATTTATATAATTCAACATAAATCGACATGATCGAACTTAACACGATATGAACTGACATAGTTCTTAAGTTCGACCTGTATCGAATTTAACTTAACATACGACATCATAATTCTTAAGTTCGACCCACTTGAAACTTAACTCGACATAAAATTAAACTCAAATTGACATAAAACACAAAATCAAACTCAAATCGACATAAATTAATATAAAACCGAAAATTAAATCCAAATTGACAAAAAAAATCTAAAATCCAACTTAAATCGATATAAATCTAAATCGACATCTTAACCACATTTGGACATCCGACAACTCTAGATCAACAGACACTTTGACCAGGTAATCGAAATATCTTGATATGACATTGTTTCTAACTTTATTTTCATTGCAGGATGAAGACAAGAAGTTTTGTTTAGATTTTCTTTGCATATTATAGGGTGTGATAAATCTATTTTGCAGGACGTCGATGACGGAACATTGACAACAAAACCAGGACTTTTAGGATAGCCACAAAACCTAAACTTTCTACAAACAACAAAACAAAAACGACATGACAACAAAGACAACTAGACTTTTAGGTTAGCCACTAAATCTGAAATAAAACGACAAAATCATTAACCTTGACATTGACATAACATCAACATTAACAAAAACATACAACGACATTTATATACCACAATAAAATGATGACATGACACTAAACTAAAACAAATACATGACAAAATGACATGACAAAATAAAATTGACATGACCACAAAATCAAAACTTAAAACAAAAGGAAATCATAAACAAAATAACAAAAATAAATAAATAATGATATCTTCTTGACATCATAGAAGATATCTCATGATATAATAACAACATCTTCTAATAGGAGATAAAATATCTCATGACAAATCGAGATATTAATTACGACATTTTGTGACATTACGACATCGCATTAAGACATGACATAAAAAGACATGATATTATGATTCACCTTAAGACATGACAAAATGACATGACACCACAAAACAAAAATTTAAAACAAAAGGGAATCATAAACAAAATAATAAAAATAAATAAATAATGATATCTTCTTGACATCATTGAAGGTATCTCATGACATAATAACGACATCTTCTTATAGGAGATAAAATATCTCATGACAAATCGAGATATTAATCATGAATCTTATGACATTACGACATCACATTAAGACATGACATAAAATGACATGACATTATGATTCACATTAAGACATGACAAAAAATGACATGAAATTACGACATCACATTATGACATGACATGACATACAAACTATGAAATCCCGACATAACACATAACATGATATTATACTAAACAAAAAACCAACACTTGACATGATACAAAAAAGTCATTGACATTGACATCGATATGATATCTAACATAAAACTGATACTTCCAAAACCAACGACAAATCAAAATAACAATAGCCAGACAAAACAATGATAAATCAAACGGAATAACAATAAAACATAATGACGACAAAATAACCTTAACAAATACAAATAATGATGAAATTAAAACAAAGAAAACAAACATAAAACTAAGACAATATCATCATGACAATATAACAGCTTGACAAAACGATACCACGACATCATGACATAACAAAACGCAATATCACAACATGACAAAATGACACAATGACATGACATTGGAACATCACATGACATTACATACAATAATATGACACACATATTAAGGCATCATGACATGACACCTGACATGACATACAAAATGACAAAATGACAAATATACAACATAAACAAACTATTCTGGTAGTATCGATTCTTTAGAAACGTACTGTCATGACAACACTTACACTTTTTTGAGGACAAATGTTAACCTTAATCGGGAGTTTTCGTAGGCAGTATTATTGCTCAGGATGTAATTAACTATAGGAGCTTGCTTCTATAGGAGATTAAAGAAATCAGGATAGGTATTTCACCTACAAGACCACTCTAATTACCCAAGATCTTCATATGATTTTCTCATATAAAAAACTTCAGTAATTACACAATCTGAAGACTTGTTCTATGAGATTATCATTTGACCTTATTTTCCCTAAATCTCTATCATAATTAATCCTTCTCAAAATTCTCCAAAGACTTCTGACAATAAGTCTAGGTAGGATAAGAATTAGAACGATATATAGAGAAAGAGAGTGGCGACTCCTTGACAACAACATGATACGAGAATTGATAGCGATGCAAGTCGACAAAAAAGGAGATTTTCACCGCCATCAGGTTTTTCCAACATGAGTTATAATAATTTGAATATGGATTATTAGGCTTACTTATGGCATTCAAGGTTTCTGATGAAGTTTGAGAATCAACCATTTGGCCTAATAAATTTTCTTCAATCATGGAAGTTGGTTGAGAAAAATTCATTTCAAATTGGTCTATCTTCCTTAAAATTGAAGTAACTTGATTTGCTAGCTTCGCAAAAGCATCATTTTCATGAATGTTGGCTACCTTTTTAGGATTTAACCTTTCAGAAGGCCATTAAAAATTATTAGTAGCCATTTATTCAATTAAAGCATAAGCATCAGCAAACTGTTTAAACATCAATGAACCACCAGTAGAGGCATCGATAATAGATCTAAGAGATCCAATTAATCCATTGTAAAAGGTATAAATTATTAACGAATCTGGTATCGAATGATGTGGATACTTTCTTAGAAGATCTTTAAAATTTTCCCATGCTTCATATATATATTCCCCTTCAAACTGACAAAATAATGTAATATCATTTCTAAGCTTTGCAGACTTCGAAGGTGGAAAATATTTAGCAAGAAATTTTTGTGCTAAATCACCCTAAGTTCTGATAGATCCGGGTGCTAACAAATTTAACCAAATCTTAGCTTTATCCCTTAGTGAAAAAAGAAAAAGTCTAAGTTTAATAGCATCGTCTGAAACACCATCGTATTTAAAAGTAACTCACAATTCTAGAAAATTTGCAAGATGTAAATTAGGATCTTCACTTGGTGCTCCCCCAAACTAATTATTGGATTCCATATAGAAAATAGTAGGTTTAAGGTCAAATTAATTAGCATCTACGCAGGGTGTTGAATACTACCATGAAGTTCATCGACTGTAGGGTTAGCATAATCTGTTAAAGGTCTAAATTTTTTATGATTTCAAAATTTTGATGATCTTGATTTGCCATTTCTTAAATATTTTTATCATTTTCAATTTTTTATTTTATTATTTTTTTTTATTTTTCTGATAGTTCTCTCTAATTCAGAATCGTAATGCACAAGTCCCTCAGAACCTGAACTACGCATAAGAAAATAATATAAGATAAAATAAAACACACTGACAAAAATAATGAAAAGTAAAAACTTATTTTTTTTTAATTTTCTTTAAAAGATATTTTAATTAACTTCCCCAGCAACGGCTCCAAAAACTTGATCCATGAATATTTATTCTCACGTTTTAGATATGAAATTATACTTTAATTATTTATAATATGGGATACTACGCTAGTATATGTATAGTTTATCAAGTAATATTGAACTTTTTCAATAAGTCCCGAGATATCGAACCCACAGGGAAATGTCTAAAATTCTAAAGAAATAAGAAAAATAACATTTTACTTTTTAAAATGATTTTTTAAAGTATGGTTTAAGATATAAAATTTTTTAAATTTATTTCTGTTATTTTCTGAATAAAAATTAAAGCAAACAAGTAAAGTTAACACAACTATAAAATAGTATGAAAGCAAATGGGAATAAAATATCTTTTTCTACTTTCAATGAATCAATAATAATTTTGAATTTTTGTTGTGGAAGTATCTAAGTGTGTTTTGCCAAATTACCATACTTGGTTCTACAAAGAACATTGGTTAATTTGATGATTTGAAATCTTGTAGATGGGTTAGGCAAGGAAGATACTAGCTTTCACTCTAGAGTTCCCTCAATTCCCTTAACCTGGAGGCTAACATGACATAACAAAATTTAAAACCTCAAACCAAATTAGGGGGATTTAGTCTATCACTCTAAAGTCCTCTAATTTTACTCCCCATTATAAACATATCTTCCGATTTATTTGTACCCAACCATATGGACTGCAATTCTCAACCATACAATTGCATGTGATTCTTTCCAATTGTTGATTGAGACAATACTGCATTGGTTCTTACATGTTGTCACAACAAATTTTAACATCTTAATTGTCCAAATCAAGAGGTAAATGAAGTGCAAGGTAGTGAATCATCACAACTTCTTCCAACATTGAAATCCTATACTTCACACAACTTCCTTCCATAATTTAATTACTTCATCATTTAAAAGGAAAAAGATAAAGAAAACTACTCAGAATTCATGGAGAAAACACAATCGCAACCTGATTTGAAAGTAGAAATCATAGTGAAAACACAAGTTTTACTTTAAAACCAATGTAAAACAAAGTTGAACACTTTGTTGACCACATTTTTGATGAGGTCTTCTCTTCTCTCTTTAGTACTTAGGATCTAGCCTTAGGCTTTTCCTTTGACTATCTTAGAGGACTAGAGATGGGACCCACCACTTAGAAATTCAAACCACTTCTTAACTCCCTGCAAACTCCACAAACTTGATTGTAGACCCCTAATCACCTAGAGGGTTGAGATCAAATGTGAAAGTTTAAAGGATAAGTTCCTATAGGACTCTTTGGCCTTAGGACTGCCCTGGGTGGCCTGGTCTGGTGAAGGGGCTGACTTACACACACATTACACCTATACACTACACTTTCACACACCTCCTAAAACCACACCCATACCCAACTTGACCTCCCGACTCATGAAGGTGGTTCACATGGATGGTCCTTAACCCCAAGCCCTCGGCTAAGAGGGTTAGGAACAACATAGTGGATGCCTCAAATGAGTCCCTCCATGGCTCATGTGGACTTGATATGGCTTCATGGCTCAACAAAAATGATTTCATTCCACTTACATTCACCCAATCTTCAATTTTCCAAATTTTCAATTTTCGACCCCGGGACCATACACCCGCCCTGCCTACCCAAAACCCTCGAAACCCTCCAAAATTTGCAAAATCACCTAAACTACCCAAAATTCTCCAAAATCATTCCTAAACATGTCTTCACCAATCAAATTGATCATCCATAACCAAAAATTCCAAAAATACCTCCCAATACCCTCCAAATACCCAAAATACCCCTCTTAGCCAAAAAATCCAAAAATTCAGAAAATTCCCAGAAAATTCCAAAAAATCCCAAATATTCCCAATTTCATTTTGTTCAACTACATCATGGGCCAATTTTGTCAATTTTCCCCACTTTTATCAAAACCCCCAATTTGACCCATTTTAACTCAAAGTAAACCCAATGTCAACCCAAACCTACCCAATTGACCCAAATTCTGGTCCAATTCAATTATAAACTTCAATTCAACATCCCCAACACCAATCTAGACCAAATCCAAGCCCAATTTGATTAGCATTGGGATCCAATTTCACTTTTGGCCTTAAAGCCCAATTTGGACCCATGACCCAAACTTAGCCCAAACTCACCCAATTCAACTCCAATTAACCCCAAATCTTTTCTAAACCTTCCTTAACATCCCCATAAACAAAACACTAACATGATTTGCCCAAGATTTTGACCCAAACCCCACTCAAATTCAACCCAAAATCAAAAAGCCCAATTTTGACCTAAACCCAAACCTAACCCAAATAGGCCCAAACCCCAAAATCAAAACCCAACCAAAGCCAAAACCTCTTTGAAACACTCCCAAAAACATTTCCCAACATTTATTTTACATCAATTTCAACTCTAGCCCAACATTGGCCCAAGTTAGCCCAATTTGACCTACATTGGCCCACTTACCAAATAAACCCGAATTCAAACCAATTCAAGTCCAAATCACACCAAATTAACTCCAAACCACTCATGACACATCCCTAAACCAAACTCAACAACTATTTGGCCCCACCTCTTTACAAAAATTTCCATCCATAAATTCATTTTTTAAACTTAAGGGCCCATTCCTTAAACCATTTTAAAAGCCCATCCTTTACCACATCCAAAGGCCCAAAATTGGTCCCAAAGCCCATATGACATTTCCCCTCATCATACTTTCAATTAAACTCAATACCTAAGTCCTAAATTCATCATCAAATCTTTCCAAATCAAGTTTCATACAAATTTCCATCAAATTACCAAAAATTCCTAAAATCCATTTTCATGAAATTGACCAAGCTTTTCCCAAGCCAAATGGAGCCATGAACAAGCCATTCTCAAGCCACATGAAGCCATGAGGGCTTTGACTTGTCATTAGTCCATTTATGGCAAGAAGAGGGGGTTCTTTCTTAAACCTCCCTTAAACCTTTTTTACCTTAAGCATGTCACACTCTAAACCATGCTTTGCCACCTAATCCTTGATGGAGACTCCACCACAAATGGGAGATTGACCCACCTGACCTCCTCAGCCCAAAACCGGAGTCTTGGGGAGGTGCACCCAACCCATCTGCATGGGTTGACCAAAATAGGCTAAAATGGCCCCTTCCCCTTTCTACTTTGGTTCAACCACTTTACACATGTCAAACCTTAATTGAATGCACCAAACCCCAGCCCTGACCCACCTGAACAAGATGGTGACCGATGCACGGCCGGCCAGCCACCGAAGCCGCGGAAAACACCATGGCCGAGACCTTGGGAGGAGCCAAAAAATTCAATCCTCCCTTGTCGACTTGTCTCAACCCAAATGGACAAGCATAGCTCTCCTTCTCCTCACCGAGCAAGTCGATCCCCAGCTTTAAACCCCCCTGGGAGGCCCTCCACCCTCTCCTATTTAAACACCACCCCTCTCGGCCATGAGAGGTGCTGAACCAGACCATACCAAAACTCTGCCAAAATCACTCCTCACTCCCCTCCAGACTTAGAGCAATTGATCCCTACTGTTCTCCCGCTCTAATCCCCATTGATTGAGCTCAATTTTGGAGCTCAATTCTCAGGCCAGAACAGGACACTCCTGAATCCTCCACCAAAATCAAATTAAACTCACCTACACCTTCACCGGAGCCAAGAGAAGAAGTTTTCCCGTGAAAGCCCCCTCTCCGGGCCACCCAGGTTGTTCCGGACTCCAAAGGTTGTGATCGGCCTTGGTGGAAATCACACCTAGGCAATTCAACACATCCCAGGGCTTCATCCCTAGCCTCCTGCATGCCTCCAACGAACGTGCCGAACATCTCTGATCGAGGCTTCACCTCTCAGAGCTAAGGTATGGATCAATTCTTCATCCCGAGCTTCTGAACATTCTCCATTTCAAATGAGTCGATTTCAATGAGCATTAGCCGTATAGATGTATTCGTCCCTTCAAGACGAATCCATAGAGCATAAGAACATAAAAATCCATGGAGAATTGAGTGAGATCTTAGGGCTAGAAGGTGGACGGTTCTCGGGTTAGGAGGCTTGGGGACGATGAACGGATGCCGTTCATTTAATACACGCGTGGACGGACGGCTCAGATGGCGTCGGACGAGGAGATGATACATGAACAGCGGGCCGCGTGGCGCCGGGAGTCGAAGGCGGCGCCGAATCAGGAGGCGACGCGTGTGCGTTCGGGGCTGCCAAGGATGAGTCAGCGCCGCCGTTTTAAATAGAAAATTAGGGTATTTTCTTATTTATTTAATTCCCTAAACTTGGAAAATCCATATCTTTGTGTAGAAAAATCACAAAAATAAAATAAAAATACCCTCTTGCTCGGTGAACATAGGAGGATAATGTGGAAAAGAAATTAATTAATTTTGCCCAGTACTTTATTTTTAATTAATTATTTACTCCATGCATTGTTTTAATTCTCCATGCATTCATACAATTCACCATGGCATGAGACCATAGGGCTTTTGAAGCCTCCGAACTTGGGGACATTCCCTGAATTTTCCAAGGTCGGAGGCCATCTCCGTGAAAAGTTATTGATTTTTCAAATGCATGTGGCTGTTTTGAGTATTTTAATTCCAAAAATTAGCATGTTGTGAAATAAATTCTAGGAAAATTTGGTGATGTTCCTGATGACCAGAGAACCCTAGGAAAAATAGGACTTGAGTTAATTCACTTAAGATAACCCTAATTGGCTTAAACACCCAAAATAGACCCCTAATTAATTAGAGCTAACCATAAATTAAATTGACTTGAAATCAATTCTCCACTGACCTTTAGGATCAGAGGAACCCACCATAAAAGTTTGAAGTCAATTGGACTTGGTTAGCCCTACTAAGTGGGTTGATTAAGCCATTTAGTCATTTCAAACTTTAAAAATTCATAACTTTCAAAATACCTTTCAAAAATTTACCAAATTGATTTTGGAGCCTCTCTGATATCAGGGGAATTTAAGAAAATTAAAATTTCAATTTTCTAAAAAAGTTAATTTTTTAGTATTATATTAATATTTTAATAATTAAAAAATAATAAAAATCACAAAAATAATAAAATTCACCAAAATGTCGTATTTTGAAATATAATCACTTAGGAACAAACCCCATATTTTTCTTAGGTCTATTTAATGAGATATTAAATTTTAAAGCCCTAGGGTAATTTTAAAATTAAAAAAAATGTATTTTCTAGCATTTTCCCTAAAATAATTCCAATAAATTAAAGAAAAATCAGAAAATTATAAAATTTGGTTCTGTGGAATCCTTGATATCAGAGAGAATTTTAAAAATTATAAAATCCATTTTTCAACTTATATTCTATTTTTAAATTAATTAATACTCCAGAACTTAAAATAATTCTAATAAATAAAATATAATTCAAAAAATCACAAAAATTGGTCCAAGTGGTCCTCTGGTCATTAGGAATGTCCCGTAATTTTCTTAAGGACAGAAACTTTCCCTTGGTCATGTTGTTAAATTTTCCTTGAAAATTCCCATTTTTCACCAAAAAATAATTAAATAAATAAATTAAATACAGAAAAATCACATTTTCTCCTCTAATGTCTTTATTGACATATGAGTGAAGTCACATAAAAATTTCAAATTCATTTGAGCTCAATTTAGTGAGTTATGAAATTATTAAGCTTGAAGGGCCAAATGGTAATTTTAACCCTTAATTAAAACTTTAGGCTTAATAAAATGAATAGGTAAAATATTTGATTTTAATCTGATTTGGATTATTGAAATTTAGATAATTGAAGGGTAGAAACCTACTAAATAATTTAAAATAATTGAAATAAACCTTAATTAAATAATAAATTAAATTTGGAAGAATAATAAAATTGGAATTATTAAAATAGGGATATTATTAAGAAGATATTTATTCTTTAATCTAAAAATCCCTAAATTAATCATCCCAATAATATTTAATTCCTACTTAAAATGATAATCCATGTTTAAGATTTAAAATGCTAAAAGACTTAATCATTAAATTAAATTAAAGTTAAACTTATTTAAAGCAAACCTTTTTAAAATAAAATATTTAATTAAATTAAATTAAATTAAATTAAATTAAATTAAATTAAATTAAATTAAATTAAAACAAATTAAATTCAATTAAATTAAATTAAAATATATTAAAATATATTAAATTAAATTAAATTAAATTAAAACATATTAAATTAAATTAAATTAAAATTAAATTAAATTAAATTAAATTAAATTAAATTAAATTAAATTAAATTAAATTAAAATTAAATTAAATTAAATTAAATTAAATTAAATTAAATTAAAACTAAATCAAATTAAATTAAATCAAATTGAATTAAATTAAGATAAAGCATATTATATTAAATTAACTTAAATTAAATTAAATTAAATTAAACCACATTAAATTAAATGACATCACTTAAGACATAAAGAAATTCAAAATAAATCTAAAATAACTTGAACACTATTCCAAACTTAAATCATTAATTTGAACTTAAATTTGAATCACAAATCATTAAATATCATTTTATCCTTAGGAGCTTTTACTATTATAACTCCTAAACGGAGTATCAAGTGAAATGACACTTCACCCATAAGGATATTCAAACATCCTAATTCACTGAGCAAGAAATAAAACTTAACTTAAACACCCCGGATGATTAATTCACCCGCACAATAGAATTCATTTGGACTTCAGGATAATTCCCGAAATATTGAAAAGATGTTTAAGATTCGTCTTAAACACTTCCTCAATATGATGGAATGTCCTTAAGAACAAATTGAGCTTAGTTGTTCTTTGGTGAAGAGAAATCATCCTTAAAACCAAAATCGAAGACCTAGACGTCATAAGAATGACTAGCTATAGGATTAGGATTTTGGTAGAAAACCATAACCCTTCCCTTAGCTTTACCTAAGAAATTGCTATAAATGCTTAAATGCTCTAAACTGTGTTTCAAGTACAGCTTGGAATGACGGGAAGACCCTCCAGGTACGCTTTTATTTTATTGCAATTTACCTTATCGCAATTCATTTATTCGTGTTGAACTTTACCTTTCTTGCATGATAAACAACAGTTGCATGAAAACCTACACCTTTAGGACGTAAACCAAAACCGAAACCCATAACTAAATTAAAAGACACAACAAGATAAAATCCACCGCCACAACATTTCAAAATATAAGACAACTCAAAATTTAATCACAAACGAACAACAAAACTACAACTACAACTAAATTAAAACGTCTTGTTGGATGATCGGGAATACCTCGGATGATGTAACCTACGTGTTGCTAACGGGATTTCCCACGGTCTAAATGAAAGTGTGGAACTCATTCGACTGAGTTTAGCAAATTCATCGGACTAAGTGAATTCGATAAAAATAACGATGCCGGAAGGATGGAACCGTGGGATCTTAACCGGTGTTGTTATAATCAACTTTAAGATTTGTTTAATTAAAATATTAAAAAAAAAACACCCGGACTTTAAGATTTTCTCTAAACCAAACACTTCTCTCATCTCCCGATTTATGACTTCTAAAATTAAATCTCTGCAACAACAAGGAGCTCGAAGCATGGTGGGCAGCACGGCCATCGTCATCAGCAAAACCGAAATCTACATCAGCAAAACCTTTCTTAGAATTAAATAACCAAGTCATAGGATTTCGAGGTAGTTTGCCTAGTGCAACATAAATCCTCAACTTTTTGTTAGGCATTTGCATAATCATGTTATGCAAATTAAGCCCTAACTCGTTTTAGGATTCCGAGGTAGTTGTTTGGTACGACATAAACCCTCACATCTTCGAGGCTATTTGTATGATTATGTCATACTAATATAAGTCCTAATTAATTAAAATTGGCAGTATTACAACATTAAATAAACTCTCAAATTGAAGCCAAACAATAGGATAGTTTGGGAAGTTGCCAAGATTCTTCTTGGATCCTCAGCTTCTCCTACTTTTCTTCCTTTGGACTCCTGAAAATAATTGTTCCAAATTTTGAGTCATTCCCTTTTGAATTTCCAAAAATCCGATCCCTTGAAAACCTTAAACTTTGAAATTCTTGAGAGCAGAACTACTGATTATTATCGAGAGTTTTCTTAGGTGATTTCCGTCACTTAAGATGTAATTAACTATAAGGGCTTGCCCTTATAGGGAACTTTAAGAACCCAGGTAATATAAACCCTGCTTAATTAATTTATATTAAGCAGGGGAACTTGTCGGCTTATAAAATTGGTTCGCAGACCAAACGGATGGCACAAACCTTTCTAGTTTATTTAATCGAGCCCCATCATCAAGCAAGGTGTCTATTCTTCGGGATAGATACACGGCTTGTGGTGCGGCGCTCGTTTATATAAACTATTCGGGATGTGAGATCAGTTTGATTTCATATCTTAAAATTTTCAAATTTAAAATTATTTTCAAAATCAAAAACTACTTTTTCAAATTATTTATTTAAATTAAATTAAAAATTCGCTGACAATTTCTGTAGGCGACCTCTTTTCAAAAATACAAACACCACAAACCTAAAAAATAAGCCGTACAATTTCTGGCGACTCCGCTGGGGATTAGTTCCTCTCTCCATTTTAATCAAATAGTTCTGCTTTCAAAAATCGGTAGTGTATCCATGTCCCTAATGGATCAAACTACCCTTCTTTCCGTTGGAATATTATGTTCATTTCTACCTTGAACGAGTATGGCCAACATTCTCTCGGATTTAGGAGCCACTGTTTAGACACCCTTAAACAGAGAGGTTCTGAGATCCTTTTACCTCATTTCTGAGGTGGGGTGGACCCCCAATAGGTGTTAGTTTAGGAGTAATCCTTCGAGTCGAGAAGTATTGCGTAAGACTTTCTTTTCCTTTCCAACTCTGAATCAGATTCATTACCTTCTCTACACCTTCGAACATTCCGTTCTAAATAAACAAACCCTCTAATGAATGACTCTTTTAATAAATATACATGAACAAGAATGTGTTCGGACACTTTTCGTTTCCTTTCTTTTCGTCCTGATGAGAAGAAGCATAATTTGGGATCGACAATCAGAATCTACCTTGCGAAATGGAAGCCCCAAAGCTGATTTTCTCCTTCACCAATGGACTAGACTTCGCCGTTTATAATGATGAGCCGCCCGACAATGGGATCATCCGGCTTGGACAAGAATTCGAGAACACAAATGTCAAAATCGCTGACGTTACTCTCTTAGCACTAATGGACAAAGTGCCAGAAACTGAGAAACCCATGATCGAGTTCAACCTTAAATCAACTCAAGAATTTCCTTCTCTGCGAAGGGTTCCAGCTGAGAGGAGTACCGCTGTCCATAGAAGGACCGTTATCTCTACCCCCACTGGTCTAGTCGTCTCTGCACCTACCCCGGCTCCCGCCAAACTGAAAGGGAAGGAAGTTCAAGTTTGCAACGAGCATGTTACCGTGGAGGGTACAGATTTCCGTGCAAGACCTTCTGTTTTTGAAATTGGGTCCAGCTCAAGGGTTCCACCCCTAACACGGACTCGGCAGGAGAAACGAGAGGCGGGAAGATTGCCGTGGAAGGCCGTAGCCGTTGAAGTCGCTTTCCTAGAAGAAATTCCTGAGTACACACCACTACCTGAATACATACCATTGTCTGAGTATACACCCCTTTTGGAAGGAAGTAGATTCCATCCCCTTTCCGCCGCAACTGACGAGGAAAATGTCCGCAGGATTGCCTCTACATTACCTCGGCCCGCATACTATAGCGACAACAGAAGAAAGAGGGCTAGGGTTACACCACTTGCCCGATTACAGACTGTGATTGAAAAGTTAGCGAAGAAGGAAAGATGCCCTATGTCGAAAATTTTAAGAAGGATAGGACGGGTGCCGGCCAAATCCCGTCTTGGGCCACGAGTAGAACCTGCTATCACTGCAGAAGAACCAAATAAGAAAATGAAGGCTAGCCCACCTATTGTTGTTTCAGGTTTACAGATCAGGGAGGATACCACCTTCCAACATTCACCGACGTACCATCCGGTCCTAGGCCTTCTGCTGCTAGAAGGATGGTATGGCGTCCCACTACCGGCCAACTAAGACCGAAACATCGACCAGAAAAGGAATGTCTCGTCAGGAGACTTGAGTCCGAAGAAAGTGCTACCGCAGTAAAGGGGACATGAGAAAGAAACTCGACAGTTATCACATGACACCTGCAAGGATATATAGAAAAGGCCATTAGAAGACGCTATGGAAAAGTTAAGAACTGATATTCGTCGACTAGCAAGGGAAAGAGAAGAGAAATTCGGAGATGAAGAGCATCCATGGCCCGATAGCACTTCTCCTCAAGGGATTTACTATTAAGACTTTCGAGAAGTTGTTAAGCAAGGCCGGGAGCTTGCAAGAGGAGGCGAAGCAATTAAGTTTCACCGATAAAGCAGACAAACGAAGCCCGTGAAAACTTTTGAAAAGAAGTCCGGATCGTCGCGGCAATCGATAAAGGCAAGCAACCGATACAAATATCGTCGAACGGCCGCAGAGCAAATTCAACGGAATTACCAAGAACCCCGACCCGGCTATCGACCATCTCAACAATATGAACAACCGCCTTGTCCACAACGTACGTTTAGGGAGTTCCCGAGCGGGGAGTATCCATTCAAGAATGAGGCAAAGTGCCGAAAATGTTCCGCGACCTAATGAAGACTCCAGCATTTCCAATCGCCGAGCCTAAAAGACCGAAGAAGTCGACAAGAAAGGTGATCCCAACTTTTGCCCTTACCACCGGATGCTTGGACACAAGATAGAAGATTGTATTACCTTCAAAAGTTGGCTCCACGACAATCTTCGGAAAGGGAATATAACGATCCCGAAAGAATACATGAAGGAACCCCAGAAAGGAGGTTCCGTCAATGTTATCTCGACGGATTTCACTGTTCCGATAGATCCCTATGCGACTGATGATGGATGGACTACCGCTTGGACAAAGTCTTCAAAGAAGATTTTAGATCACATCCAAACCGCTTCGGTGCGAGCTTCAATTCAGAGTTTGAAAACTGTCAAGTCGGCGCTATCACTTGTGATAGAAGAACCACCTCAACAAGAGACGACCGAAGAAAAGAAGAAAATCGACGAAGAAGAGAGGACCGAGGCACCTAAGGCTAGACTAGGGGCCGCTTATCCTAGGATAGTTGTTTCCGATTCGGGGGAGAAATCCCTCGAACCTCCGACTCGTATGATTATCCGCCCACTCCGGTGGGATCTTATAATGATGAGGGTTATGGCGTTGGCTACGTTTTGATCGTTTCTAACGATTACGTAACTAGCGACAATCAACCTAATCCGGACGTCGATTCCGATACAAATAACAATTCTCAAATCATACACAATCTCGACGGTCACAATGGCGAAGAAGACAACCACCAGAAAGGCTACGAGAGTTCAACAAGCAACGAATCTATTTGCGAATTTTGAGGAACTCCAATCACAATAGAGTTAGAGCCTTCAGACTCCGAAGCTAATCCTGAAGAACTTGTCGTTCCAGTTCAGGAGGAGATACCAGCAAACTCAATGCTAAATTCAGAAGAAATTACAGAAGTCAACTTAAGAAGTGGAAGAGTTCTACCTCCAAGAATGGGTCCAAAGGACAAAGGAAAGTAGGTGGTTGTTCAGGAAGAACCAACCCCGGCAGAAGAAATACCCATTCGAGAAGACAATGAGGCATATGGAAATAAGGTGGATTACAACGTGCTAGCCCATCTTAGGAAACTACCGACCAAACCGAGCATCTACGACGCTCTCATCTTATCAAAGGAGATGAGAGAAGCTCGATCAAGGCCTTACTCGATCCGGAAATTTGCTTAGCTCAAATGGCCGGAGAATCCTTAGATGAGGTTTGCTCGTTAAAGGAACAGCGAGGTGTTACCTTCACGGACAATGACCTACTACTTGGGACAACAGACCATAACTGACCGTTGTACATTTCAGTTACAATTGGGAAGTTTACGCTCTCCAGAGTATTGGTGGATCCAGGAGCATCAATCAATATAATGAATCTTCGAACGCTAGCATACTTGGAGATTGATGCTCGCGAGCTTGAAGCGGACAAAATGTTATTAAGAGGATTCAACCAGAAAGGAGAAAGGGCCCTCGGATCAATAACACTGCTGATGAAGACCGGTGACTTAGCAAAGACAACCGCGAAATTTCACATAATTGATTCAGAAACATCGTTCAACGCTCTACTGGGCTGACCATGGATACATGAAAACAGGATGGTACCATTATCTCTACATCAATGCATTAAATACTACGATAGAGGGGAACAGTGCATTAAAGGTGACTTACAACCGTTCTCCGTACATGAAATCGGAATCCATGAAGATGCAGCTTATTATGCACCTCCGAAGAAAACAATCTTCTCCAGAGATACCATAACAAATGAAGCAAAAGAAATTTGGGACGACGAAGAACCCGAAGTTCTAGTCCAACGATCCACTCACCACTCCCTTACGGCGAGATGGTGAAGGTTTCTCCACGACTCGCATCCGAGGTCGAGGCCGGGGACGAGGTCGTGGCGAGACATTAGGACGATCGGACGGAGGAAACCGACCATCAATGTTGATTGGGAAGATAGCTCGAAGAAGAAAAAGAAATCAAACAAGAAGCAGCGACAATAAGTCGGAAGAAGCCGCAATTCAAGATCCCTCTTGAAGATGAAAGAAACGAAGAATATAAATCGATGTACGAGAAGATTAACAACTATGTACATACTATGACCCTGACCCCGATCCATTCTAATAAGATCGATGGTATGGAGGTCAAAGAGGTACGTAGCTGTGGTGCAAAGACAATCAAATTCTACCGTGGTGCTCCTTCCTCCAAAACTGAAAAAAATGTACAATTTGAAGATGCTACTTCATCAGAATTAATGGAATCGCCTTTTGAATGGTACTCTCCTCGTGTTCAAAATTTAATTCAGCGTGGTTTCTTACCTCGACAATGGACAAAAGGTCAATCACAACGTTTTGAAAATTTATGGAATAACTCCGGTCGTCCACCCAACTCAAAACATGGTCTCGGATTCGGCACAGTAGGATCGACTGACGATACCGAATTTTGCTTGGTTGTCACTCGCGAGTCTAATGAAAACCGCATGGAAACTACAGAAGAGCTCGAAGATTTACAAATTGGAGATGCTCCACCAGAGTTTGAAGAAGAGATCAAATCTACAATAGATGAGTTAACGGAAGTTAACTTAGGTACTAGCGAAGAACCTAGACCTACCTTTGTTAGCTCCTTACTCAATAAAGAAGACTCCGAAGAAATAATCAAGTTATTAATGGAATTTAAACACTCGTTTTGCTTCGGAGCTACGATGAGATGCCGGGTTTGGCTCCGCAGGTCGCAATCCATAAGCTAGGAGTGGATCCTCGCTTCGTTCCGCCGACAAGGTCCCGAAGAATGCGTCTAGAAATCGAACAACAAGTCATAGCCGAAGTTAAAAAGCTAATAGACGCCAAATTTGTCCGTGAAGAACAAAACCCGACTTGGTTAGCCAATGTAGTACCGATCGAGAAGAAGAATGGTCGATCGAATTTGTGTGGACTTCGCAGATTTAAACAAGGCATGTCAAAAAGATGAATTCCCTCTACCGATCCCGTAACTAATGATCGACATTGCTTCAACACATGAAATATTCTCATTCATGGATGGATCTTCAGGATACAATCGGATAAAAATGGCTCCGTAAGATGAAAAACTTACAGCATTCAGAACGCCGATCGGAGTATATTGCTACACAGTGATGCCATTCGGACTGAAGAACGCAGGAGCAACCTACCAGAGAGCAATGACAAGAATTTTTGATGATCTCATCCACAATCAAGTCGAATGCTACGTGGACGATGTGGTCATCAAAAGCAAAATAAAGGAAAACCACTCGTATGATTTGAGAATTGTTTTCGAACGATTAAGATAATTTAACCTTAAGATGAATCCCTTAAAATGCGCCTTCGGCGTCACTTCCGGAAATTCTTAGGATTCGTTGTCCGACATCGTGGAATTGAAATCGACCCGAAAAGATTAAAGCTATCTTAGAAATGCCACCGCCTGAACCTTAAAACAACTACGATCTTTTCAAGGGAAGTCGGCATATCTTCGACGCTTTATCTCAAACTTGTCGTAGGTGTCAGCCTTTCTCGACACTAGTTAAAAAGGACGCCAAATTTATTCGGGAAGAGAAATGCCGTAGGGCCTTCGAGGACATTAAACAATATTTAATGACACCTCCTATCTTAGCAGCTCCAGCCTCGTGTAGACCGTTAATACTTTATACCGCGGCTTTAGACGACTTCTCTGAGCCTCGTTAGCCTGTGTCAATGATGAGGGTAAAGAAAATGCTCTTTACTACCTAAGTCGTCGTTCATCGCCGATAGAAATAAGGTATCCCGCAATTGAAAAGCATTGTTTGGCCCCGATCTTCGCCGCTCAAAAGCTCGTGCATTACATGCTTTCTCATAAGGTCAACCTGATTTCGAAATTTAATCCATCGCAATACTTCGATGACCCGCCCAACGCTTTCCGACAGACTTGCCGATGGTCAATGATATTATCGCAATTCGATATAACTTTCGTGCCTCTTCGTGCCGTAAAAGGACAAGTCCTAGCAGTACTTCCTCGCAAAGACACCCTTTGCCGGCGAGATCGCCTCTCAATGACGACTCGCCGATGAACAAATAATGAACCTAGAAGACCCCGATGATCGACGTTGGGAATTATATTTCGACGGAGCATCTTCAAGCACACAAAGACGAAGAATCGCAAGTGATAGTGCCCTGTGAAGGCAGGATCGGACTAATCTTTATAACACCGGAGCGGGGGATGTTAAGATACTCCTACCACTCGACGTAGCCGTGCACAAATAACGAAGCAGAATACGAAGCCCTCATAACAGGACTGGAATTAACTATTCAAATGGGTATAACAGACATCAACATCTATGGGGATTCGCAACTAATCATTCAACAGATCGCCGGACAATACAGAATTTTAAAACCAAGACTCGAGCAATACTTCCAGTATGCCATACAAATTGCTGAACAGTATTCCGAATGCGACAATCTACAAGATTCCCAGAAAAGAAAATGCTTTAGCAGATGCGCTAGCCCGTCTCGCAAAAGAATTTGCCCGTTTGCAAGATGAATCAATGGAAGTGTCGCTTCACGTGACGTCAGTCCTATCACAACTCGACATGACACAATACACAGATCGAAAAAGAAAAAGGATCAATCGCAGCAGAAGGATGTAAAAACACGTAAGATCGAGCGACAACCATTAATCGATTACCCGCAAACAGAAAACTACCGCGACGATAGGTCGTTAGCCCATCGTATCAAGAAAAGAACTCGTCCTACGCATTAGTAAACAATACGTTATACGAAGGTCTTTTGATCAAATGCGGCTAAGGTGCCTAAGCGGGTCCGAGGCCCGTGAAATTGTTAAAGAGGTGCATTCAGGACTCGTGGCGCTCACCACGGGTCCAAAGATGAAAATGAAAATTAAAAGACTAGGGTACTATCGGCCCTCGATGATGACCGATCGCATGAAAATCGCCAAGAGCCGTCACCGCTGCCAAGTGCACCGGAGTGGTTCTACACCAACCCCCAAATGTGCTACATCCGACAATCGCATCGCGGCCATTCGAATGTCGGGGCACGTATATAGTGGGTCCAATGAACCACCATCTTCAAAAGGACATCGCTTCATTCTTGCGGCTACAAATTACTTTTCCAAGTGCGTAGGCGGCTCCACTTAGAGAAGTGAAAGCACATCACGTACTACAATTTTTCAAGAACCAAGTTGTCTACCGTTTCGGAGTGCCACGCAGGATCATCCCAGATAATGGGTCAGCATTCAGAAGCACGCAAATCAACAATTTTGTCAAGAGACACGGAATCGACTGGCGGTATTCAACAATTTACTACCCAAAAGCTAATGGCCTGGCTGAGGCTTTTAATAAAACTCTCGTTCAAATCTTAAAGAAAACCTTGGACGATAATAAGAGAAATTGGCACGAGAAGTTGTTAGAAGCCTTATGAGCCTACCGGACAACCTTCAGAACTCCTACGCAAGCTACACCTTACGCTCCGGTGTATGGGTCCGAGGCAAGTGTTACCTTTAGAGGTTCGGCCTTCCTTCACTCGTAATCGCAGCTTACAAATAAAATCACAACAGAAGAGAACGCCAAATTACGACTCGAAGAATTAGAGGGCCTGGAAGGGAAAAGACTTGCAGCGCAACAGAATTTAGAACTATACCAAGCTAAGATGTTTCAAGCCCATGACAGACTGGTCCACCCAAGAACCTTCAAGGTTGGTGACTTAGTTCTCGTTCTCAAAAGACCTATTCTCGCACACCGCAAGATAGAGAGGAAAATTTGAACCCACTCGGGAAGGACCGTTTGTGGTCGAAGCAAGATACTCGTGGAGGTTCCTACCGGCCTAGTGAATTGCCAGGGAGAACGACATATGCTTCCGATCAATCGACGATACTTGAAAAGTATTACGCTACCCGATGTTTCGAAGGAGTGAATTTTCCATCCCTAGAAGCACGGGTGAAGTAATTACTTATGATCGGGTCCGAACCCAAAAATAATAAAATGTGCTAAAATAAATAAAATCCCGATAATAAAATTTTCCTTGCTTTCTTTTCCAAATCAAAATCTCTTACCCGATCTTATCCCACCTCATTCCCGTTAAGTTTAAAAATATAAGAATAATAAAAAAAATGTCTTTAATAAACATTTTCTTAATGTTCTTGTTCTTAAGTACAACTCTCGATCCTTTTCCTTGTCTTTTCGTAGGAAATGTCGAACGGGCGGTTGGTCCCGAACTTTAAGAATGGCGTAAGCCTCGCACTCGATGAAAAGAGGGTGAAAGATGGAGCGATAATCGAGATCGACTCGGATTTCGCACCAGCAGCCTACAAGACGAGGAAAGTGACCGGATCCCGGCTGACCGAGAAGAACCGGCTCGACGGACAGAGTGATGAAAGTAGGTGGCCCAAGCCACCAATCCAAAGAACAAGAAAAGAAAGACAAACATCGAAGAAGATAAGAAAATGAAGTCCGTAGTCGCTATAGCAGGCGCAGGCATGCTTGCCGCCGCGCCTATAGAGATTCAAGAAGTTCGAAGAGCTACTCTCACAAGAACGCAACGAAGAAATAAGAATCGCCGCATCCGTAAGATGTTAACAAAACTAGCCGCGACCGACCGCGACGAGACAACTGCCAATGTCGCACATACACTTCAAGGACACCGGTTCACCAGAACTCGAAGAAAGGAGGCCACCTCCTAGGATACCGTAAAGAACCGTGGAAATCTCCGTAAGATCGAAGAAAGAGGGCTACCACGCCACCGGATAGAACCACCAATGATGCATGACCTTGTTGCAGAGCAACCCCGGGGATGTCCCGACGTGCATCATCCCCGAGGAGCCAAGGTATGCAGGAGAACGTGAAGGGATTGAACCGTATATTCCACAATATGTCACTGTGCCTCGCCATCTCGGCATCATTCCGGAATACGAGCCGGAGAGAATGCAACGTTGAAAAGAAAACCTTCGAATACTTCGAGAGAATTAAAGGCGTAAGAATCAATATACTAGAGGGCCTCGAGCTACATACGTACGTATTCTCGCAGTATGAACAAGCAAGAAATATTCGATTGTATCCGGATTTGAAAAGAATGGGCCGAGCGGGCCGCCTAAGGGAAAACACATACTCGAACCCCGAGATGGATGCCGAGGAAAGGAAGAATCACAATACAATGTGGATGTCGTTACAACTTTGCGGAGGACAGAAGGGAAACCCACCGGAATACTCCGTCATGGGCAAGTGGATCCGATGCCATTAGTCATCAAGAGAATGGTAAAGAGATTAATAACATGGAGGGTACTCACGCAGATTGCATACCCAATAGCCGCATCATCAACATCTACAAACAGGTGACCGCATACCCCCACACATAGCATCACCACGACTTTGTCGACCTTTCGCACGCCTCTTTCCCCGAGCGAGTGTAACATCATGTTCGGATCCGACCTCCGGATAGCAGACCCGAGTGAGTTCCGAGGGCCAGCAAAGATACCACTACCGGTAGGTTCCGTCATGATACCGAAGGGCAACGGAGCGGATATCGCTAAGCATTGCATACCAGGAGTACCAGTGAAGCGGATCTCGCTTACGTTCGTAAGGGTGGACGACAGTGAAGACACCTTACCATTTCCAACCGTACCCGGAGCTAGAGAGCCTCCGCCTTACGAGCCGTGAGTTACATGGAAAATATCACACCTCCAATGTACATCCATACGGCACCCTCGCCAAGGATGGCTTGGAAGGTGATGTTATCGACCATGTACCCCACTATTCGTACATGGATTTTTGACGGATGCTTCTTTGGATGGATCGACAAAGATCATACACAAGTACGTTTTGAGTTTACATGGATTGTATGAAATATATTCCGCATCAAGATGTATGATGTATCTTCTACATGATTGGAATGAAAGTGACAATGTCACATTTTTTGGCCTTCACCTCTTTTGTGCAAATTGATTGGGAAACGCCGTTAAAGTTAAATGAACTTCGAACAAAGAACAGAAAAAGAATAAAAAAAGGAGAATAAAAGAGAACTTTCCTTAAAGAAAAAAAATCTAAAAGAAAAATGACAAACACCAAATTCACATGAACATTAAACAAACGATAAAATAAAATTTGAATCATTAAAAGATAAACAAAATCAACATAAATGTTAAATCAAATTCTCAATCAAATTTCAAATGTGATCTTCCAAATTTTAAATCAAATCTTAAATCAAATTTCAATCGAGTTCAAACTCATCCTTCCAAATTCAAGTTCAATCTTTCCAGATTCCAAATCTCAAATTCGATCTTCCAGATCTTAAATCAAATCTCGCGTCAAATTTCAAATTTCAAATTCGATCTTTCCAGATCTCACATCAAACCTCAATCAAATTCAAACTTTTGGGTCGAGGATTTTACATCCAAGACTGCACTGCTTTAGGATTCTTTCCCTATTGCACTGAAATACATCAAATTCAAACTTTTGGGTCGAGGATTTTACATCCAAGACCGCACCGCTTTAGGATTCTTTCCTATTGCACCGAAATACATCAAATTCAAACTTTTGGGTCGAGGATTTTACATCCAAGACTACACTCGCTTTAGGATTCTTTCCCTATCGCACCGAAATACATCAAATTCAAACTTTGGGTCGAGGATTTTACATCCAAGATCGCACCGCTTTAGGATTCTTTCCTATCGCACCGAAATACATCAAATTCAAACTTTTGGGTCGAGGATTTTACATCCAAGATCGCACCGCTTTAGGATTCTTTCCCTATCAGCACCGAAATACATCAAATTCAAACTTTTGGGTCGAGGATTTTACATCCAAGACCGCACCGCTTTAGGATTCTTTCCCTATCGCACTTAAATACATCAAATTCAAACTTTTGGGTCGAGGATTTTACATCCAAGACTCGCACTCGCTTTAGGATTCTTTCCCTATCGCACCGAAATACATCAAATTCAAACTTTTGGGTCGAGGATTTTACATCCAAGACCGCACCGCTTTAGGATTCTTTCCCTATCGCACCGAAATACATCAAATTCAAACTTTTGGGTCGAGGATTTTACATCCAAGACCGCACCGCTTTAGGTTTCTTTCCCTATCGCACCGAAATACATCAAATTCAAACTTTCGGGTCGAGGATTTTACATCCAAGACCGCACTGCTTTAGGATACTTTCCCTATTGCACTGAAATACATCAAATCAAATTTCCGGGGTTAAGGATTTTACATCCGAGACTGCATTGCTTTAGGATCATTTCCCTATCGCAATGAAATACATCGAAATCAAACTCTTGAGGGTAAGGATTTTACATCCAATACCGCATTACTCTGCGATCTTTCCTCATTGTAATGATCCAATCCGATCGATTCGATCTTCTTTTGGGGTTGAAGATGTTACATCTAAAACTTCAAAATTCCAATTTTCATTTCAAATCAAATCTCTTCAAATTAATCTTGACAAACTTCAATCTAAATCGAAACTCCAAATCGAAATCTAAACTCACACATCATGACTTGAACATGAAACAAAATAAAATCTAAATCGAAATTCTCCCGCATCATGTGATTCGGGATTCACCTCCTTTTCATTTCCCAGCCGAGAGTTCAAGAATCTCCGAGCTCCGGAGATATACTTGACACTCCCCAGATGAAAATTCTCCTACTTCGTCCTAAGTTTGTCATTCGGACATCCGTGTTGTTTTTGCTGATCTCTTCGGTCAACACCAATACGCGCGGTGTGCTCCGTCGACTCACCACACCTATCGGGGGTCCATTTGTTGACCTCATTTTTGATGAGGTCTTCTCTTCTTCTCTTTAAGTATTTCAGGATTTAGCCTTAGGCTTTTCCTTTCGACTATCTTAGAGGACTAGAATCGGGACCCACCACCTAGAATTTCAAACCACTTCTTAACTCCCCGCAAACTCCATAAACTCGACCGTAGACCCCTAATCACCTAGAGGGTCGAAATCAAGTGTGGAAGTTTAAAGGATGAGTTCCTATAGGACTCTTCGGCCTTAGGATCGCCCCGGTGGCCCGGTCCGGTGAGTGGGCCGACTTACACACACACTACACTCACACACACACTACACTCATACACTACACTTCCATACACCTCCTAAAACCACACCTATACCTAACTTGACCTCCCGACTCATGTAAGTGATTCACATGGATGGTCCTTAACCCCTAAGCCCTCGGCTAAGAGGGTTAGGAACAACATAGATGAATGCCTCAAATGAGTCCCTTCATGGCTCATGTGGGCCTGATATGGCTTCATGGCTCAACCAAAATGATTTTATTCCACTTATATTCACCCAATCTTCAATTTTCCAAATTTTCAATTTTTGACCCCCGGGACCCTACACCCGCATAACCTACCAAATGCCCTTGAAACTACCCAAAATCTCCAAAATCACCTAAATTACCCAAAATTCCTCAAAATCAAACCTAAAAATTTCCACATCACTCAAATTGATCATCCATAACCAAAATACCAAAAATTCCAAAAATACCTCCCAATACTCCAAATACCCAAAATACCCCTCTTAGCCAAAAAATCTAAAAATTCCAAAAATTCCCAGAAAATTCCAGAAAATCCCAAATATTCCCAATTTCATTTTGTTCAACTACGCCATGGGCCAATTTTGCCAATTTACCCCACTTTTATCAAAACCCCCAATTTGACCCATTTTAACCCAAAGTAAACCCAATGTCAAACCTAACCTACCCAATTGACCCAAATTCTGGTCCAATTCAATTCTAAACTTCAATTTAACATCCCCAACACCAATCTAGACCCAATCCAAGCCCAAGTTGATTGGCATTGGGATCCAATTTCACTTTTGGCCTTAAAGCCCAATTTGGACCCATGACCCAAACTTAGCCCAAACTCACCCAATTCAACTCCAATTAACCCCAAATCTTTTCTAAACCCTCCTTGACATCCCCATAAACAAAACACTAACATGATTTGCCCAAAATTTAGACCCAAACCCCACTCAAATTCAACCCAAAATCAAAAAGCCCAATTTCGACCTAAACCTAAACCTAGCCCAAATAGACCCAAACCTCAAAATCAAAACCCAACCAAAGCCAAAACCTCTTTGAAACACTCCCATAAACATTTCTCAACATTTATTTTACATCAATTTCAACTCTAGCCCAACTTTGGCCCATGGTAGCCCATTTTGGCCCACCTTAGCGCCCTTTACCAAAAAGGCCCATATCCAACCCAATTCAAACTCAAATCACCTCAAATTTGTTTCAAACCTCTCATGACACATCCCTAAACCAAACTCAACAATTATTTGGCCCAAACCTTTACCAAAATTTCATCCCAAAATCCATTTTAAAATTCAAAAGCCCACTTTCCTAAACCATTTTAAAAGCCCATCCTTTACCACATCCAAAGGCCCAAAATTGGTCCCAAAGCCCATACGACATTTCCCCTCATCATACTTTCAATTAAACTCAATACCTAAGTCCTAAATTCATCATCAAATCATTCCAAATCAAGTTCCATACAAATTTCCATCAAATTACCAAAAAATTCCTATAATCCATTTTCATGAAATCGACCAAGCTTTCCCCAAGCCAAAGGTGAGCCATGAAGCCATGCACGAGCCACATGCGAGCCATGAGAGCCTCGAACACTCCACCATACCATATCGGGTAGGAAGGAGGGACCCTTTCCTTAATCCCTAAAGCTCATTAGCCTTAATCATGATTCACCTAAACCTAAATTTAATCCAAATATATTTGGATGGAGACTTCTCCATGCCAAACCAACCTGATCCCTTCGATCCCCCACAGACCCAAAGCCACCTCGAAGGGTGAACCAAGCCCAAATGGGTGGGTTGACCCATTTAGACCCAAAACTAGCCATGCCCCATTCTACTTTGGATCAAAGCCTTTACACTCGGCCATTGCCACTCGTCGGCACAAGCCTCCAGCCCCGACCCACCCGACCCCGAGGGTGACCCTCGCTCGCCGGCCGGCCACCCTGCCGCCGGAAAACACCATGGCCGAGAGCTTACATGTGAGCCAACTTTGGAATTCTCACCCGCCGAGCCGCCCCATCCCCGACCGGCCACATGACTGTTCTTCACATGCCGTAGCAGCGCTGATCCCAGCCCTCAACACCCCCCGGAGAGCCTCCGACCATGCCTATTTAAACCCCTCACTCTCTCGGCCATGAAGGGTGCCGAAACAAACCTTAAGGAAACTCCGCCAAAATTGTTCCGCACTACTCCCCATACACAGAGCACTTGATCCCCACCGAAATCCCCCGCCATTTCTTCTCCGCGAGCTCAATTTCGTAGTCGAAATCCAAGCCCAAAACCAGGACACCTCCTCACAAGCGAGCCAATTCCCAAATTGATTGGTTCTACACCTTCACCGCACCAAGGGAAGGTGTCCACCAAGCAAAAGCCCCATCTCTAGGCCACCCAGCTTGCTCCGAGCCTCCAAGCTTTGTGATCGGCCGTGGTCGAAGTCCAACCTAGACAATTCACTGCACCGTGAGACTTCATCCGGAGCTTGCCAGATCCAATCGAAGGTGCAACAACTCTCAGATCGAAGCTTCACTTCTCTGAGCAAAGGTATGAACTCATTCTTCTTCCCGAGCTTACAGAGATTCTCCATTTCATTTGAATAAATTTCAAAGCATGTTTACCGAATGGATGTGTTCGTCTCTTCAAGACGAATCCATAGAGCATAAGAACACGAAAATCCATCGAGAATCGAGCGAGAAATTAGGTTAGAAGGTCGACGGCCACGGTGCACACCGGCCGTAGACGATGACCGGGAGCCGCCGGATCGAGCGTGTATCGAGCGGACGGTCTCAGATCGAGCCGACCGCGCAATGGTGCATGAACCGCGGGCCCCTGGAGCGCCGAGTCGGATGGCGGCGCCGAATCGAGAGACGACGCGTGGCCTTTCGGAGTCGCCGAGGATGTCGTGGCGCCGCGTGGATAAGTAGAAAATTAGGGTTATTTTCTATTTATTTAATTACCGTAACTTTGAAAATCCATAACTTTGTGTAGGAAAATCACAAAAATAAAATAAAAATACCCTCTCGCTCAGTGAACGGAGGAGAATAATGTGGAAAAGAAATCATTTAATTTCATCAAGTATTTTATTTTTTATAATTTATTTACTCTCTGCATACATTTAATTCTCCATGCATGTATACAATTCACCATGGCATGAGACCATAGGGCTTTGAAGCCTCTGAACTCGGGAACATTCCCCGAATTTTCCAAGGTCGTAGGCCATCTCCGTGAAAAGTTATTGATTTTTCAAATGCATATTGGTGTTTTGAGTATTTTAATTCCAATAAATAGCATGTTGTGAGATAAATTCTAGGAAAATTTGGTGATGTTCCTTATGACTAGAGAACCCTAGGAAAAATAGGACTTGAGTTAATTCACTCACATTAACCCTAATTGGCTTAAACACTCAAAATAGGTCTCTAATTAATTAGAGCTAACCATACATCAAATTGACTTGAAATCAATTCTCCACTGACCTTTAGGATCAGAGGAACCCACCATAAAAGTTTGAAGTCAATTGGACTTGGTTAGCCCTATTAATTGGGTCGATTAAGCCATTTAGTCATTTTAAACTTTAAAAATTCATAACTTTCAAAATATCTTTCAAAAATTCACCAAATTGGTTTTGGAGCCTCTCTAATATCAGGGGAATTTAAGAAAATTAAAATTTCAATTTTCTAAAAAAGTTGATTTTTAATATTATTTTAATATTTTTAATAATTAAAAAATAATAATAATCACAAAAATAATAAAATTCACCAAAATGTCACATTTTGAATTTTAATCACTTAGGAACAAACCCCATATTTTTCTTAGGCCTATTTGGTGAGATATTAATTTTTTAAAGCTCTAGGGTAATTTTAAAATTAAAAAATGTATTTTCTAGCATTTTCACTAAAATAATTATAATAAATCAAAGAAAAATCAGAAAATTGTAAAATTTGGTTCTCTTGAATCCTTGATATCAGAGAGAATTTTAAAAATTATGAAATTCATTTTTCAACTTATATTCTATTTTTAAATTAATTAATACTCCAAAAATTAAAATAATTCTAATAAATAAAATATAATTCAAAAAATCACAAAATTTGGTCCAAGTGGTCCTCTGGTCATTAGGAATGTCCCATAATTTTCTTAAGGACAGAAACTTTCCCTTGGTCATATTATTAAATTTTCCTTGGAAATCCTTATTTTCCCCCAAAAATAATTATATAAATAAATTAAATACAGAAAAATCACATTTTCTTCTCTAATGTCTTTATTGACATATGAGTGAAGTCACATAAAAATTTCAAGTTCATTTGAGCTCAATTTAGTGAGTTATGAAATTATTAAGCTTGAAGGGCAAAATGGTAATTAAAATCTTAACCCTTTAATTAAAACTTTAGGCTTAATAAAATTAATAGGTAAAAAAATTTTGATCCTCATCTGATTTGGATGATTGAAATTTAATAATTAAAGGGTAGAAACCTACTAAACAATTTAAAATAATTGAAATAAACTTTAATTAAATAATTAATTAAATTTGGAAGAATAATGAAATCGGAATTATTAAAATAGGGATATTTTTAGGAGGAGATTTATTCTTTAATTTAAAAATCCCTAAATTAATCATCCCAATAATATTTAATTCCTAATTAAAATGATAATCCAAATTTAAGATTTAAAATGTTAAAAGACTTAATCATTAAATTAAATTAAAGTCAAATTATTTAAAACAAATTCCCTTAAAATTAAAAATTAAATTAAAAATTAAGAATTAAATTATATTATATTAAATTAAATTAAATTATATTAAATTAAATTAAATTAAATTATATTATATTATATTAAATTAAATTATATTAAATTAAATTAAATTAAATTAAATTATATTATATTAAATAAATTAAATTAAATTAAATTAAATTAAAATTAAATTAAATTATATTATATTATATTAAATTAAATTAAATTAAATTAAATTAAATTAAATTAAAACTAAATTAAATTGAATTAAATTAAATTAAATCATATTACATTAAATTAACTTAAGTTAAACTAATTTAAATTAAACCACATTAAATTAAATTAAGTTAAATTAAATTAAGTTAAATATAAAGATATGAAGAATTCAAAAATAAATCTAAAATAACTTGAACACTATTCCAAACTTAAATCATTAATTTGAACTTAAATTTGAATCACAAATCATTAAATATCATTTCGCCTCTTAAGAGCTTTTACTATTATAACTCCTTAATGGAGTATCAAGTGAAATGACACTTCACTCATAAGGATATTCAAATATCCTAATTCACTCGAGCAAGAAATAAAACTTAACTCAAACACCCTGGATAATTAATTCACTTGAACAATAGAGTTCATTCGGATTTAGGACAATTCCGAAATATCGAAAAGATGTTTAAGATTCGTCTTAAACACTTCCTCAATATGATGGAATGTCCTTAAGAACAAATTGAGTTTAGTTGTTCTTCGGTGAAGAAAACCATCCTTAAAACCAAAATCGAAGACCTAGACGTCATAGGAGACGACTAGCTATAGGATTAGAAACTTGGTAGTAAAACCATAACCTTTCCCTTAGCTTTACCTAGGAGCTTACTTTAAATGCTTAAATATTCTAACCGTGTTTTAAGTGCAACTTGGGATGACGGGAAGACCCTCCAGGTACGCTTTTATTTTATTGCGATTTATTCTATCGCAACTTATTTAATCGCATCGCACTTACTTTTCTTGCATGATAAACAACAGTTGCATGAAAACCTACACCTTTAGGACGTAAACCAAAACCGAAACCCATAACTAAATTAAAAGACACTACAAGATAAAATTCACCTCCACAACATTTCAAAATATAAAGCAACTCAAAATTTAATCACAAACGTAACAACAAAACTACAACTCTAACTAAATTAAAACGTCTTGTTGGATGATCGGGAATACCTCGGATGATGTAACCTACGTGTTGCTAACGGGATTTCCCACTGGTCTAAATGAAAGTGTGGAACTCATTCGATTGAGTTTAGCAAATTCATCTGGACTAAGTGAATCCGATAAAAATAATGATGCCGGAAGGATGGAACCGTGGGATCTTAACCGGTGTTGTTATAATCAACTTTAAGATTTGTTTTAATTAAAACACAAAAACACTTGGAAATTAAGACTTCTCTAAACCAGAACACTTTTCTCATCCCCCGATTTATGATTTCTAAAACTAAACCTCTCGCAACAACAAGGAGCTTGGAGCATGGTGGGCAACGACGGCCATCGTCGTCGCGCAAAACTCGAATCTACTTCAGCAAAACTTTCCTAGAATTAAACAACAAAGCCATAGGACTTCGAGGTAGTTTGCCAAGTGCAACATATATCCTCAACTCTTCGTTAGACATTTGCATTGCAAATTAAGCCCTAACCGGTCTTAGGATTCCGAGGTAGTCGTCCGATACGACATAAACCCTCATATCTTCCAGTGCTATTTCGTATGATTCTATCATATAAATATAAGCCCTAATTAATTAAAATTGGCAAGATTAAAACATTAAATAAACATTAGGACTTTCCTGAATCCAAGCCAAACAATAGGATAGTCGGGAGATTATCGAAGTTCACTTCGAATCCGTAATTTCTCCTACTTTTCTTCCTTTCGAATTCCCAAAATAAAATGTTCCCAACTTGATCCATTCCCTATCGAGATTCAAAAATTCAATCCTTTGAAAACTTAAACTTCGAAATTCTTGAGAGCAGAATTATTGATTATTATCGAGAGTTTTCTTAGGTGATTCCCGTCACTTAAGATGTAATTAACTATATGGGCTTGCCCTTATAGGGAATTTTAAAGAACCCGTGTAATATAAACCTCGTTTAATGTTTTTATATTAAGCGTGGAATTTGTCGGCTTATAAAATTGGTTCGCGGACCAAACGGATGTCACAAACCTTTCTAGTTTATTTAATCGAGCCCCATCATCAAGCGATTGTGTCTATTCTTCAGGATAGATACACGGCTTGTGATGCGGTGCTCGTTTATATAAACTATTCGGGATGTGAGATCGGCTTGATTTCATATCTTAAAATTTTCAAATTTAAAATTATTTTCAAAATAAAATACTACTTTTCAAATTATTTATTTAAATTAAATTAAAAATTCGCCGACAATTTCTGTAGGCGACTCCCTTTTCAAAATAAAACACATAACCTAAAAATATGCCGACAACTTCTGGCGACTCCGCTGGGGACAATTCCTCTCTCCATTTTAATCGAATAACTCTGCTTTCAAAAATCGGTAGTGCATCCATGTCCTTAATGGGTCAAATTACCCTTCTTTCCGTTGGGATACTATGTTCATTCCTACCTTGAACAAGTATAACCAACATTCTCTCGGATTTAGGAGCCACTGTTTAGACACCCCTAAACAGAGAGGTTCCGAGATCCTTTTACCTCATTTCTGAGGTGGGGTGGACCCCCAATAGGTGTTAGTTTTGGAGTGATCTTTCGAGTCGAGAAGTCTTGCTTAAGACTCTCTTTTCCTTTCCAACTCCGAATCAGATTCGTTACCTTCTCTACACCTTTGAACACTCCGTTCTAAATAAACAAACCCTTTAATAAGTGATTCTTTTAATAAGTGATTCCTTTTTATAAATACATGAACAAGAATGAGTTCGGACTCTTTTCAATTCCTTTCTTTTCGTCCTAAAGAAAAGAAGCATAACTTGGGACCGACAACCGAATCTACCCCGCAGAAATGGAAGCCCCGAAACCGATTTTCTCTTTTACCAATGGACCGGACTTCGCCGTCTATAAGGATGAGCCGCCCGACAATGGAATCATCCGATTTGGACAAGGATTTGAAAACACGAACGTCAAAATCACCGACGTCTCCTCTTTGCACCGATGAACAAGGTATCCGAAGCCGAGGAGCCGTCGCTCGAGTTCAACCTTAGGTCGACCCGAGAATTCCCTCCTCTCGCAAAGGGTCCCGACTAAGAGGAATACCGTCGTCCGCAGGAGGACCGTTCTTACTACCCCTACTCGGTCTAGTTGTTTCGCACCTACCCCGACTTTTGCCAAATCAAAGGGGAAAGAAATCCAGAATTATGATGGACCCGTTACCGTGGAGGGTACAGATCTTCTCGTAAGACCTTCGTTTTCGAAATCGGGTCCGGCTTCAAAGATTCCGTCACCGACAAGGACCCAAAGAAGAAACGAAGTAGAAGGATCGCTAAAGAAGCCGTAGCCGCCGAAATTGCTTTCCTGGAGGAAATTCCGTAACCGCCGTAATATACACAGCCGCTCGAATACATACCACTCTTGGGAGGAAGCAGGTTTCATCCCCTCTCCGCCGCAAAAGATGAAGAAAATATTCGCAAGATTGTCTGCCACATTACCACAGACCCGCATATTACAACGATAGCCGCAAGAAAAGAACTAGAACTACGCCGTTTGCTCGACCGCAAACTTTGGTAGAAAAGTTAAGCAAAGAAGGAAAACCGCCCCGTATCGAAATTCTACGAAGGATAGGGCGGGTGCCGCCAAATCCCGTCTTGGGCCCCGAGTAGAACCCGCCATCATGACTGAAAAGCCAAGTAAAAGAATGAAGGCTAGTCCGCCCATTCTCGTCTCAGGATTACAAATTAGGGAGGATACCACCTTCCAAGCATTTGGCCGACGGACCATCCGGTCCTAGCACCTTCCGCCGTCGAAGGATGGTATGGCGTCCCACTACTGGCGACTGAGATCGAAGCAAGCAGCCCGAGAAAGAAAGTCTCGCCAGGAGACTCGAATCCGAAGAAAGTGCTACCGCGATGAAGGGGACTCGTGAGAAGGGGACCCGGCAGCCTATCGCACGACAACCACGAAGACACACGAAAGCCCCGCTAGAAGATGCCATGGAAAAGTTGAGAACCGATATCCGAAGATTGGCAAAAGAAAGAGAAGAAAAGTTCGGAGACGAGATTGATTCATCAGAATTCATGGACGACGAATATGCAGAAATCAACATGGTTGAGACACGAGCTTCATCAGCTTCGCAAGGTGCTCCTGCAGCCGCAGAGAGAGAGGAGCCAGAACTGATGAGAAGGCAGCTTCAGGAAAAAGACGACACGATCGCCCAAATGGCAAAAAGGATGGAAGAGATGGCCGTAGCTCTGGCCACTCTCCAGAGTCAAGTACAACCACATAGAGAGACACCCCCGCAGGTCATTCACATCGTAGACGGAGGAAAGGAGATTACATCCGTCAATGGGGATGATCACCGAAAAGGATACAACACAAAGTATGATTCCCGAAAAGGATATCAAGAACTTGGTGGAACAAGCAGGTGCGAGAAGCCTTAGCACAATCGAAGAGCGGGACATCCATTCGGACGGGCAGACCTTACCCGTAAGAATTCGACGCCGTCCAATACCCGAAAGGCTTCGTACCACCTCCGTTCAAGACCTTCGACGGAACCGGAAACCCTCGAGCAGCATGTTGCACATTTTCGTGCCGCTTGTTGCAACGCCGGTGGAAGTGACGCTTACTCTTCCGACAGCTCGTCGCCAGTCCGTCGAGAGTCGCCTTCGACCGGTATGCGAATTACCAAATGGTTCGGTGAAGACGTTCTCAAAGCTAGAGAACCTCTTCATCAAGCGATTCGCCGGAGCTCAGCACCACATCACTATAGGTGATTTAGTGGTAGAGAAACAAAAGCCGAATGAAACTTTGGTGGATTACATACTTCGATGGAGGAACTTAAGCATGAAGTGTGAACCACAACCGCAAGAACAACACGCAGTCGGCATTTTACTTAAAAGCATTCACGGCCCGATAGCACTTCTCCTCAAGGGATTCACTATTAAGACTTTTGAGAAGTTGTTAAGCAAGGCCGGAAGCTTGCAAGAAGAGGCGAAGCAATTAAGTTTCGCCGACAAAACAGATAAACAGAAGCCCGTGAAAACTTTTGAAAAGAAGTCCGGGATCGTTGCAGCAGCTTGACAAAGGCAAGCAACCGATGCAAATACCACCGTAACGGCCGCAACGAACCACAACGGAACTACCAAGCAACCCCGGCCCAGCTATCGATCATCTCCGCAAGTATGAACAACCACCTCGTCCGCAACGTACATTAAGAGAGCTTTTGAGCAGAGAATATCCGTTCAAGAATGAAGCAAGTGCCGAAAATGTTCCGTAGTCCGATGAAGACTCCGCATTTCCACTGCCGAGCCTAAAAGACCGGAGGAAGTCAACAAGAAAGGCGATCCCAACTTTTGCCCTTACCACCGGATGCTTGGGCACAAAATAGAAGATTGCATTACCTTCAAAAGTTGGCTCAATGACAACCTTCGGAAAGGGAATATAACGATCCCGAAGGAGTACATGAAGGAACCCCGTAAAGGAGGTTCCGTCAATGTTGTCTCGACCGATCCCATCATTCCGATAGATCCCTATACGACCGACGATGGATGGACTACCGCTCGGACGAGGTCTTCGAAAAAGATTTTAGACAAGATCCAAACCGCTTCGGTGCGAGCTTCAATTCGGAGTTTGAAACCCGTTAGCCGGTACTATCACTCGCGATAGAAGAACCACCTCAACAGAGACGATTGAAGAGAAGAAGAAAATCGACGAAGAAGAGAGGACCGAGGCTCCTAAGGCTGGACTAGGGGCCGCTTATCCTAGGATAGTTGTTTCCGATTCGGGGAGAAATCCCTCGAACCCCTGACTCTGTATGATTATCTGCTCACTTCGGTGGGATCATATAATGATAAGGGTGATGGCGTTGGCTACGTTTTGACTGTTTCTAACGATTACGTAACTAACGATAAGCCGGATATCGATTTCGATACCAACGACAATTCTCAAATCATACACCATCTCGACGAGCAAAATAACGAAGAATACATCCATCAAGGAGGCTACGAGAGTTCAACAAGCAACGAATCTATCTCGCGAGTTTCGAGGAGCTCCAAATCACGATAGAGTTAGAGCCTTCGCACTCGAAGCTAATCCGGAAGAGCCTGTCATTCCGATTCAAGAAGAGACACCGGCAAGCTCAACAATAGATTCAGAGGAAATTACAGAAGTCAACTTAAGAAGTGGAAAAGTTCTACCTCCGAGAATGAGTCCAAAGGACAAAGGAAAGCAGGTGGTTGTTCAAGAAGAACCAACCCCAGCAGAAGGAATACCCATTCGAGAAGAAAACGAGACACATGAAAACAAAGTGGACTACAATGTGCTAGCCCATCTTAGGAAACTACCAGCCAAACTGAGCATCTACGACGCTCTCATCTTATCAAAGGAGATGAGAGAAGCTCTGATCAAGGCCTTACTTGATCCAGAAATTTGCTTAGCTCAAATGGCCGGAGAGTCCTTAGATGAGGTTTGCTCGTTAAAGGAGCAACGAGGTGTTACCTTCACGGACGATGACCTACTACTTGGAACAGCAGATCACAACCGACCGTTGTACATTTCAGTTACAATCGGAAAATTTACACTCTCCAGAGTATTGGTGGATCCAGGAGCATCAATCAATATAATGAATCTTCGAACGCTAAGCATACTTGGAAATTGATGCTCGTGAACTCGAAGCCGACAAAATGTTATTAAGAGGATTCAACCCGTAAAGGAGAAAGAGCCCTCGGCTCAATAACACCGCTAATGAAGACCGGTGACTTAGCAAAGACAACCGCAAAATTTCACATAATCGATTCGAAACATCGTTCAACGCTCTACTCGGGCCGACCATGGATACATGAAAACAGGATGGTACCATCATCTCTACATCGCTGCATCAAATACTACGATGGAGGGGAACAATGCATCAAAGGTGACTTACAACCATTCTCCGTACATGAAATTGGAATCCACGAGGATGCGACTTATTATGCACCACCGAAGAAAACGATCTTCTCCGGAGATACCATAACAAATGAAGCAAAGAAGGTTCGGGACAACGAAGAACCCGAAGTTCTAGTCCAACAAGCCGCTCACCACTCCCTTACGGCGAGATGGTGAAGGTTTCTCCACAACTCGCATCCGAGGTCGAGGCCGGGGACGAGGTCGTGGTAGAGACGTTAGGACGATCGGACGTGAGGAAACCGACCATCAATGTCGATTGGGAAGATAGTTCCGAAGAAGAAAAAGAAATCAAACAAGAAGCAGCGACAATAAGTCGGAAGAAGCCGCAATTCAAAATCCCTATTGAAGATGAAAGAAACGAAGAATATAAATCGATGTACGAAAAGATTAACCACTATGTACATACTATGACCCTGACCCCGATCCATTCTAATAAGATCGAGGGTATGGAGGTCAAAGAGGTACGTAGCGGTGGTGCAAAGCCCATCAAATTCTACCGTGGTGCTCCTTCCTCCAAAACCGAAAATAATGTACAACTTGAAGATGCTACTTCATCGAATTAATGGAATCGCCTTTCGAGTGGTACTCTCCCCGTGTTCAAAATTTAATTCAACATGGTTTCTTACCTCGACAAGTGGACAAAAGGTCAATCTCAACATTTTGAAAAATTATGGAATAATTCCGGTCGTCCACCCAATTCGAAGCATGGTCTCGGATTCGGCACGACAGGATCGCCGATGATACTGAATTTTGCTTGGTTGTCACCTGTGAATCTAATGAAAACTGCATGGAAACTACAGAAGAGCTCGAAGATTTACAAATTGGAGATGCTCCACCAGAGTTCGAAGAAGAAATCAAATCTACAATAGATGAGTTAACAGAAGTTAACTTAGGTACTAGCGAAGAGCCTAGACCTACCTTTGTTAGCTCTTTACTCAATAAAGAAGACTCCAAAGAAATAATCAAGTTATTAATGGAATTCAAAGACTGTTTTGCTTGGAGCTACGATGAGATGCCGGTTTAGCTCCGCGAGGTCGCAGTCCATAAGCTAGGGGTGGATCCCCGCTTCGTTCCGACGTACAAGGTCCCGTAAGAATGCGTCTAGAAATCGAACAACAAGTCATAGCCGAGGTTAAAAAGTTAATAGACGCTAAATTTGTCCGTGAAGAACAATACCCGACTTGGTTAGCCAACGTGGTACCAACGAGAAGAAGAATGGTCGATCGAAATTTGTGTGGATTTCGCAGATTTAAACAAGGCATGCCCGAAAGATGAATTCCCTCTACCGATCCTGTAATTAATGATCGACATCGCTTCAACACATGAAATATTCTCATTCATGGATGGATCTTCAGGATACAACCGGATAAAAATGGCTCCGTAGGATGAAAAGCTTACGACATTCGTAACGCCGATCGGAGTATTTTGCTACACAAAGTGATGCCATTCGGATCGAAGAACGCAGAGCAACCTACCAAAGCGCAATGACAAGAATTTTTGATGATCTCATCCATAATCAAGTCGAATGCTATGTGGACGATGTGGTCATCAAAAGCAAAGTAAAGGACAACCACTTGTATGATTCGAGAATTGTTTTCGAACGATTAAGACAATTTAACCTTAAGATGAATCCCTTAAAATGCGCCTTCGGCGTCACCTCCGGAAATTCTTAGGATTCGTTGTCCGACATCGTGGAATTGAAATCGACCCGAGAAGATTAAAGCCATCTTAGAAATGCCACCTCCCGTAACCTTAAAACAACTACGATCTTTTCAAGGGAAGCCGGCATATCTTCGACGCTTTATCTCAAACCTCGTCGGTAGGTGTCGACCTTTCTCGGCACTAGTTAAAAAGGACGCCAAATTTATTTGGGAAGAGAAATGCCGAAGGCCTTCGAGGACATTAAACAATATTTAATGACACCTCCCGTCCTAGCAACCCCGGCCTCGTGTAGACCGCCGATACTTTACACCGCGGCTTTAGACGACTCTCTCGGAGCCCCGTTAGCCTGTGTCAATGATGAGGGTAAAGAAAATGCTCTTTACTACTTAAGCCGTCGTTTGCTTCCGACGGAAGTAAGGTATCCCGCAATCGAAAAGCATTGTTTGGCCCCGATCTTCGCCGCTCAAAAGATCGAGCATTACATGCTTTCTCATAAGGTCAACCTAATCTCGAAGTTTAATCCATTGCAATACTCGATGACTCGTCCAACGCTTTCAGCGTACTTGCCGGATGGTCAATGATATTATTGCAATTCGATATAACTTTCATGCCTCTTCGTGCCGTAAAGGGACAAATCTTAGCAGACTTCCTTGCAAAGACACCCTTTGCCGGCGAATCTCCTCTCAATGACGATCCGCCGGATGAACAAATAATGAACCTAGAAGACCTCGATGATCGACGTTGGGAATTATATTTCGACGGAGCATCTTCGGCGCACAAAGACGAAGAATCGCAAGTGATAGTGCCCTGTAAGGCAGAATCGGGCTAATCTTTATAACACCGGAGCGGGGGATGTTAAGATACTCCTACCACTTGACAGAACCATGTACAAACAACGAAGCGAAATACGAAGCCCTCATAACAGGACTGGAATTAACTATTCGAATGGGTATAACAGACATCAACATCTATGGGGATTCGCAATTAATCATCCAACAGATCGCCGGACAATACAGAATTTTAAAACCAAGACTCGAGCAATACTTCCAAGTATGCCATACAAATTGTTGAACAGATTCCGAATGTGACGATCTACAAAATTCCCGTAAAAGAAAACGCTTTAACGAGATGCGCTAGCTCGTCTCGCAAAAGAATTTTCCCGTTTGCAAGATGAATCGATGGAAGTGTCGGTTCACTGACGTCGTGTCCTATCACAGCTCGACATAGACACAATACACAAATCGAAAAGGAAAAAGGATCAATCGCAAGCAATGGATGTAAAACACGGAAGATCGGCGACAACCATTAATGGATTACTCGCAAACAGAAAACTACCGGATGATAGGTCGTTAGCCCATCGATCAAGAAAAGAACTCGTCCTACGCATTAATAAACAATACATTATACGGAAGGTCTTTTGATCAAATGTGGCTAAGGTGCCTAAGCGGGTCCGAGGCCCGTGAAATTGTTAAAGAGATACATTCGAGACTCGTGGCGCTCACCAGCCGGGTCCAAAGATGAAAATGAAAATTAAAAGACTAGGGTACTACCGGCCCTCGATGATGACCGACCGCATGAAAATCGCCAAGAGCCGTCATCGTTGCCAAGTGCACGGAGTGGTTCTACACCAACCTCCAAATGTGCTACATCCGACAATCGCATCGTGGCCATTCGAATGTCGGGGCACGTATATAGTGGGTCCAATAGAACCACCATCTTCAAAAGGACATCGCTTCATTCTTGCGGCTACAGATTACTTTTCCAAGTGGGCAGAGGCAGCTCCACTTAGAGAAGTGAAAGCACACCACGTGCTACGCTTTTCAAGAACCAAGTTGTCTACCGCTTCGGCGTGCCGCGCAGATCATCTCGGATAATGGGTCAGCATTCGAAGTACGCAAATCAACAATTTTGTCGTGAGACACGGAATCGACCGGCGATACTCAACAATTTACTACCCAAGAGCAAACGGCCTCGCCGAGGCTTTTAATAAAACTCTCGTTCAAATCTTAAAGAAAACCTTGGACGATAATAAGAGAAATTGGCACGAGAAGTTGTTAGAAGCCTTATGGCCTACCGGACAACCTTCGAACTCCTACGCAAGCTACACCTTATGCTCCGGTGTATGGGTCCGAGGCAAGTGTTACCTTTAGAGGTTCGACCTTCCTTCACTCGTAATTGCAGTTACAAATAAAATCACAACAGAAGAGAACGCCAAATTACGACTCGAAGAATTAGAGGGCCTGGAAGGGAAAAGACTTGCAGTGCAACAAAATTTAGAACTATACCAAGCTAAGATGGTTCAAGCCCATGACAGACCGGGTCCGCCCAAGAACCTTCAAGGTTGGTGACTTAGTTCTCGTTCTCAAAAGACCTATTCTCGCACACCGCAAGATAGGAGGAAAATTTGAACCCACTCGGGAAGGACCGTTTCGTGGTCGAAGCAAGTATACTCGGGAGGTTCCTACCGCCTAGTGAATTGCCAGGGAGAACGACATATGCTTCCGATCAATGGACGATACTTGAAAAAGTATTACACTACCTGATGTTTCGAAGGAATGAATTCTTTCCATCCCTAGAAGCACGGGTGAAGTAATTACTTATGATCGGGTCCGAACCCAAAAAATAATAAAATGTGCTAAAATAAATAAAATCCTGATAATAAAATTTTCCTTGTTTTCTTTTCCAAATCAAAATCTCTTACCCGATCTTATCCCACCTCATTCCCGTTAAGTTTAAAAATATAAGAATAATAAAAAAAATGTCTTTAATAAACATTTTCTTAATGTTCTTGTTCTTAGTACGTACCCCGATCCTTTTCCTTGTCTTTTCGCAGGAAATGTCGAACGGGCGGTTGGTCCCGAACTTTAAGAATGGCGTAAGCCTTGCACTCGACGAAAAGAGGGTGAAAGATGGAGCGATAATCGAGATCGACTCGGATTTCGCACCGACAGGCCTACGAGACGAGGAAAGTGACCGGATCCCGTCGACCGAGAAGAACCGCTCGGACGTACAAGTGATGAAAGTAGGTGGCCCAAGCCACCAATCCAAAGCAACAAGAAAAGAAAGACAAACATCGAAGAAGATAAGAAAATGAAGTCCGTAGTCGCTACGCAGAGCGGCAGCTTGTCGCCGCCGCGCCTACAGAGATTCAAGAAGTTCGAAGAGCTACTCTCACAAGAACGCAACGAAGAAATAAGAATCACCGCATCCGTAAGATGTTAACAAAACTAGCCGCGACCAGCGCGACGAGACAACTTGCCAATGTCAGCACATACACTTCAAGGACACCGGCTCACCAGAACTCGAAGAAAGGAGGCCAGCTCCTAGGATACCGTAAAGAACTGTGGAAATCTCCGAAGATCGAAGAAAGAGGGCTACCACGCCACCGGATAGAACCACCAATGATGCATGACCTTGTTGCGAAGCAACCCCGGGGATGTCCCGACAGCATCATCCCCGAGGAGCCAAGGTATGCGGTGAGAACGTGAAGGGATTGAACCGTATATTCCACAATATGTCACTGTGCCTCGCCATCTCAGCATCATTCCGGAATACGAGCCGGAGAGAATGCGTAATGTCGAAAAGAAAACCTTCGAATACTTCGAGAGAATTAAAGGCGAAGAATCAATATACTGTAGGGCCTCGAGCTACATACGTACGTATTCTCGTAGTATGAACAAGCAAGAAATCGTGGATTGTATCCGGATTTGAAAAGAATGGGCCGAGCGGGCCGCCTAAGGGAAAACACATACTCATAACCCCGGAGATGGATGCCGTGGAAAGGAAGAATCACAATACAATGTGGATGTCGTTACAACTTTGCGGAGGACAGGAAGGGAAACCCACCGGAATACTCCATCATGGGTAAGTGGATCCGATGCCATTAGTCATCAAGAGAATGGTAAAGAGATTGATAACATGGAGGGTACCGCCGCAGATTGCATACCCAATAGCCGCATCATCAACATCTACAAACAGGGTGACCGCATACCCCCACACATAGATCACCACGACTTTGTCGACCTTCTCGCACGCCTCTTTCCCGAGCGAGTGTAACATCATGTTCGGATCCGACCTCCGGATAGCAGACCCGTGTGAGTTCCGAGGGCCAAGAAAGATACCACTACCGGTAGGTTCCGTCATGATACCGAAGGGCAACGGAGTAGATATCGCTAAGCATTGCATACCAGGAGTACCAGTGAAGCGGATCTCGCTACGTTCGAAGGATGGACGACGAGAAGACACCTTACCATTTCCAACTGCACCCGGAGCTAGAGAGCCTCCGCCTTACGAGCCGCGAGTTACATGGAAAATATCACACCTCCAATGTACATCCATACGACACCCTTGCCAAGGATGGCTTGGAAGGTGATGTTATCGACCATGTACCCCACTATTCGTACATGGATTTTCGACGCATGCTTCTTTGGATGGATCGACAAAGATCATACACGATCCGTTTTGAGTTTACATGGATTGTATGAAATATATTCCGCATCAAGATGTATGATGTATCTTCTACATGATTGGAATGAAAGTGACCATGTCACATTTTTGGCCTTCACCTCTTTTGTGCAAATTGATTGGGAAACGCCGTTAAAGTTAAATGAACTTCGAACAAAGAACAGAAAAAGAATAAAAAAAGGAGAATAAAAGAGAACTTTCCTTAAAGAAAAAAAAAATCTAAAAGAAAAATGACAAACACCAAATTCACATGAACATTAAACAAACGATAAAATAAAATTTGAATCATTAAAAGATAAACAAAATCAACATAAATGTTAAATCAAATTTTCAATCAAATTTCAAATGTGATCTTCCAAATTTTAAATCAAATCTTAAATCAAATTTCAATCGAGTTCAAACTCATCCTTCCAAATTCAAGTTCAATCTTTCCAGATTCCAAATCTCAAATTCGATCTTCCAGATCTTAAATCAAATCTCAGTCAAATTTCAAATTTCAAATTCGATCTTTCCAGATCTCACATCAAACCTCAATCAAATTCAAACTTTTGGGTCAAGGATTTTACATCTAAGACTGCACTGCTTTAGGATTCTTTCCCTATTGCACTGAAATACATCAAATTCAAACTTTTGGGTCGAGGATTTTACATCCAAGACCGCACTCGCTTTAGGATTCTTTCCCTATCGCACCGAAATACATCAAATTCAAACTTTTGGGTCGAGGATTTTACATCCAAGACTACACTCGCTTTAGGATTCTTTCCCTATCGCACCGAAATACATCAAATTCAAACTTTTGGGTCGAGGATTTTACATCCAAGACCGCACTCGCTTTAGGATTCTTTCCCTATTGCACCGAAATACATCAAATTCAAACTTTTGGGTCGAGGATTTTACATCCAAGACTGCACTCGCTTTAGGATTCTTTCCCTATCGCACCGAAATACATCAAATTCAAACTTTTGGGTCGAGGATTTTACATCCAAGACCGCACCGCTTTAGGATTCTTTCCTATCGCACCGAAATACATCAAATTCAAACTTTTGGGTCGAGGATTTTACATCCAAGACCGCACCGCTTTAGGATTCTTTCCCTATCGCACCGAAATACATCAAATTCAAACTTTTGGGTCGAGGATTTCACATCCAAGACCGCACTCGCTTTAGGATTCTTTCCCTATCGCACCGAAATACATCAAATTCAAACTTTTGGGTCGAGGATTTTACATCCAAGACCGCATCGCTTTAGGATTCTTTCCTATCGCACCGAAATACATCAAATTCAAACTTTTGGGTCGAGGATTTTACATCCAAGACCGCACCGCTTTAGGATTCTTTCCCTATTGCACCGAAATACATCAAATTCAAACTTTTGGGTCGAGGATTTTACATCCAAGATCGCACCGCTTTAGGATTCTTTCCCTATTGCACTGAAATACATCAAATCAAATTCCCGGGGTTAAGGATTTTACATCCGAGACTGCATTGCTTTAGGATCATTTCCCTATCGCAAAGAAATACATCGAAATCAAACTCTTAAGGTTAAGGATTTTACATCCAATACCGCATTACTCTGCGATCTTTCCTCATTGTAATGATCCAATCCGATCGATTTGATCTTCTTTTGGGGTTGAAGATGTTACATCTAAAACTTCAAAATTCCAATTTTCATTTCAAATCAAATCTCTTCAAATTAATCTCGACAAACTTCAATCTAAATCGAAACTCCAAATCGAAATCTAAACTCACACATCATGACTTGAACATGAAACAAAATAAAATCTAAATCGAAATTCTCCCGCATCATGTGATTCGGGATTCACCTCCTTTTCATTTCCCAGCGAGAGTTCAAGAATCTCCGAGCCCGGAGATATACTTGACACTCCCCACGGAAATTCTCCTACTTCGTCCTAAGTTTGTCATTTGGACATCCGTGTTGGTTTTGTTGATCTCTTCGATCAACACCAATACGCGCGGTGTGCTCCGTCACCACCACACCTATTGGGGTCCATTTGTTGACCTCATTTTCGATGAGGTCTTCTCTTCTTCTCTTTAGTACTTAGGATTTAGCCTTAGCTTTTCCTTCGACTATCTTAGAGGACTAGAATCGGGACCCACCACCTAGAATTTCAAACCACTTCTTAACTCCCCGCAAACTCCATAAACTCGACCGTAGACCCCTAATCACCTAGAGGGTTGAAATCAAGTGTGGAAGTTTAAAGGATGAGTTCCTATAGGACTCTTCGGCCTTAGGATCGCCCCGGTGGCCCGGTCCGGTGAGGGGCCGACTTACACACACACTACACTCACACACACACTACACTCATACACTACACTTCCATACACCTCCTAAAACCACACCTATACCTAACTCGACCTCCCGACTCATGTAAGTGATTCACATGGATGGTCCTTAACCCCTAAGCCCTCGCAAGAGGGTTAGGAACAACATAAATGAATGCCTCAAATGAGTCCCTTCATGGCTCATGTGGGCCTGATATGGCTTCATGGCTCAACCAAAATGATTTTATTCCACTTATATTCACCCAATCTTCAATTTTCCAAATTTTCAATTTTTGACCCCCGGGACCCTACACCCGCATAACCTACCAAATGCCCTTGAAACTACCCAAAATCTCCAAAATCACCTAAATTACCCAAAATTCCTCAAAATCAATCATAAACATTTCCACATCACTCAAATTGATCATCCATAACCAAAATACCAAAAATTCCAAAAATACCCCCCAATACCCAAAATACCCCTCTTAGCCAAAAAATCTAAAAATTCCAAAAATTCCCAGAAAATTTCAGAAAATCCCAAATATTCCCAATTTCATTTTGTTCAACTACACCATGGGCCAATTTTGCCAATTTACTCCACTTTTATCAAAACCCCCAATTTGACCCATTTTAACCCAAAGTAAACCCAATGTCAAACCTAACCTACCCAATTGACCCAAATTCTGGTCCAATTCAATTCTAAACTTCAATTTAACATCCCCAACACCAATCTAGACCCAATCCAAGCCCAAGTTGATTGGCATTGGGATCCAATTTCACTTTTGGCCTTAAAGCCCAATTTGGACCCATGACCCAAACTTAGCCCAAACTCACCCAATTCAACTCCAATTAACCCCAAATCTTTTCTAAACCCTCCTTGACATCCCCATAAACAAAACACTAACATGATTTGCCCAAAATTTAGACCCAAACCCCACTCAAATTCAACCCAAAATCAAAAAGCCCAATTTCGACCTAAACCTAAACCTAGCCCAAATAGACCCAAACCTCAAAATCAAAACCCAACCAAAGCCAAAACCTCTTTGAAAAACTCCCATAAACATTTCTCAACATTTATTTTACATCAATTTCAACTCTAGCCCAACTTTGGCCCATGGTAGCCCATTTTGGCCCACCTTAGCCTCTTTACCAAAAAGGCCCATATCCAACCCAATTCAAACTCAAATCACCTCAAATTTGTTTCAAACCTCTCATGACACATCCCTAAACCAAACTCAACAATTATTTGGCCCAAGCCTTTACCAAAATTTCATCCCAAAATCCATTTTAAAATTCAAAAGCCCACTTTCCTAAACCATTTTAAAAGCCCATCCTTTACCACATCCAAAGGCCCAAAATTGGTCCCAAAGCCCATACGACATTTCCCCTCATCATACTTTCAATTAAACTCAATACCTAATTCCTAAATTCATCATCAAATCATTCCAAATCAAGTTCCATACAAATTTCCATCAAATTACCAAAAAATTCCTATAATCCATTTTCATGAAATCGACCAAGCTTTCCCCAAGCCAAAGGTGAGCCATGAAGCCATGCATGAGCCACATGCGAGCCATGAGAGCCTTGAACACTCCACCATACCATATTGGGTAGGAAGGAGGGACCCTTTCCTTAATCCCTAAAGCTCATTAGCCTTAATCATGATTCACCTAAACCTAAATTTAATCCAAATATATTTGGACTGGAGACTTCTCCATGCCAAACCAAACTGATCCCTTGATCCCCACAAGACCCAAAGCCACCTCAAGGGTGCACCAAGCCCAAATGGGTGGGTTGACCCATTTAGACCCAAAACTAGCCATGCCCCATTCTACTTTGGATCAAAGCCTTTACACTGGCCATTGCCAATTGCTCGGCACAAGCCTCCAGCCCTCGACCCACTCGACCCCGAGGGTGACCCTCGCCCGCCGCCGGCCACCCCGCCACCGGAAAACACCATGGCCGAGAGCTTACATGTGAGCCAACTTTGGAATTCTCACCTCGCCGAGCCGCCCCATCCCCACGTGGCCATTATGGCTGTTCTTCACATGCCAGGAGTAGCTGATCCCAGCCCTCAACACCCCCTGGGAGAGCCTCCAGCCATGCCTATTTAAACCCCTCACTCTCTCGGCCATGAAGGGTGCTGAAACAAACCTTAAGGAAACTCTGCCAAAATTGTTCCAGACTACTCCCCATACACAGAGCACTTGATCCCCACTGAAATCCCCCTGCCATTTCTTCTCTGTGAGCTCAATTTCGCAGTCGAAATCCAAGCCCAAAACCAGGACACCTCCTCACAGCGAGCCAATTCCCAAATCGATTGGTTCTACACCTTCACCGTACCGAGGGAAGGTGTCCACCAAAGAAAAGCCCCATCTCTAGAGCCACCCAGCTTGCTCCAGCCTCCAAGCTTTGTGATCGGCCGTGGTCGAAGTCCAATCTAGACAATTCACTGCACCAGGAGACTTCATCCGGAGCTTACTAGGATCCAATCGAAGGTGCAACAACTCTCGCATCGAAGCTTCACTTCTCCGAGCAAAGGTATGAACTCATTCTTCTTCCCGAGCTTACGGATATTCTCCATTTCATTTGAATAAATTTCAAAGCATGTTTACCGAATGGATGTGTTCGTCTCTTCAAGACGAATCCATAGAGCATAAGAACACGAAAATCCATCGAGAATCGAGCGAGAAATTAGTGGTTAGAAGGTCGACGGTCACGGTGCACACCCGCCGTAGACGATGACCGGGAGCCGTTGGATCGAGCGTGTATCGAGCGGACGAGCCTAGATCGAGCCGGACCGCGCAATGGTGCATGAACCGCGGGCCCCGGAGCGCCGAGTCGGATGGCGGCGCCGAATCGAGAGACGACGCGTGGCCTTTCGGAGCCGCCGATGATGGCGTGGCGCCGCGTGGATAAGTAGAAAATTAGGGTTATTTTCTATTTATTTAATTACCGTAACTTTGAAAATCCATAACTTTGTGTAGGAAAATCACAAAAATAAAATAAAAATACCCTCTCGCTCAAATGAACGGAGGAGAATAATGTGGAAAAGAAATCATTTAATTTCATCAAGTATTTTATTTTTTATAATTTATTTACTCTCTCGCATACATTTAATTCTCCATGCATGTATACAATTCACCATGGCATGAGACCATAGGGCTTTGAAGCCTCCGAACTCGGGAACATTCCCCGAATTTTCCAAGGTCGAGGCCATCTCTGTGAAAAGTTATTGATTTTTCAAATGCATATTGGTGTTTTCGAGTATTTTAATTCCAATAAATAGCATGTTGTGAGATAAATTCTAGGAAAATTTGGTGATGTTCCTTATGACTAGAGAACCCTAGGAAAAATAGGACTCGAGTTAATTCACTCGCATTAACCCTAATCGGCTTAAACACCGAAAATAGGTCTCTAATTAATTAGAGCTAACCATACATCAAATTGACTTGAAATCAATTCTCCACTGACCATCAGGATCAGGGGAACCCACCATAAAAGTTTGAAGTCAATTGGACTTGGTTAGCCCTATTAATTGGGTTGATTAAGCCATTTAGTCATTTTAAACTTTAAACATTCATAACTTTCAAAATATCTTTCAAAAATTCACCAAATTGGTTTTGGAGCCTCTCTGATATCAGGGGAATTTAAGAAAATTAAAATTTCAATTTTCTAAAAAAGTTGATTTTTAATATTATTTTAATATTTTTAATAATTAAAAAATAATAAAAATCACAAAAATAATAAAATTCACCAAAATGTCACATTTTGAATTTTAATCACTTAGGAACAAACCCCATATTTTTCTTAGGCCTATTTGGTGAGATATTAATTTTTTAAAGCTCTAGGGTAATTTTAAAATTAAAAAATGTATTTTCTAGCATTTTCACTAAAATAATTATAATAAATCAAAGAAAAATCAGAAAATTGTAAAATTTGGTTTTCTTGAATCCTTGATATCAGAGAGAATTTTAAAAATTATGAAATTCATTTTTCAACTTATATTCTATTTTTAAATTAATTAATACTCCAGAACTTAAAATAATTCTAATAAATAAAATATAATTCAAAAAATCACAAAATTTGGTCCAAGTGGTCCTCTAGTCATTAGGAATGTCCCATAATTTTCTTAAGGACAGAAACTTTCCCTTGGTCATATTATTAAATTTTCCTTGGAAATCCTTATTTTCCACCAAAAATAATTATATAAATAAATTAAATACAGAAAAATCACATTTTCTTCTCTAATGTCTTTATTGACATATGAGTGAAGTCACATAAAAATTTCAAGTTCATTTGAGCTCAATTTAGTGAGTTATAAAATTATTAGGCTTGGAGGGCAAAATGGTAATTAAAATCTTAACCCTTTAATTAAAACTTTAGGCTTAATAAAATTAATAGGTAAAAAAATTTTGATCCTAATCTGATTTGGATGATTGAAATTTAATAATTAAAGGGTAGAAACCTACTAAACAATTTAAAATAATTGAAATAAACTTTAATTAAATAATTAATTAAATTTGAAAGAATAATGAAATCGAATTATTAAAATAGGGATATTTTTAGGAGGAGATTTATTCTTTAATTTAAAAATCCCTAAATTAATCATCCCAATAATATTTAATTCCTAATTAAAATGATAATCCAAATTTAAGATTTAAAATGTTAAAAGACTTAATCATTAAATTAAATTAAAGTCAAATTATTTAAAACAAATTCCCTTAAAATTAAAAATTAAATTAAAAATTAAGAATTAAATTATATTATATTAAATTAAATTAAATTATATTAAATTAAATTAAATTAAATTAAATTATATTATATTAAATTAAATTATATTAAATTAAATTAAATTAAATTAAATTATATTATATTAAATTAAATTAAATTAAATTAAATTAAAATTAAATTAAATTAAATTATATTATATTAAATTAAATTAAATTAAATTAAATTAAATTAAATTAAATTAAAACTAAATTAAATTGAATTAAATTAAATTAAATCATATTACATTAAATTAACTTAAGTTAAACTAATTTAAATTAAACCACATTAAATTAAATTAAGTTAAATTAAATTAAGTTAAATATAAAGATATGAAGAATTCAAAAATAAATCTAAAATAACTTAACACTATTCCAAACTTAAATCATTAATTTGAACTTAAATTTAATCACAAATCATTAAATATCATTTCGCCTCTTAAGAGCTTTTACTATTATAACTCCTTAATGGAGTATCAAGTGAAATGACACTTCACTCATAAGGATATTCAAATATCCTAATTCACCGAGCAAGAAATAAAACTTAACTCAAACACCCCGGATAATTAATTCACTCAACAATAGAGTTCATTTCGGATTTCAGACAATTCCCGAAATATCGAAAAGATGTTTAAGATTCGTCTTAAACACTTCCTCAATATGATGGAATGTCCTTAAGAACAAATCGAGTTTAGTTGTTCTTCGGTGAAGAAAACCATCCTTAAAACCAAAATCGAAGACCTAGCACGTCATAGGAGACGACTAGCTATAGTGATTAGAACTTGGTAGAAAACCATAACCTTTCCCTTAGCTTTACCTAGGAGCTTACTTTAAATGCTTAAATATTCTAACCGTGTTTTAAGTGCAGCTTGGGATGACGGGAAGACCCTCCGAGTACGCTTTTATTTTATTGCGATTTATTCTATCGCAACTTATTTAATCGCATCGCACTTACTTTTCTTGCATGATAAACAACAGTTGCATGGAAACCTACACCTTTAGGACAGAAACCAAAACTGAAAACCATAACTAAATTAAAAGACACTACAAGATAAAATTCACCTCCACAACATTTCAAAATATAAAGCAACTCAAAATTTAATCACAAACGTAACAACAAAACTACAACCGTAACTAAATTAAAACGTCTTGTTGGATGATCGGGAATACCTCGGATGATGTAACCTACGTGTTGCTAACTGGATTTCCCACGGTCTAAATGAAAGTGTGGAACTCATTCAACTGAGTTTAGCAAATTCATCCGGACTAAGTGAATCCGATAAAAATAATGATGCCGAAGGATGGAACCGCGGGATCTTAACCGGTGTTGTTATAATCAACTTTAAGATTTGTTTTAATTAAAACACAAAAACACTTAGAAATTAAGACTTCTCTAAACCGGAACACTTTTCTCATCCCCCGATTTATGATTTCTAAAACTAAACCTCCGCAACAACAAGGAGCTCTGAGCATGGTGGGCAAGCACGGCCATCGTCGTCAAGAAAACTTCGAATCTACTTCAAAGAAACTTTCCTAGAATTAAACAACAAAGCCATAGGACTTCGAGGTAGTTTGCCAAGTGCAACATAAATCCTCAACTCTTCGTTAGGCATTTGTATCGCAAATTAAGCCCTAACCGGTCTTAGGATTCCGAGGTAGTCGTCCGATACGACATAAACCCTCATATCTTCCAGAGCTATTTGTATGATTCTATCATATAAATATAAGCCCTAATTAATTAAAATTGGCAAGATTAAAACATTAAATAAACATTAGGACTTTCCCGAATCCAAGCCAAACAATAGGATAGTCGGGAGATTATCGAAGTTCACTTCGAATCCGTAATTTCTCCTACTTTTCTTCCTTTGAATTCCCAAAATAAAATGTTCCCAACTTGATCCATTCCCTATCGAGATTCAAAAATTCAATCCTTTCGAAAACTTAAACTTTGAAATTCTTGAGAGAGAATTATTGATTATTATCGAGAGTTTTCTTAGGTGATTCCCGTCACTTAAGATGTAATTAACTATAGGGGCTTGCCCTTATAGGGAATTTTAAAGAACCCAGGTAATATAAACCCTGTTTAATGTTTTTATATTACGCAGGGGAATTTGTCGGCTTATAAAATTGGTTCGCAGACCAAACGGATGTCACAAACCTTTCTAGTTTATTTAATCGAGCCCCATCATCAAGCAGTGTGTCTATTCTTCGGGATGTATACACGGTTTGTGATGCGGTGCTCGTTTATATAAACTATTCGGGATGTGAGATCGCTTTGATTTCATATCTTAAAATTTTCAAATTTAAAATTATTTTCAAAATAAAATACTACTTTTCAAATTATTTATTTAAATTAAATTAAAAATTCGCCGACAATTTCTGTAGGCGACTCCCTTTTCAAAATAAAACACATAACCTAAAAATATGCCGACAAGAGTTTGACATGAATGATAATCCCAATTATTGTCCTTATTACAGGATGCTTGGACATAAAATTGTAGAATGTTTTGTCTTCAAAGATTGGTTAGAGCACAACTTTAAAGAAGGGAATATAGAAATCCTGAAAGAGTATTTGAAAGAACCTGAAAATGGTTCAGTTAATATGATTTCAGTTGATAAACTTATTCCTAATCATGACGACAAAGACAAAAATGACATTGCTCAAGGTAAATCTTCTGAGGAGATCCTAGCGGACTTACAAATTACATAATCTTCCAAGAAAGGAATGAAAAAAAAAGAAGAGAACAAAAAAGGATAGGATTATAAGTATTTTAGACATAGGAAATGTTCTTCCTTTTGTATCTTCTAATTCTCATGTTTTTTTACCTACTACAAGGATAGTTGTCTCGGGTAAAGTGAGAAAATCCATTAAGCTGTTGACTTTGTATGACTTCCTTTTTACCACTACTGTGAATAATAATACTTCTAGCTCTACCTAGATTTTGTCTAATTTGGATGATGCTTCAGGAAATGATAGTTCCAATTTCAATCTTGTATACGATACTTAAATCGTACACGATCTAACCAGTTTAATGATAATCAAAATGACAAAAACATTTGTGACAATTCCAATGACGACAAAGACAAAAATGACATTATCACACTTTAATTGCAAGGAACACCAGTTTCTATAGATTGGAATCTTCAAACACGCAGACAAAAGAGTTGGACAGTAAACTGAAGAAATAGTTGAAATTAATTTAAGAAGTGGAAAAGTTATGCCTCCCAGAATGGCTCCCCAAGAGAAAGAAAAACAAATAGTCACATCGCAAAAGATCATTCTTCTGATACACTCACAATTATCTAAAGAAAAAGAAGATAATCCTCACAAAGTGGATCACAATGTATTCGCTCATTGAGGAAATTACCAGCAAAATTGAGCCTCTATGATGCTCTTATGCTTTACAAAGAAATGAGGGATTCATTGATGAAAGTGCGCTTTCGTTGTCACTTAAGAGAAATTTTTATGATTTGTTGTTCGACATTGTGGGATTGAAATTGATCCTCTTAAAATCAAAGCTATCCTAGATTTGCCTCCTCCTAAAAATCTAACCCAATTGCGGTCCTTTCAAGCAAAATTAGCATATATGCGACGTTTTATTTCCATTTTGTCAGGTAGGTGTCAGCCTCTCACTGCCCTAACCAGAAATGATACCAAATTTATGGGAGGAAAAATGCCAACACGCCTCTGAAAATATCAAAAAATAATTAACAACATCTCTTGTCTTAGCAACCCCATTGTTAGGAAGACCTCTAATCCTTTACACCGCAGCATTTGATAATTCCCTTGGAGCATTACTAGCTCAAGTAAATGACGATGGAAAAGAAAATGCATTATATTATTTAAGCCACTGTTTTGTTCATATTGGATAAAATATCCAGCAATTGAAAAGCATTACTTAGCTTTAATTTTCACAGTTCAAAAGCTAAGGCATTATATGCTTTCTCATAAAGTAACTCTTACTTCAAGAGTTTACCCAATACAATACTTGATGACATGACCGATACTTTCTGGAAGATTAGCAAGATAAGCAATGATACTGCTCCAATTTGACATAACCTTTGTTCCACTACATGCTGTTAAAAAACACATCTTGGTAGATTTCTTGGCATCACATCCAATTCCGACTAAATCACCTCGTAATGATGATATATCTAATGAACAAATACTAGAAATGAAAACTTCAGACGTACAACAATAGGAATTATACTTTGATGGTGTGACATCTGCTCGAAAAGACAAAGACAAGTAGATAATTATATCAGGCAAAGCTGGGGTATGGTTAATTTTCATTACCCCAGACAAAGCAATAATGTCATTTTCTTATCATTTGATTGAACCATGCTTGAATAATGAAGCTGAATATGAAGCACTCATAACCGGTCTAGAATTGACAATATTAACGGAAATAAAAAATATTGAAATCTATGGAGACTCTAAGTTGATCATAAATCAAATTGCGAGCATATACAAGACTTTGAAACCTTAACTGGAGCAATACTTCTGTTACACCCTAAAACTGCTTTAGCAGGTTCTTGATGTAGTTTTCTTCTTGATTTAGAGATGAAATAATTTTTCAGCAGATGCTTTAGTAAAACTTGCAAAAGAATTCGTTTGTTTAGAAGAAGACAATATACTAATTTCTATAAGAGGGCGACAAATGTTTTCCCAAATCGACATGGATAATCTGCAAAAAATTGGTAAAGAAACGACAGTGACAATAATTGATGAAGAAAAAGATGATTGGCGAAAACCAGTTATTCAATATTTACAAACTAGAAGGTTAGCCGAAAACAACTCTATCGCAACTCAAATCAGACAAAGGGCATTGTCATATGCTCTAGTAAATTATATTCCTTACAAATGTGGTTAATATGTCTAAACTAATCTGAAGCTCAAGAGATTGTTTAGGAAGCTCATTCAGGCATATGTGGTGCACACCAATCTGGACCTAAAATGAAGATAAAAATAAAAAGTATGGGATACTACTGGTCAACAATGATGACTGATTGTCTTGAGGTCACTAAGAAATGTCATTAATGTCAAATACATGGAGTGATTTTACATAAACTCCCAAATATATTACACTCAACTATTGCATCTTGTCCATTTGAATGCTGGGGCACAGACATAGTGGGCCTTTTAGACCCTCCATCATCTAAAGGCCATCGATTTATTTTAGCAGCCACTAAATACTTCTCCAAATGGACAGAAGCAATACCACTAAGAAAAGTTAAGGCAAAACAAGTTCTCCATTTCTTCAAGACTCATATTGTATATAGATTTGGAATTCCTCAAAAATTCATATCAGATAATGGACTGGCTTTTAAAAATACAAAAATAAATAACTTTATTCAGAGACATGGGATGGATTGGAGATTATTTAGAATCTATTATCCTAAAGCCAGTGGTTTAACTGAGCCTTTCAAAAAAAAGTTGATACAAATTTTGAAAAAGACATTAAATAAAATTCCAAGATAGTGGAAAGAACGATTAATAAAATTTTTATAGGCCTATAGGACTACATACCAAACACTAACAAGGTCAACACCATTCACTTTGGTATATGGTTCTGAGGCTATTTTAACACTTGAAGTTTAATTTCTTTCTCTCAGAGTTGCGGTCACAAATGAAATAATAGAAGAATAAAATGCCAAATTACGACTTGATGAACATGAAAGTTTAGATGGCAGGAATTTACAAGCTCAACAAAATCTTGAATTGTATCAAGCAAAAATGATACGAGCCCATGACAAATTGGTTCATCGTAGAACATTTCGAATCAGTGAATTAGTCTTAGTTCTCCAAAGGCTTATTATCACTCATTGAAGAATAGATGGAAAGTTTGAACCAATATAGGAGAGTCCATATGTACTTGAAAAGATATATTTAGGAGGATCTTACCAATTCATAGATTGTCAACGAAAAAGAATGTTACCCCAATCAATGGGAGTTTCTTAATAAAAGATTATGTGACATAAAAGAATTTTTTGTAAACTGGTAAAATAATAAAATCTTTTAAAATATCTTTATGATACAAATTTTGATTTTTATGTCTTATACATTTTGCTTATTAAGCAAGTGCTTATAAGCATAATTCCTCGACATAGTAAAATGATAAACACAATTAAATGATATCATTTTTGAATTAAAATTAAGTCTAACATGTTACATTATGCTGTTGCTTTTAGAGAAATGTCTATCAACAGACTTCTTTTTACATTTCAAAGTGGTGTTTGTCTGGCTCTGGACCGACGATGTATTGAAAAAGGATCAAGAATCCATTTTGACTTTGACTTGTCTCAAATTGAATTACTTTATGATGGACCTCTGTTATCTATTGCTAATCAAGAAGAAGCAAAAGGAAAACCATATGTGTTAGAATTCAATCTTGGACAACAAAATATATAGACAGAAGAAGTAATTTCAAGAGATCAGAAATAAAAAAAACTGACATTTGATGCACCAAAAATATATACTCATTTAGCTATATGTTTTTACCTATTTTTGGTGATATTGTACTTTAAAGGAAGGTATTTTTCATGATTTGTTGCAGGTATGATGATTCTAGGTGATTGGAGCGAAAAGATGCAAAAAGGAACGAATTTAGAGCATAATGGAGCAATTTGGAGGAAAACAGCCCTGGCGCCACCGGCGCTCTATTCCAGAGACTCTAGAATTAATTGGCACGATAGGGCGCCGCCGGCGCCTCTATCATGCGCCGTCGGCACCCTATGTCGGTTCACTTCAAATTCAAAAGTTTTGGCAGATTTTTAAAGAGATGCTTGAAGAAACTCTTAGGGAATTCGCTCCTAACATTAAGTTAAGTGTCCAAGATGAAAATAGAGAGGAGGAGAAGGAGAGAATTGTTGTAGAGAGTGTGAGGAAAGTGTAAGAGAGAGTTAAGATTTGTGATTTTAAGAGAGAGTCTTCTCTAAGGAGGGGAGAAGAGGGAGTAAAGTTAGAGATTTCTTCTTCATCTTTGTTCCAAGGAGAGAAATCAAATGTTGCAAGGAAGATAAAAGGAATTAAGGGGACTTTGTAGGAATTGCTTGGGGAAGTGAAAGAGATAAGTTGTATCTACTATTGTAGTTTCTATGACTCTTCTTTTATATATATAATCCATGTATTTTTATATCTTCTCCATGATTAGTGAGTAGTCTCCCTTGCCTTTCTTCTTGTCTGAATTAATTATGATGTGGTGATGTAAAAATGATGTGCCCTTTAAGTGTTGTAAAAGTTGTGACGTTACTTTGATTTGGAACTTAATTTACTTTTCAATCCGGCCAATTGAATTGTTAAAACATGTTGAGGAACATTAATTCCAAAAGAATTGATTATTCTACAAAAAGAATGAAAAAACCATTTAATGTCCGTGAATGAATTACGTCGTTCGTGGGAATTAAGTGCAAATGAATAGGGAAATGTGTTTTGATGGACTTCAAATTAGAGGTTTCATGGTGACAGAATGGGATCCCCAATTTGGTCTTAAGATTGGTAACTAAAGCTTATGGTTAGCCTTCGGGTGAAGGGTGAGTGGGAGCTCTGAAGTGACAGCCGGTATCCTCCCAGCCTAGCCTTAGATTTAGTAACTAAACTTAAGATATGGCAATGTTCTTTACCTACTTAGAAGAGGGGGTACTCTTTTAAGGGTAAAGAAGCAAATATGCTCCTATTTGGCACAACACAAATAATTATCATTCTTCATCATCCACACATAATAATCTTTATGCAGGAAGAAAGATACTTTTCATATAGAAGTAACTTATAAATCACATAAGTTAGTGAGTTTGTTAGTTAATATAGTTTAATAATTAGAAGTAATTGTAGTAGCTTTATTGTACTTTGCATTACTAGTGGTAGTACACTTAAGAAATTGTTACATTGTGTATTGGATTTTAGTGCTATATCATCTTATTTCAAGAACGTTCACCTCCGCGTGGGATCGATAACCAGGACTCAATTAGAGCCCTGTATTACTTGATACAATACGTATACTTGCGTTGAAATTGTGACTTTACTAAATCATTCTAAATATATAAATTCGACTTCATAAATTCTTGCTTAATATATAAATTCGCGGTCAACATTGTAAAACTAAAATCAGTGGTAGTAACTACAACTAATAAAACTGAAGAGACATCTATTATCGAAGAAAAGAAGTCAGCCTCCAGATTAACTAAAGCCTAAAGGAGAAAACAAAATAAACGACTTAAAAGACTCGACGAAAAGGAACGACAATGTATAAAATCTATGAAGGAAGACGGTGATTTTGAATTTCCTGTTCTTGAAGGTATTCCCAAAGAAACATTTTTTTTCATAGGAGAAGAAAAACTGGATCAAGAAGATGAAAGGATTGAGAGGACAACATTCACTCCGACTCCTTACAAACTAGCATTGGATCTCACAGCATCACATATGTGAACTGATCAACGCATTGTTTTTGAAGAAGAATTAAGACGTATCCATGCCTTTAGATGGCAGACGTTTGAATAATTCAAATATATTAATGCTCGAACTATCAATATAATAGAAGGCATTCAATTATTCACCAAATTCTTTGATGAGGATGAACAGGCTGCCATTATTAATTATGTAATGCAAGTACACGATATTGGATGAGCTGGAAGCTTAAGAAAGAGAATGTACTCTGAACGCAACAAGTTTATATGTGGCAAGGATTGAGTGACAATTCAATATCGGTGTTGTTATAATTATGTTGTAGACAAAGAAAGCAACCCTCTGGGAATTTTTAAGGCTTAAGCAGGTGGATTTGCTACCCACGATGACCATTCAAATTATTAGATGAATGATAACATGGAACATGATGCCTACTGATTATGTCCCTGATAGTTGCTTTAAAAATATATTTGAGGAAGGAGATCATATACCACCTCATATTGACAACCATGACTTTGAAAGCCCTTTTTGCACTCTTTCACTCATGAACGGATGTTCTATTTTATTTGGAAGAGAGATACAAATTGTGAGACCTGGAGAATTCTGTGGATCTTATCAGATTTTTCTACCACGAGGATCAATCCTGATCTTGCAAGGTAATGGAGTCGATGTTTCTAAACATTTCATACCAAGTGTAAGCGGACAACATATTTCCATAACGTTATGGATGATGCGTCCAGAGAAGTGTCCTGACAGATACCATCCTATAATAGAACTTGAAGGACTACAACCTTTGGAGATACCATGAACCTATGAATATCCAAACACCTAAGATATACTCAACAGACAATATCTTGGAGGGTTAGATATCTGTGATAGGTCTAGCAGTATCCAGGTTTATAAGAATGACAGACAAACAATTCGACAGCTTCTAATGTGATATTATATAGACAGTTTGCAGTGTATGCTGTGTAATATATGATGTATTGTTGACTTCTATCACCTGTGTACATTATCTTTGGGAGTGGAATAAACTCTTGTCACATATTCTCCAATTGTCAATGATACATTGGTAGGTCCAAAAATGCCAAAATGAACACTTTAAAATAAAATTCATAATAATTAACATGAAACTTATCTTTTGACCTGTAAAGGTCAAATCCTCAGAAGATATGTTTTTCTTTATGTGTTTTCACACATAACCTCCAACTATTGGATATAAGTAACCTTCTGACACGGAAACATGGCATTTCTATATCTCTTTCTTTGAGAACGGATATAAGTCGCATAACATTCCTTATTAAATCAACATATCGACGTTTAATATTTCCGAGAGATGGTATGATATCCACTCTCTCTCTAGTTATTGGATATAAGTCCCTTCCTAACATAGAAACATGACATTCCTATAACTCTGTCTTTGAGAAAGGATAAAAGTCGGATAGCATACCTTCTCAAGATTGACATATTGACATTTGACATTTCTAAGAGATGTTTTGATATCCACTCTCTATGGTTATTGGATATAAGTTCCTTCCTCACATGGAAACATAACATTCCTATAACTCTTTATTTGAGAAAGGATATAAGTCGCATAACATTCTTCTCAAAATCGACATATTGACATTTGAAATTTCTAAGAGATGGTATGATATTCACTCTCTCTCCAACTAATAGATATAATACCCTTCCTGATACGGAAAATTGGCCTTCCTTTGGCTCTTTCTTTGATAAAGGATATAATTCACATAATAGTCCTTCTCAAAATTAACAATATCGACATTAGATATTTTTTACAAGATGGAATATTTCATCCATCTTCTTTTCAAAATGAAATTTCTCTGACAGTAAATGGCAAATCTGTTGGGTTATCCCGACTCTTTCGGTCAAAGCCAATGTGTGCAGCATATTATGTAGTATTCCACACATATTGGGGGCCCATGAGACAGGAAGTCTACCAATATTGACTCTCTAAATCTCACTAATGGTCATTAAACCCTAATGTCTAAGGTAAAAACCTAATGAAGCCTTTTTAACCCAAATCTTAATGACATCCTAAACTGATCAAATCAGTAATGACAAACCCTGATTTGATAAATTATTCGCCAAACTAGTCAACCTTTGACTCAAATGGTCAAATTAGGTCAAAATGATCAATCCATGACCGAATGACCACCCCATTGACCAAACTGGTCAACCTTTGACCCAAATGGTCAAGCAAGATCAAAATGGTCGATCCATAACCAAATGACCTCCCCTTTGACCAAACTGGTCAACCTTTGACCCAAATGGTCATTTTAGGTCAAAATGGTCAATCCATGACCCAATGAACACCACTTTGACCAACCTAGTCAACCTTTGACCCAAATGGTCAAACTAGGTCAAAATGGTCAATCCATCACCTAATGACCACCCCATTGATCAAACTAGTCAACCTTTAACCCAAATGGTCAAACTAGGTCAAAATGGTAAAAACATGACACAATGACCTCCCCTTGACCAAACTAGTCAACCTTTAACCCAAATGGTCAAATTAGGTCAAAATGGTTAATCCATGACCCAATGATCACCAGATTGAACAAACTTGTCAACCTTTGACCCAAATGATCGAGCATGGTAAAAATAGTCAATCCATGACCTAATGACCACCACATTGACCTAATGACAATCCTATTGATCACAAAATCAACTAAGAAACCATGTTGGGCAAATATGACTTATTTGATTCATTTCAGACATTAAAATGACCAATCACGATCATTTGGTAAATGCTAGTCAAACCTAGGTCCCATGACCAAAGTTAAAAACTCCATGATTAAATTAACCATCAAAAAGTTAAGTAAATCATCAGGGTTTACTCTGGACTTGGAGTGATCAACCATGATCAACCTAGGTCAACATTGGTCAACCATGGTCAACATCAGTCAAATTTGATCAAAACACCCAATTTTAAACCAAATTGATGAAATTAATGAAATGATTAACTCTCAAAATTATTTTGATTAATTTATGGATTAATGATATACATTCCTACACTTTTAATTAACTACATAATTAATTCAAAGAGAAATTATATGAAAATAATCCTAAAATTCAAATTAACAAAATGTCATCACCCATGACATCAAAATTCCATAATTAATTTTTAAAATTAAATTTAATTTATGAAACATTACTTATGGGTCACTCATGACCCTTGGAACTTATCATGACATGACAAACACTCATGAGAACCTATGACACATCACTTTTAACTAAGGTTAAAAGATCATCATGACTTCATTATGAAGGGAATGATGAAGTTTCATTCCCACATTGATTTTTCACCAAGAATGAAAGGACTCCTCACTCACCTCTGCTCACCTCCAATGAAAGAAAACCAAAATATGAAGTCAAAACTTAACCTAGGCTAAAAGCCTTTATGACCAAAATACATAAATTTTATGTGAAGGAAAATATGTGTCACATTCCTCCCTACTCATGGAATAAATCATCCATTTGCATGAAATAACGTGGTCGGCCAATATAAGTAACATCTTAAGCACCCAATGAATTATCCAATGAAAGGGGAACATCACTTAAGCCACCTCTCTTACAATGGTTAAAACCCATCATGGCTAATTGATCCCCGAATATTTATGCTTATGTTTTTCACTTTATATTTCTTTTCAATGATAGTATCTCTTTCATTGCAATGGATGCCAAAAATTCGGCTCTGAAGCAAATAAGAAATATATTTTAATTGTTTATAATATGGGATTCTACGCAAGTATACATATCGTTTATCAAGTAATATAGGACTTTCTGATTAAACCTCGAGATATCGAACCCACAGGAAAATGTCTAAAATTTTAAAGAAATAAGAAAATTAACTTTTTAATTTTCAAATTGATTTTGTAAAATTTGTTTTAAGACAGAAAGTTTGAAAACTACTTTTAAAAATTTTTTTAAGAAAAAGTAAAGAAAGCAATTAAAATTAATAAGACTATAAAAATGATATGAAAGTAATGAGAATAAACTATCTTTTTCCTCTTTCAATGAATCAATAATAATTATGGAATTTCATAGTGGAATTATCTAAAAGTGTTGTGCCAAATAAGAGCAATTATATTATTTACCCTTACTTGGTTCTATAAAGAACATTGGTTAATTTGAAGTGTTGAAATTCTGTAGATGGGTTAGGCAGGGAAGATACTAGCTCTCACTCTAGAGTTTCCTCTATTCCCTCCACCTGAGATCTAACATCTCATAAAAAAATCTTTCACATAGAGCAAAATTAGGTGGCTTTAGCTTATCACTCTAAAGTCCTTTAATTTTACTCCTAATAAAATCATATCTCCCTATTTATTTGCACACAAATATATGGACTAAAATTCTCACCCATTTAATTGCATGTGATTCACTCTAATTGTTGATTGAGACAATACTGCATTGGATCTTACATGATCTCACAATAAATTTTAACATCTTAATTAGCCAAATCAAGAAGTAAACGAAGTGCAAGGTAGTGGAATCATCACAACTTCTTCCAACATTGATCATCCATACATCACATGACTTCCTTCCATAATTTAATTACTTCTTTATTTAAAAGGAAAAAAGATAAAGAAAACTACTCAGAATTCATGAAGAAAAAACAAACACAACTTGATTTGAAAGAAAACAACATAGTGAGAACACACCAAGTCTTACTTAAAAACCAAATGTAAAAAAAAATATAAATACTTATCTGAAAATCCTCTCCACAAGACTCTGGAAGTTAGTCTGAATCTTTTGCTTTCCACTAGATAAATCCTTAGAGGTTGACGCCCAACTCAAAGGATTGAATCTCCTAAATACTAATACACACTATGATAAAATGAAGTGGAAGGTTAAAGAAAATATGGCGAGAAGAAGGCTCGCTTTCTTCCTCTTTTCCTAAAACCACTTCAAAATTTTCTCCAACTTCTCCCGCAAATATTTTTCTTCAAAACTCTTCTCCAGGGTGTGGCACCAGTTTCTGATCTTTTACTCTTCATTTTAGTAATTTTCTAAAAGGTGCACTGGTGTCACTTCAAATTATGTCCAAATTCAATGTATCTACTAAGAGATGCATCCATCCATTCAAATTTTAAATGAATTTTGGCGCTAATGGGATTTTAATGAAGTTTAAACCAAATTTGAGCCACAATAAATTAAATTCGTCACTTTAACTATGGCGCCTATGAACTGTTCATCTGACACTTAGGCTTCAGAGGCTAAATTTGTACAAATTTCATGTTTTGTTTGAAATTTGATCCTTTTTCTGCTCCTTTCATTAGAATCACTCATTTTTATCATACCTACAAGAAAAACATAAAAATGCAATATCTTCAAAAATAAGTATAAAAATGTGCTTAAAAACACTATATCTTTTAGGTGTATCAAAATCCCCCAAACTTAAAATGTTACTTGTCCTCAAGTGACACTATAATCATATAAAAATCAAGCATGAAAATTATGTAAATGATTTTCTTTAGGAAGGTTTCAAAATATTGCTCTAGAATGAAATAGTCCAATTTAGAAAAAGATTTAGTAAATGAGACCAACATAAAGTTTAGAAAGTTCTTAAGTAAAAGATCATGAAAAATATAAGTTTCTATCTAATTTAGAAATACTTGTAAATTTTTTAAAATATAAGATTTAAACATATTATTTTCCTCACTCAAAAATTTTATTTGAAAATAATATTACTCACTATACTATAATCTTAAGCTGTAGATTTTCTCAAAACTTATATTTTAAACTTTAGTTATGGAACTAATTTTTGTTTAGGCCCTTAAATCCTCAAGCTTCTCTTACAACTTTTTTTTTAAAATGGCAAGGATTACTATATCTGGATAAGCCTTTAATGATTTCAAATTTCGTCCTTCCATTTAAAATAAAGGTCTAATTTATATCTTTCACTTGAAAGTTATAATATTAGTGTTGAAAATTAATTTTCAATAAAAGAAATTTATGTTTTGAAAAATAAAAGTCAAATCTTCTATTTTTCCAAAAATACGATATTTATTACTAAAGGTAGTTTAACTACATTTAACATTTCTTTACCAAGAAAATTTTAACTTTAAAATTTTCATCATTACTATAAATTTTAATTAAATTCTCTTACTCGTTTCTATATTTAAAATTTTTCTTCCCTAATATAACTTCATATACTTAATTGTTTTCACTCAAAAATCAAACTTTATTAATAGTATTCTTGAGAACAAATAAAATTTTAGTTTTTGAAATTTTTTTTATAATTCCCCTCAAATTTTAAAGTTTAAGTTAGGATTAAACATTTAAGCATAAGAAATGATACATGGGTAAGAATTAAAAACTAAAATAACATGCTAGCAGGAATTTTCATAATCTAAACATGCAACTATAACAATTTAAAAACAGGAGTAAAAATAAATCAAGTTCAGTTTTTCAATTTTTATTTTATAAAAATTTTAAAGGACTTCTACAATAGTGGAGGTTTTCAAAGCAAATACACACCAATTTAACATAACTAAAATCACGACAATACTAGATAATATATATGGTAGTAGATTTTGAAAAGTTTAAACATTCAATTTAAGTAGTGGTTTCTTATAGTGCTTTAAGTTTTCCTGACAGTTTTTGGAATTAAATAGTACACTACTAAAAACTGAAACACTATATACACTTTAAAACATTTACTACCACAAACATATCACAAACTGCAACATAAAACATCAATTCATCATAGAAAAATCTGAATGTGCATAAAAGAAATAATCCAACTACAGTCTACACAATATTAGAGTTCACAGCAAAATATAATAACAAATAAAACTCCAAAAATCATACAACTCAAATACAAACATCACATACTCAACAACACATAAAAAAAATCTTACACATCTTCCTCATCATCATCATCTCTTATACCAATCTCTAGATGGCACATAAGGTATAAAATAAGGAAGATGAGACATCTCAGCACTATGATCACCTCTAATCAGTCTATCCACATATTACTCATAGTTCTCATACTCATCATGTTTTACAATATATCTCTTAGTATTTTCAACCTTTCCATCAATATCTCTAACATGTTCTCAGGTAAGACTTACCTTCTTAAAAATTTTCTGTAACAAACTAGTCTGTGAACTAGAAATCTCATCTTTAGAGTATGATGCATGTGAAGAAGAAGCACAAGAAGTAGAAGCAGCAGAACTAGAAACTTTAACAGATCCTCCTTTCCAGCTAAATTCTGAACGCATAGTGTAAGTGTTCACATTTACACTGGTGATAGATCTAAGTGGCTGAAGGAATTCATCCCAAGTTTAAAACATAACACCAGACCGCTAACAAAGTGAACGAATCAGGGAAGGAAAACCCATTCCTGCAGTAGTAGTAGCTCTAGCACAGTTAAGAATATAATAAAAAATAATAGCTCCAATTTCTAAAGGCATTCCCTATTGAATATAATGATTCAGAACAACTCTCTCTCTCTCTCGTAACTTCACTGACATGACTTGAAGGCAACAACTCAGATGAGATAAAGTAATGCCATGCTTTGGAAGTAGCATTCAACTTAGAGGCTTGAAAATTTACTCTTCTTTCATGTTTTATCTTCCACAAACCTCTTCCATAAGTAAGAAAGACATTATCTCACCTAACTCTCCCACAGAGAGATGATAATTGTCATAAAAACAAAACATCTCATGAGGTAATCGATAAAAAGTACTAATTATCGTAAGTGAAAAATCTTCTTGCTAACCTCTAACGTTCACCAGATTGTCTTCTACTGCTGGCAAGTTTGTATATAACTCTCTAATTACAGAAACAACAGCAACAATGGAGCAGCAACAGAAATATTCCCAATTTCGTATAGCAATCATTTTTTCAATATCTCCTTCTAGCTTGCTAAACAGTCGTTCTAGAATTAATTTAAGCGGTGATAGAGTGTCGACGTATCGATCCTATACTCTAGAACTGATAAATTTGTCGGAATCAAATCACACCTTCTCTCATGAGCACTTCGACTTTGGAGCCATCTCTAAAAATTCATAAAAAATTCACCATAAATTCCAAATCAAACCAAACTTTCTAACTTAACTTCCAAGGGTAATTTCCACTAAATCTAAGCAATTTCTCATGCTTTTCCTCAAATTTTCACAATGAGTAGTGATTTTTGGATCTTTTTATACTCAAAATACATGATGAAAATAAAAAAATTTTACTTAGGAGAAGTACTAATACCTTAGGTTATTCAAATCTAATAAATTTCGTCAAAATTGTCTCTTAAATGATCCAACATAGTGACACCCTAAGCTCCTTTTTCGTGAACTCGACAGGTTGAAGGTGGTAGGGGGTTTAAAAATGTAATTTTTTGGTTTTTAACTATAGAAAACCAATTTTCACGAACTGACTCCTATATGCAGAGCATTCAGTGCATAGTTGCAAGATTTGCCACTTAAGCGCCGACAATTTGGTGCTTAGCCGTCAGTGCCCAAATCTTGAAAATTAATTTAATTGCCTAAAATACTTAGTTAATCCCATTTAATCACTTGAAATAATTATTTCTCCCCCATAAACTCTTCTAATACTCCAAAATTACACTAAAATTTTCATCGATTCTAAATAAATTTCACACAAACACAAACTTATATTTCATTAATAACAAACCACACTTAATACAAACTAAAAATTTGTATCCAAACACCTTGGATGAACTTCCCCAATACATAAGTTCATAGCTCAAATCAATAAACACAACATTACAACATTAAGATGTAACAAACATCAGATTAAAGTGCGACAAAACACAAAAATAAATCACGAACACAAAACACTAAACATAGAAAACCATATCACAAGACTACACTTAATTTAATACCAATCTCCAGTAGGCGGAATATATCCAGAATCACCATGATTTCTATTTGAACCATTTAGAATATAAATCTGATAAAACGGGCGATGATTAAAATCTCTTACATCTTCTTCTTCTAACCATTTTGTTCTTCAGATACATCACTCTATTTGCTTCTTCCACATGACTTGTATGACTGAATTGCATTTTGAGTTGCCATCCCATGTGCGCTAAATGTGCGTTAGTTTCATTTACCTTTGCTTCGATTGATGCCACGTCAGCCTCAATCTTCGCAAGCTTTTCTGCAATCCTTGAATACTAATGACCAAAAATCTATTAAATCATTCTTGTACACTTCACTAATGAACTTCTTTTTGTAGGCTTCCTCTTTCTTCTTAACTTCGCTCTCCTATGATGACATTTTTGCACTCAAAATATTCTTTCTTGGACTCAGGAATGAAAATAAGAATTGTGGCAAGTATTTCTAGACGTGTCTCAAAAAACTCCTAAATCTACTTCCCCACGACTTAGGCTACTAGAACCCATCTTTTCACATTTTTTGTAACTCCGGCGCCTAAGAACCAACTTGCGGCGCACAGCCTTAGTAATCATTTTAGAACAGAACTGCTAAACGTCAAAACCTTCATTCTGACTCCTCTAAGTCATCAAATAAGGTCGATATAACACCACTATAGCATATAAACTTCAAAATACTACCACATAAGCTCAAATCAAACCAAATAAAGCACACAAAGCGAACATAAAACAAAGCTCACAAATAAATATGGGTTGCCTCCCACAAGGCTCTTGGTTTCCTCAGCCTGACCTACCCAGAGCTTATTCTCAATGAGCAAACATCATATTATCTTTAGGTTTAAATTGATCAATTGAAAAATAAGGTTTAATTCTATGTCCATTAACTTTAAATTTTTTTCCTGTCTTAGGATCTTGAATATCCACAGCTCCATAGAATAAACTTTCATCACAATAAATGGGCCCATCCACCTGGACTTAAGTTTTCCAGCAAATAATTTTAATCTAGCATTATATAGAAAAAATTTTTGTCCTGGCTCAAGATTTTTAGTAAGAATCTTCCGATCATGCAACAACTTCATGTTTTCTTTATAAATCTTTGCATTTTCATAAGATTCATTCATAATCTCTTCAAGCTCATTCAATTGCAATTATCTCTTTTCTCTAGCATCTTTCAAATTAAGATTGAACACATTAATAGCCCAATATGGTTCATGCTCAAGTTCAACTGATAAATGACAAGCTTTTCTAAAAATTAGCATATATGGGGACATTCCTATAGGAGTTATGTAGGCAGTCCTATAGACCCACAAAACATAATCCAGTTTGATTGACTATTCCTTTCTATTTAGATTAACAGTCTTTTCCAATATTCTTTTAATTTCATGATTGGATAATTCAACCAAACCACTTGTCTGCGGATGATAAGCAGTAGCAATGCGATGATTAATATGATATTTCTTTGCTAGCATTTCCATACTCGCATTTCTAAAATGACTTCCCCCATCAGTTATAATAACACTTGGCATTCCAAATCTGCAAAATATATTCTTTCTTTAAAATTTTGCAACACTTTGAGCATCACATCGAGGTGAAGCAACAACTTCTATACATTTGGATACATAAGCTACTGCTATCAAAATATATGTATTTCTAAAAGATGGTCAAAATGGTCTCATGAATTCTAATCTCCAAACGTCAAATATTTTAACTTCCAGCATATAATTAAGGGGCATCTCATTTATTCTAGAAATATTGCCTACACGTTGACTTCTATCATAATATTTAATATAAGCATTAACATCCTTAAAAATTGTAGGACAATAAAATTCAAATTGTAAGATTTTATATGCAGTTTTATCAACTCCAAAATGTCCCCCATAATCAGAACTATGACATTTTTGAATAATTTCATAAGTTTCTTCTAAATGAACATATCTTCAAATGATCAGATCCTTTTCTTATTTATATAAAAATGGGTCATCCCAAAAATAAGTCCTAGCTTCAGATAAAAATTTCTTCCTCTCCTTGTATGTCAAACCATAGGGTAAAATATCACATACAATAAAGTTTACAATGTCGGCATACCACGGAACATGCCACTAATTAATAGTGAACTATTTTTCATTAGAAAAAAGTTCATTAATTTCTTCAGCATCACAGAGAAATTTTCAGTTTCAAGCCTGGACAAATGATCAGCACCCTTCCTATCTACTATCTCAATATCAAATTATTACAACAGAAGAATCCATCTTATCAGTCTCACTTGTGCATCCTTCTTCTTCATTAAATATTTAATAGCAGAATGATCTGTATGCACCACACATTTTGATCCAATTAAATATGATCTGAATTTATCAAAAGAAAATACTATAGCCAATAACTCTTTCTCAGTAGTGGTATAATTAACTTGAGCTTCGTTAAGAGTTTTACTTGATAGTAAATTACTTTAAAAATCTTATCATATTTTATATTTTTGACTTAAAACAGCTCCAATAGCATAATCTCTAGCATCTCACATTAAATAAAAATGTTTTTCCCAGTATGGTGAAACTATAACAGGTGCAGTGATTAGTTTTTCTTTTAATGTTTCAAAAACGTTTAGGCATTCATCATCAAAGTAAAAAATCACATCTTTTTCTAGTAAACGGCATAAAGATTTTGAAAATTTTGAAAAGTTTTTAATATAATTCCTATAGAATCCAGCATGTCCCATAAAACTTCTAATTCCCTTTGCATTTATTGGGGAAGGTAAATTAGAGACCACAGAAATTTTTGCAAGATCTACCTCTGTACCTTTTTCTAATATACGATGTCCCAAAACAATTTCTCCTGCTATCATAAATTGGCATTTTTCCCAGTTAAGGACCAAATTAGTTTCTTCATAGTGTTTCAGAACTTTAGATAGATGCTTTAAACATGTTTCAAATGAAATTCCAAACAATGAAAAGTCATCCATAAAAACTTCAATTCTTTTCTTAATTAAATCACAAAAAATTCATACATCTCTGAAATATAGTAGGGGCATTACAAAAACCAAAGGGTGTTATTCTAAAATAAAATGTACCATAAGGACTGGTAAACATTATTTTCTATTGATCCTCAGGAGCAATTTGTATTTGGTGATAACCAGTATATCCATCCAGAAAACAAAAGTATTTATGCTCAGCTAGTCTATCCAACATCTGATCTAGAAAGGGAAGTGGAAAATTGTCTTTCCTGGTGGCAAGATTTAATTTTCTATAATCAAAGCATATTCACCACCCTGTAACTTGCCTTGTTGGTATCAATTCATTCTTTTCATCAACATTCACAATAACTCCTCTTTTCTTAGGAACACAGTGAATAGAACTAACTTATGCACTATCAGAAATAGAGTAGAAAATTCCAGCATCCAACCATTTTAAAATTTCTTTCTTAACAACTTCTTTCATGATAGAATTTAATCTCCTCTGAGGATCAATTAGAGGTTCGCAGTTATCTTCCATAAGCATTAGATGCATACATATTGAAGGGCTGATTCCTTTAATATCAGTTATTGTCCATTCAAAGGCTTTCTTGTAAAATTTCAATTAGACTCTCTTCTTCTTTTTCAGTCAATTGAGAGGAAATTATAACTGGCAAAGTTGAGGAATAACCTAAAAAGGTGATGCACCAAAAATATATACTCTTTTAGCTATATGTTTTTACCTATTTTTGGTGATATTGCACTTTAAAGAAAGGTGTTTTTCATGATTTGTTGCATGTATGATGATTATAGGTGATTGGAGCGAAAAGATGCAAAAAGAACGAATTTGGAGCAAATGGAGCAATTTGTAGGAAAACAGTTCTGGTGCCGCCAGCGCCAGAATGGGTGCAGCCGGTGCCCTATTCCAAAGTCTTCAAATTTGTTGGCACGATAGGGCGTCGCTGGAGCCACTATTGCACGACACCGGTGCTCTATGTCGGCTCACTTCGAATTCAAAAGTTTTGGTGGATTTTTGAAGAGGTACTTGAAGAAACTCTTGGGGAATTCATTCCTAACAATAAATTAACTGTCCAAGACGAAAATAGAGAGGAGGAAGAGAAGAGAATTGCTGTGGAGAGTGTGAGGAAAGTGTAAGCGAGAGTTAGGGTTTGTGATTTAAGAGAGATTTTTCTCTAAGGAGGGGAGAAGTGGGAGTAAAGTGAGAGATTGCTTCTTCATCTTTGTTCCAAAGGGAGAAATCAAGTGTTGCAAGGAAGAGAAAAGGAATCAAGGGGACTTGAAGGAATTTGCTTGGGGAAGAGAAAGAGATAAGTTGTATTTATTTTTGTGGTTGTATGACTCTTCTTTTATATATAAAATCCATGTGTTTTATATCTTCTCCATGAATTGTGAGTAGTTTCCCTTGCCTTTCTTCATGCATGAAGTAGTGATGATGTGTTGATGTGGAATTGATGTGCTCTTAAAATATTATAAAGTTGTGATGTTTCTTTCATTTAGAACTTAATTTACTTTTCAATCCAGCCAATTGAATTGTTAAAACATGTTGAGGAATATTAATTCCAAAAGAATTGAATATTCTACAAAAAGAATGAAGAAATCATTTAATGTCCGTGAATGAATTGTATAGTTAACGTGGATTAAGTGCAAATAAATAGGGAAATGAGTATTGATGGACTTCAATTTGGAGGTTTCATGGTGACAGAATGGGATCCCCAATTTGGTCTTAAGATTGGTAACTAAAGCCTATGGTTATCCTTCGGGTGAAGGGTGAGTGGGAGCTCCATAGTGAGAGCCGGTATCCTCCTAGCCTAGCCTTAGACTTACTAACTAAACTTAAGATATGGCAATGTTCTTTACATGCTTAGAAGAGGGGGTACTTTTTTAAGGGTAAAGAAGTAAATATACTCCTATTTGGCACAATACAGATAATTAACATTCTTCTTCATCCGCACATCATAATCTTTATGCAGGAAGAAAGACATCTTTTCATATAGAAGTATCTTATAAATCACATAAGTTAGTGAGCATTAGTTAAGAGTTTAGTACATAGAAGTAATTGTAGTAGTTTTATTATTGAACTTTGCATTAGCTAGTTGTAGTACACATAAGCAATTGTTACATTTGGTATTGGATTTTAGTGATATATTATCTGATTTAAAGAACGTTCACCTCCCTATGAGATCGATAACCAGGACTCCATTAGAGCCCTGTATTACTTGATGCAATACGTATACTTGCGTTGAAAGTGTGACTTTATTAAACCATTATAAATATATAAATCTAAATTCATAAAGTCTTGCATTTTTATGTATATAAAGTCTCCGCATCAAGTTTTTGGCGTCGTTGCCGGGGAGGTAGATAAACGGTACTTATTTATAGATATTGTAGTAACTGAAAACCTTTACTTTGTAGTATATTTGTGTGCTTATTTACTTTGTAGTGTGATTTTATATGCGTAGTAGTGGATCTGTAGGTTTGATACCTTACGATTCAGAGTTAGAGCGTACTATTAGAAAAATTAGAAAACAACAAAAACAAACTGAAAATTACTATGAAATGGCGAATAATCAAGAGAATCAGAATATTAATGTTAAAAATTTGCCAAAACCTTTAAGGGATTATGCGATGAAATTCATGTAACTATTCAAAATCCTTATGTTGTTGCTAATTCGTTTGAACTTAAACCTGCTATTATACAAATGGTACAAAATAATAAATTTTGAGGAACAACTAATGAAGTCCTAAATTTACATCTCGCTAGTTTTTTAGAAATGTGTGCTACTTTTAAGTATGACAGAGTGCCGAATGATGCTGTCAGACTTAGACTTTTTCCTTTTTCATTAAGGGATAAAGCTAAGGCATGGCTAAACTCGTTAGCACCTGGATCTATTCGAACTTGGGGAGAACTTTCTTAAAAGTTTCTATCAAAATATTTCCCTCCATCAAAAACTACTAAATTAAGAAATGATATCACATCTTTTGGTCAGTTTGAAGGAGAGTCAATATATGAAGCTTGGGAGAGGTTTAAAGATCTTCTTAGGAAGTGTCCACATCATGCTTTGTCAGATTGGTTAATAATTCAAACTTTTTATAACAGATTAGTGGGATCATTAAGATCAATTATTGATGCTGCTGCTGGTGGATCGTTAATGTCAAAATCTTTTGATGAAGAATATTAATTAATTGAAGAGATGGCTACTAATAATTTTCAATGGCCCTCTGAACAGGTATATCCTAAGAGAGTAGCTAGTGTTCATGATTCTGATATGATGACTATGATAGTTTTTCAAATAGCAGCACTTTCTAAGAAAATAGATCAATATGGAATGAATTGTTCTCAACCACCCTCAGTGTTAGAGGAAAATTCATTTGGGAAAATAACTAAATCTCAAACACCTTATGAAACTTTAAATGCAATTAATAGACCTAATAACCCTTATTCGAATTATTATAACTCTGGTTGGAAGAATCACCCAAATTTCAATTGGAATAATAGTAATGCTAATGTGAACCTACAATGGTGACACAATTCTGTGAACCCAGTTGGAAATTCAGACAACCAAGGAAATGCTAGCTTTAGACCATCTTATCCTCCTGGATTTAATAATAACCTACAATTTAAGGATAAAAAGTTGTCTACAGATGAAATGATTTTGAATATGGGTAATCAATTACAAATTTAAGGTGTTGCAATCAAAAATATTGAAAATCAATTGGGACAAATTTTCACTGCACTTAACAATAGAACTTCGGGAATGCTCCCTAGTAATGTGGAGATCAATCCTAAAGATCAAAACAAGGAGCAACTTAAGGCTATTCAATTAAGGAGTGGAAAAGAATTATAAACTAGAGTGCAGAAAGAAGTTGAAGAAGAGAAGGAGAAGGTGAATATTGAAAAAGGTTCAAATAAGGTTTATCCAGATCTAGAATATCCCTTGAACCTATGAAGATTACTGTTTAAAAACCACCTCCTCCATTTCCTAAGAGATTGAAACAGAAAAATAGGGATAATAGATTTGGAAAATTTTCTGAAATCCTTAAGAAGTTAACAATAAATATACCTTTTGTTGAAGCATTATAGAAGATGCCTGATTATGTGAAATTTATGAAGTATATTCTTAAAAAGAAGAGAAAGTTCACGGATCATGAAACTATTGCACTTAGCGGAGAGTGCAGTGCAATAATTCAGAAAAAGCTTCCTGAACAACTTAAAGATCCTGGTAGTTTTACTATCCCGTGTGCTATAGGTGAAAAGTTTTTTTGGAAGAGCCTTCTGTGATCTGGGAGCTATTATTAACCTTATGCATTTATCAACTTTCAAAAGATTGGGAATTGGAGAAATTTCTCCTACATCTGTAACTTTTCAATTAGCTGATCGTTCTATTACTTATCCTAAGGGAGTGGTAGAAGATGTGTTAGTAAAAGTGGATAAATTTATCTTTCCTGTGGATTTTATTGTGCTTCATATGGAGGAAGATAAAGATATTCCAATTATTTTAGGAAGACAATTCCTAGCTACTGGAAGAGCAGTAATTGATGTTCAAAAAGGGGTATTAACTATGAGAGTAAATAATCAAGAGGTGACCTTTAATATTTTAAAATCTATGAAGTATCCATCAGTTGCAAAAAATAATGAATGTTTTAGGATGGAAGTCTACGAATATTTGAGAAATGATTATTTAAAGAGATGTTTGAAAAGATTGAGGAGTATGAAGATATAACTAAAGATGAAACTGAAAATGAAATAGATTCAGATAATGAGAAGAATAAGGAATTGGAGTATATTCAGGAGAAATTTGAAGTGTTAGATACCATGGAAGGTGGAGATAAAAGTCTAATTTCATCTATTGATAAACCTCCTGAACTTGAGATGAAAATTCTCCCTAAGCATTGTCGGCATATTTTTAGGTTGAGTGTTGTATTTTGAAAAGGGGTCGCCTACAGAAGTTGTCGGCGAATTTTCATATTTTAAATTTAATTTAAATATATATATAGTTTAAAAGATAACATTTGATTTTGAAAGTAATTTTAAGTTTAAAAGTTTTAAGATATGAAATCAAACCGATCTCACATCCCAAATAGTTTATATAAACGAGCGCCACACCACAAACCGTGTATCTATCCCGAAGAATAGACACACTTGCTTGATGATGGGGCTCGATTAAATAAACTAGGAGATTTGTGACATCCGTTTGGTCCGCGAACCAATTTTATAAGCCGACAAATTCCCTCGCTTAATATGAAAACATTAAACAGGGTTTATATTACTCGGGTTCTTTAAAATTCCCTATAAGGGCAAGCCCCTATAGTTAATTACATCTTAAGTGACGGGAATCACCTAAGAAAACTCTCGATAATAATCAATAATTCTGCTCTCAAGAATTTCAAAGTTTAAGTTTTCAAAGATTTGAATTTTTTGAATCTCAATAGGGAATGGATCAAGTTTGGAACATTTTATTTTGGGAATTCAAAGGAAGAAAAGTAGGAGAAATTACAGATTCGAAGCGAACTTCGGTAATCTCCTGACTATCCTATTGTTTGGCTTGAATTTAGGAAAGTCCTAATGTTCATTTAATGTTTTAAACTTGCCAATTTTAATTAATTAGGGCTTATATTTATATGATAGGATCATACAAATAGCCTGGAAGATATGAGGGTTTATGTCGTATCGGATGACTACCTCGGAATCCTAAGACCGGTTAGGGCTTAATTTGCAATGCAAATGCCTAACGAAGAGTTGAGGATTTATGTTGCACTAGGCAAACTACCTCGAAGTCCTATGGCTTTGTTATTTAATTCTAGGAAAGTTTTGTCGAAGTAGGTTCAAGTTTCTGTCGACGACGATGGCCGTGCTGCCCACCATGCTCCGAGCTCCTTGTTGTTGCAGAGGTTTAGTTTTAGAAATCATAAATCAGGGGATGAGAAAAGTGTTTTGGTTTAGAGAAGTCTTAATTTCCATGTGTTTTTAACATTTTAATTAAAACAGATCTTAAAGTTGATTAAACAGAACCGATTAAGATCCCACGGTTCCGTCATCCCAAGCACCGTTATTTTCATCGAATTCACTTAGTCTAGATGAATTTGCTAAACTCAACTAAATGAGTTCCGCACTTTCATTTAGACCGTGGAAATCCGTTAGCAACACGTGGGTTACATCATCCGAGGTATTCCCGATCATTCAATGAGACGTTTTAATTTAGTTGTAATTGTAGTTTTGTGTTTTGTTTGTGATTAAATTTTGAGTTGTCTTATATTTTGAAAAGTTGTGGAGGTGAATTTTATCTTGTAGTGTCTTTTAATTTAGTTATGGGTTTCAGTTTTGGTTTCTGTCCTAAAGGTGTAGGTTTTCATGCAACTGTTGTTTATCATGCAAGAAAGTTAAGTGCGATGCGATTAAATAAATTGCAGTAAAGTAAATTGCAATAAAATAAAAGCGTACCTGGAGGGTCTTCCCGTCATCCCAAGCTGCACTTAAACACAGTTAGAATATTTAAGCAAGTTCCTAGGTAAAGCTAAGGTAAGGGTTAGGGTTTTCTACCAAGTTCCTAATCCTATAGCTAGTCATTTCCTATGACGTCTAGGTTCTTGTGTTTTTAGTTTGAGGACGATTCTCTTCATCAAAGAATAACTAAGTTCAATTGTTCTTATAAATATCCTATCATATTGAGGAAGTGCTCAAGAAGAATCCTAAACATCTTTTCAATATTTCTAGGATTGTTTTAAGTCCAAGAGAATTTAATTATGTAAATGAATCGATCGTCCGAGGTTTTCAAGTTTTGTTAACTTGCTCAGTGAACTAGGACGTTTGAATGTCCTATAAGTGAAGTAACATTTCATTTAATATTCTGTTTAGGAGTTATGATAACTAAAGCTTTTGAGGGTAAATTGGTGTTTAATGATTTGTGATTCAAATTTAAGTTCAAATTAATGATTTAAGTTTGGAATAGTGTTCAAGTTATCTTAGATTTATTTTGAATTCTTCATGTCTTTATATTTAATTTAATTTAATTTAACTTAATTTAATGTAATGTGGTTTAATTTAATTTAATTTAACTTAAGTTAATTTAATGTAATATGATTTAGTTTAATTTAATTTAATTTAATTTAATTTAATTTAATTTACTTTTTAATTTAATTTAATTTAATTTAATTTAATATAATATAATATAATTTAATTTAATTCAATTTAATTTAATTCAATTTAGTTTGGTTTGATGTTACATTAAATTAATTTGATTTAATCTAATTTTTAATTTAATTTGATTTAATTTAATTTAATTTAATTTAATTCATTTAATTTAATTTAATTTTTAATTTAATTTAATTTAATTTAATTCTTAATTTAATTTTACTTTTTTAATTTAATTTTTAATTTGATTTAATTTTTAATTTAATTTTTAATTTAATTTTTAATTTTTTTAATTTAATTTTTAATTTTTTTAATTTAATTTTATTCATTTTAATTTTAATTAAAGAGTTCAATTATTTAATTTTAGTTTAATGATTAAGTCTTTCAATGTTTTAAATTTGAATTATCATTTTAATTAAGAATTAAACATTAATGAAATGATTAATTTAGGGATTTTTTAAATTAAAGAATAAATCTCTTCCTAATAATATCCCTATTTTAATAATTCCAATTTTATTATTCTTCCAAATTTAATCAATTATTTAATTAAAGTTTAATCATTTTAAATTGCTTAATGGGTTTCTACCCTTCAATTATTAAATTTCAATCATCCAAATCAGATTAGGATCAAATATTTTACTTATTAATTTTATTAAGCCTAAAGTTTTAATTAAAGGGTTAAGATTTTAATTACCATTTTGCCCTTTAAGCTTAATAATTTCATAACTCACTAAATTGAGCTCAAATGAATTTGAAATTTTTATGTGACTTCACTCATATGTCAATAAAGACATTAGAGGAGGAAATGTGATTTTTCTGTATTTAATTTATTTATATAATTATTTTTGGTGGAAAATAAGGATTTCCAAGGAAAATTTAATAACATGACCAAGGAAAAGTTTCTGTCCTTAAGAAAATTATGGGACATTCCTAATGACCAGAGGACCACTTGGACCAAATTTTGTGATTTTTTAAATTATATTTTATTTATTAAATTTATTTTAAGTTCTGGAGTATTAATTAATTTAAAAATAAAATAAATGTTAAAAAATGAATTTTATGTTTTTCAAAAATCTCTCTGATATCAAGGAAACCAGAGAAGCAAATTTTACAATTTTTTGATTTTTCTATGATTTATTATAATTATTTTAGTGAAAATGCTAGAAAATACATTTTTTTAATTTTTAAAATTACCCTAGAACTTTAAAAATTAATATCTCACCAAATAGGCCTAAGAAAAATATGGGGTTTGTTCCTAAGTGATTAAAATTCAAAATGTGACATTTTGGTGAATTTTATTATTTTTGTGATTTTTATTATTTTTTAATTATTAAAAATATTAAAATAATATTAAAAATCAACTTTTTTAGAAAATTGAAATTTTAATTTTCTTAAATTCCCCTGATATTAGAGAGGCTCTAAAACCAATTTGGTGAATTTTTTGAAAGGTATTTTGAAAGTTATGAATTTTTAAAGTTTAAAATGACTAAATGGCTTAATCAACCCAATTAATAGGGCTAACCAAGTCCAATTGACTTCAAACTTTTATGGTGGGTTCCTCTGATCCTAAAGGTTAGTGGAGAATTGATTTCAAGTCAATTTGATCTATGGTTAACTCTAATTAATTAGAGACCTATTTTGAGTGTTTAAGCCAATTAGGGTTGTCTAAAATGAACTAACTCAAAACCTATTTTTCCTACGGTTCTCCGGTCATAAGGAACATCACCAAATTTTCCTAGAATTTATTTCACAACATGCTATTTATTGGAATTAAAATACTCAAAACGAGTGACATGAATTTGAAAAATCAATAACTCTTCATAGGGATGACCTCGACTTTGGAAAATTCAGGGAATGTTCCCAAATTCGGAGGCTTCAAAGCCCTATGGTCTCATGCCATGGTGAATTGTATACATGCATGGAGAATTAAATGTATGCAGAGAGTAAATAAATTATAAAAAATAAAATACTTGATGAAATTAAATGATTTCTTTTCCACATTATTCTCCTCTGTTCACTGAGCAAGAGGGTATTTTTATTTTATTTTTATGATTTTCCTACACAAAGTTATGAATTTTTTAAGTTCAGGGAATTAAATAAATAGAAAATACCCCTAATTTTCTACTTATCCACGCGGCGCCGCGTCATCCTTAACATCTCCGAAGGCACACGCGTCGCGATCCCATTCGACTCCGCCATCAGCGTTAGCGCTCCCGGGACCCGCTGTATCGCTCCGTCTTCTGATCCGACGCGATCCTGGCCGTCCGTCCGCGCGTGTATTAAATGGACGGCATCCGTTCATCGTCCCCAAGTGTCCTCACCCGAGAGCCGTCCACACTAAATCCCTAATATCTCACTCGATACTTAATGGATTTTCATGTTCTTATGCTCTATGGATTCATCTTGAAGAGACGAACACATCTATACGGTTATCATGCATTGAAATTAAAGCATTTGAAATGGAGAATCTCCAGAAGCTCGGGATGAAGAATTAGCTCATACCTATGCTCAGAGAAGTGTGGCTTCAATCTGAGAGTTGTTGCACCTTCGATTGGATCCTAGCAAGCTCCAGATGAAGTCTCCTAGTCTGGTGAATTGTCTAGGTTGGACTTCGACCACAGCCAATTACAAAGCTTGGAGGCTGGAGCAACCTGGGTGGCTCTGGAGATGGGGCTTTTGCTTGGTGGACACCTTCTCTTGGTCTGGTGAAGGTGTAGGACCTATCAATTTGAGGATTGATCCACTGTGGAGAAGTGTCCTGGTTTTGGGTGGAATTTCAGTTGAGAAATTGGATTTTGTCAGTGGGGATTAGGGCAAATTGACAATGGGGATCAACTGCTCTAAGGGTGGAGAAGGGTTTGGAACAATTTTGGCAGAGTTTCGGCAAGGTTTGTGCAACTCTCTTTTCATGGCCGTGAGGGGGTAGTGTTTAAATAGGAGAGGGTGGAGGGCCTCCCAGGGAGAGTTAGGGCTTTGGATCAGCTGCTTAGGTCAAGGGAAGAACAGCCATGCTATCCATTTGGGTTGAGACAAGTCAGCAATGGAGAATTTCAATGTTGGCTCACATGTGAGCTTTCGGCCATGGTGTTTTCCGGCGGCTTGGTGGCTGGCCGGCCAGGCATGGGTCACCCTCAGGTTCAGGTGGGTCAGGGCTTGATGTTTGTGAAGGCAATTGGTGGCTGCCATGTGTAAAGGGTTTGAATCAAAGTGGAATGGGGTAAGGGTGTATTTTGGCTCAAATTGGTCAAATGCATGGATTGGGCTAGGTGCACCTTCCCATGGCTAGTTTGGGTGAAGATAAAGTGGTTTAGGTCGGCATAATTAGTGGGGAAGGGTCACCATCCAAGTACAATTAAGTTTAAGCAAGGTTTAGTGGAGTCATGGAAGTGGCTAATCTCTTTAAGGGAATATGGAAAGGACCTCCTCCTCTTGCCATCTTGGGTATGGTGAGGTGGAAAGTAGATCCCATGGCTCTCATGTGGCTCATGCATGGCTTCATGGCTCATCTTTGGCTTGGGAAAAGTTTAGTCAACTTTCATGAGGAAGGATGTTGAAATTTTTGATGGATTTAAGGAGAATTGTCATAAGGCTTGATTTGGATTTATTTGGTGATAGACTTTAGAACTTAGGAAGTGTTTTAAATCAAAGGGATGATGAGAGGAATTTCATGTGGGCTTTGTTATGGACTTTGGGCTTTTGAATTTGTCTTGGATGGGCCTTTTAAGAAAGTGGGCCTTTGAATTTTAAAATGAATTTTAGGATGGAATTTTAGTAAAGGCTTGGGCCAAATAATTGTTGAGTTTGGTTTAGGGATGTGTCATGAGTGGTTTGGAGTCAATTTGGTGTGATTTGGACTTGAATTGGTTTGAATTTGGGTTTAATTGGTAAATGGGCCTATGTAGGTCAAATTGGGCTAACTTGGGCCAATGTTGGGCTAGAGTTGAAATTGATGTAAAATTAATGTTGGGAAATATTTATGGGAGTGTTTCAAAGAGGTTTTGGCTTTGGTTAGGTTTTGATTTTGGGATTTGGGCTCATTTGGGCTAGGTTTGGGTTTAGGTCGAAAATGGGCCTTTTAGCTTTGGGTTGAATTTGAGTGGGGTTTGGATCAAAATCTTGGGCAAATCATGTTAGTGTTTTGTTTATGGGGATGTCAAGGAGGGTTTAGAAAAGATTTGGGGTTAATTGGAGTTGAATTGGGTGAGTTTGGGTTAGGTTTGGGTCATAGGTCCAAATTGGGCTTTAAGGCCAAAAGTGAAATTGGATCCAAATTTCAATCAAATTGGGCTTGGATTTGGTCTAAATTGGTGTTGGGGATGTTGAATTGAAGTTTAGAATTGAATTGGACCAGAATTTGGGTCAATTGGGTAGGTTAGGTTTTGACATTGGGTTCACTTTGGGTTAAAATGGGTCAAATTGGGGGTTTTGATAAAAGTGGGGTAAATTGACAAAATTGGCCCATGGTGTAGTTGAACAAAATGAAATTGGGAATATTTGGGATTTTTTGGAATTTTCTGGGAATTTTCTGAATTTTTGGATTTTTGGCTAGGAGGGGTATTTTGGGTATTTGGAGGGTATTGGGAGGTATTTTTGGAATTTTTGATATTTTTGGGTATGGATGATCAATTTGAGTGATGTGGAAATGTTTGGGAATTATTTTGGAGAATTTTGGGTGATTTGGAAATTTTTGAGAAATTTGGGCTATTCAGGGCTTTGGGTAGGTTAGCGGGTGTAGGGTCCCGGGGGTCAAAAATTGAAAATTTGGAAAATTAAAGATTGGGTGGATGTAAGTGGAATGAAATCATTTTTGTTGAGCCATGAAGCCATATCAAGCCCACATGAGCCATGAAGGGACTCATTTGAGGCATTCACTATGTTGTTCCTAACCCTCTTGCGCAAGGGCTTAGGGGTTAAGGACCATCCATGTGAATCACCTACATGAGTCGGGAGGTCAAGTCGGGTATGGGTGTGTTTTTAGGAAGTGTGTGAAAGTGTAGTGTGTAGGTGTAGTGTGTGTGCAAGTCAACCCTTCACCGGACCAGGCCACCCAGGGCAGTCCTAAGGCCAAAGAGTCCTATAGGAACTCATCCTTTAAACTTCCACATTTGATTTCAACCCTCTAGGTGATTAGGGGTCTACGATCAAGTTTGTGGAGTTTGCAGGGAGTTTAGAAGTGGTTTGAATTTCTAAAAGGTGGGTCCCAATTCTAATCCTCTAAGATAGTCAAAGGAAAAGCCTAAGGCTAGATCCTAAGTACTAAAGAGAAGAAGAGAAGACCTCATCAAAAATGAGGTCAACAAGCATTTAAAGTATATGTTCTTAGGAGAATCATCTACCCTACCAGTTATTGTATCTTCGGAGTTAACTGAATATCAATAACAAAAATTAGTGGAAATCTTAAAAAGATACAAAAAAACCTTTTGGATAGACTTTGGCAGATATCAAGGGAATCAGTCCTTCGATCTGTATGCATAGAATTTTATTAAATGAAGAACATAAACCGAAAATTGATCTGTAAAGGAGATTAAATCCTATAGTGAAAGAAGTAGTTAAGAAGGAAATTTTAAAATGGCTTGATGCTGGAATTATTTATCTTATTTCGGATAGTGCTTGGGTAAGTCCAATTCATTGTGTACCGAAGAAAGGTGGAGTGACTATGGAAGTGGATGAAAAGAATGAAATTTTACCTACTAGACAAGTTAATGGATGGCGAATTGTATTAATTATAGAAAACTTAATGCTGCCACCCGAAAAGACCACTTTCCTCTTCCTTTTCTCGATCAAATGTTGGATCGACTTGCTAGATACAAGTACTACTGCTTTTTGGATGGATATACTGGTATCATCAAATACCTATTGCTCCTGAGGATCAAGAAAAGACAACTTTTACTAGCCTCTATGGAACATTTGCTTTTCGAAGAATGCCTTTTAGATAGTGTAACGCACCTATAACTTTTCAAAGATGTATGATGTCTATCTTCAGTAGTATGATAGATAAAGGAATAGAAATTTTCATGGATGAATTTTTTGTGTTTGGAACTTCATTTGATATTTGTTTGGAAAACTTGGCAAAAGTTTTGCAACTTTGTGAGGAAACAAATTTAGTTCTGAACTGGGAAAAATGTCAATTTATGGTTGCAGGAGGAATAGTGCTTGGGCATAAAATTTCTAAATATGGTATGGAGGTTGATCCTGCTAAAATTTGAGTAATTGAGAGATTACCACCACCCACTACTGTGAGAGATGTGTGGAGTTTCTTAGGACATGCTGGATTTTATAGGCATTATATTAAAGATTTTTCTAAAATTGCTAAACCTTTGTGCCAACTTCTAGAAAATGATAGGAAGTTTGATTTTAATGAAAAATGTTTTTGTTCTTTTAAATCACTTAATGAAAAATTAATCACTGCTCCTATATTTTTTTCACCTGATTGGGAGAAACCCCTTGAATTGATGTGTGATGCTAGTGATTATGCTATTGGAGTTGCGATTAAAGAGTTGAATTACTTTATCAAAGTAGTGCATTACTTTATTTCAGCAAAATTAATTCCTACTATGAAGATAAGTAAGGTGATAAAGGAAAGTGTTATTCTGAATTTCTATGTACAAACTGGAAGGCCAGTGGATATTGGATCAATCATTATCAAATCTGTTCTGGGATTGATTGTGCATTGATCTAAATATGGGCTTGGGCACCCGTCCACCATATTTCTATTATGTAGTCAATCACAGGTGCCATATGAAAGTTGGGATAAAGTTCTTCTACCCTGGAGACCTATTGATCCCAATGATATTTATGACCACAGAACAGTTGGTGATGAAGGAGACATGGATTTGCTTGCTGATCAGCCCACTGAGAGTTCACAACCTATTCAGCCTTACTATTCTGAAAGTTCGAGGGTGATTTTGAAGAAGATAAAGAAGTTGGAAAATGAGGTACAAAATGTTATGAATGTTATTAATAATATTTCTAATTTATTTGATCACATTGATTGGAGGATGAAAGAGCAATTTGATCATACTGGTCGAATTGAGTTGGGTCAGATTAATCTATTGAAGAAGAATGCTGTAGTGGCTGAAGATTCATCTAAGGAATTCCCATATCATCCCTTCTACAATCTGTTCGTTCATCATCAATCAATGGGAGACATTAGAGAGGATGAGACTTCTGAGACTGATGAGGAGTAATTAGTGGATTCTGTATGCTAATTTATTATCTTTAAGTGTTTGCTTTGATTACTATGTTTTTTATTTTGATTTTTTTTAGTAGGGTGTGCTTAGACTTTGCTTTGATTTCTTGTGTGTACTTAGGACTTAGTGTTTGCTTATCGTAGTGTACTTGCAACACTAAGGACCTAAGGAATGTTGCTTTTAGTTTGATGAACTTATGTGTGTAATCGTTGTATCGAGGATTTTATATATGAAGATGATGTGATGTGTTGTTTGTGATGTAATGTTGTTTAATGTATTATGAGATGAAATAGATGCTTATTGATGTTTTAAATAGGAATGCAAAGGTTGAAACGATGGAATTTGTGACGAAAATTTTTTAACCCAATAGAATTTTTGACTGGCACCGCCGGTGCCCAAATATAAAGATCCCGGCTAATATTTTGAATAGAGCGCCACCGGCGCCCTATCGGGCGCCGCCGGTGCTCAAATACCAAAAAAAGCCTGGAAACCTTAAAAATTCGTGAAAACTGCCTGGGACCCATTTTTCCGCCATTTCCTTCGTCTCCTACCTCCATATTCGCGGTTTTAGGCTTTAGGGCTTGTTAGATCTAGGAATAGAAAGGATTTCAAGGATTTTTGAAGTCGGACCTGCACTTCTCTTGGTAAGAGCTTTACTTTAAACTAAAATTTTTTAATTTTCACCATGTGAAACTCTCACATTGATAGGATGATATTTTTGGAGACTTTTGAGAAAAAAAGTGAGATTTCATCTAGTAGAAATTGTTCTTACTTGTTTAGATTAATGTTTGGAGTTAATACATTGTGGATTTGAGATTTATTGGTATATTTTTGCAATTTTTAGAAATCCACATGGATCCAAGATTGAGTAAGGGGAAGACGATGAAAGATTTGTTAATATTAAAGCTTAGTTTCGCTTCAACTCTCAATTACAAAGCAAGAAGTGTATTCAGGATCGTGCGATTGAGAATCCAGGTGGATCTGTGGAACAATTGATTTCTGAGTGGAATTGGGAGCGTTTCAGTTACTTTTCTGCTAATGCTATTTTGGGAGTAGTACAAGAATTTTATGCTAACGTGCTCTGGTCTGAGACCGAATATGTGTTAGTCCGAGGAAAACTGGTTGAGTTCACCCCACAACGTATCAATGCATCTTATGAAATTCGGGAACCTTTTGTTTGCGAATTTGAGAATTTTGATACTAGTGAGGGGATTTGATGAATGTAATCACGTATCTGACCGATGGAAGAGGGGAGTGGAAGATGAATCAGAGACAGATGATTAACTTCCCTGCTTCTACTTTAAATGTTTCTTCTAAAGTGTGGTATTATTTCATTTCTGCGAGACTATTACCTTCTTATCATCACAGTGAAGTTACAAGGGACCGAGCTATTTTGAGTTACCGACGGCGAGATCGAGCCCGCCGACAGCGAGACAGTTGAATTGAGCCAGATACAATGAACCTGGATGCTTTTTGAAGAGGTGCTTAAGCAACCTTTGGAGATTTGACTCCTTCTATAAATTAAGACAAATTTTAGTCGGTTGTTTGTCATTCTAGAGTCTTTTAGTTTCTATATAGAGTCTTTCTAGTGTGTAGATAGAGTGTATAACGTCTTGGTGAGTTTAATTAAGTGTGATGTACTAGAAGGATGAGTCAAAGGAACTTCAGGGAGTCTGCTTTGGGGAGAAGAATTGAGATAAGTATATTTGTTTATTGTTTGTTAACTTTAATGAAATCCATGATTTGTGGTATTTTTCCCATGCATTCTGAGTAGTTTCCTTAGTCTTTCTCCTTGTTATCGATATTTTGTGAAATGATGAATTAAAGTAGTTGTGCCTAAAAATATGAAAATAGAAATTGTGTTAATCTTTTACTTAAATCTTAATTTACTTTCAATTTGGCCAATTGATTTGTTAACATATGTTGAATTATCAACTATAGTAAAGATTACATCCAAGATTCATAGTAGTCAAAAGCCTTGGAAGGAGGGTGCAAATAAATAGGGAAATATTAACTATTGGGCGTAGAATTGGACATTTTAGTGTGACAGACTAAAATCTTCAATTCGATCCTATTGTTTGGGAGCTGAAGTGTAGATGTTAGCCCTCAGGCGAGGGGAACGTGGGAGCTCTGAAGTGGCAGTCGGTATCCTCCCAGCCTAGCCGCAAATTCAGTAATCAAACATAGGACTAGTCAATGTTCTTTGCTCCTGGACCAAAGGGTAAAGAATAGGAATGCTCCTATTTGGCACAATACAATAAAAAAAAAATCTTTTAATTCTTCATTAACTTAATTCTCTCAAACAAGGAGAAAGTTACTTTTCTGAAATCTTATATTCAACCTTTTAAGCATTAGTTTATTATAGTCTATGTGTTCTTAATTTTCGTATACTAGATTAGTAAGAAAATATACTTTAATTTGTCTTTGAAATTCTTTAACTTCCTTGTGGGATCAATATCTAAGACTCCATTAGAGCCCTATATTACTTTATAATGATACGTATACTTGAGTAGTATCCATAATATAAATAAAAAATTCCATAATAGAATCATCAGTATATATATAATCAGTGCGGGATCAAGTTTTTTGTACCGTTGCTAATTTTCATATCATAGTTGTAAGTATAAATATCAAAAAGTGGATCAAGTTTTTGGCGCCGTTTCTGGGGAGATTAAAGTAATTATTAAGTTAATTAATAGAATTATTAAAATGATTACTAGAGTAACAAACTATTTTAAATATTACTTAAAAATTGTATGCGCAAATTTAGAAAGGAAAATTTAATACCTTACGATTCAGAATTAGAGTGCACAATTAAAAGAAATAGAGAACAAAAGAGAGAAATTATAAATTTAACACAAATGGCAAATAATTCAGAAATTTAAAATATAAACCAACAAAGACCATTAAGAGATTATGCCAACCCTACATTAGATGAGATTCACCTAACTATTCAAAACCCTGATGTAGCTGCTAACTCATTCGAGCTTAAACCTGCAATTATCCAAATTGTAAAGAATAATCAATTTAGTGGTTCACCTAATGAAGATCCTAATTTACATCTTGCTAGTTCTTTGGAACTATGTGCTACTTTTAAATATGAAGGAGTATCTAATGATGCTATTAGACTTAGGCTTTTTCCTTTTTCTTTAACGGATAAGGCTAAGATGTGGTTAAATAAATTAGCACCTGGATCTATTAAAACTTGGGGAGATTATCACAAAAATTTCTATCCAAATATTTTCCTCCTTTGAAAACTGCAAAACTTACAAATGATATAACATCTTTTGGTCAGTTTGATGGAGAATCCATATATGCAGCTTGGGAGAGATTTAAAAAACTTCTTAGGAAATGCCCACATCATGCATTACCGTATCAGGTTAATTATACAAACTTTTTACAATGGATTAGTAGGATCTCTTAGATTAATCATTGATGTTGCTGCTGGAGGTTCATTAATGTCAAAACCATTTGATGAAGCCTATGCGTTAATCGAAGAAATGGCTACTAATAATTTTCAATGGCCTGCTGAAAGGATAAATCCTAAAAAGATAGCCAGTGTTCATGAAAATGATGCAATATCTATGTTAGTTTCTCAAATTGCTGCTATATCAAAGAAATTATATCATTTTGGAATGAATTATTCTCCTACTATATTAGAAGAAAACTCATCTAGACAAATTAAAGATTCTCAATCTCCTTATGAAACTATAAATGCTATTAATAATAGACCCAATAATTCTTATGCAAATTATTATAATCCTGGTTGGAAGAATCTTCTAAATTTTAATTGGAATAACAATACAACTAATCAACAATGGATGAACAACTCTATAGGAAATCCACCTAATCAAGGAAATACGAATTATAAACCTTCTTATCCACCTGGATTTAATAACACTCAATTTAAAGATAAGAAGTTATATATAGAAGAATTAATACTAAGTATGGGTCAGCACTTGTAAAATCAAGGAAATCAATTACAAATTCAAGGAAATCTATTACAAAATCAAGGAACAGCAATTAAAAATATTGAAACTCAACTTGGAAATATCGCTACCGCGCTCAACAATAGAATTCCAGGAACTTTTCCTCTTAATGTGGAAATAAATCCTAAAAACCAAGGAAAAGAACAAATTAAAGCGATACAATTACGAAGTGGAAAAGAGTTAGAAACTAAAATTCAGAAAGAAACAGAAAGTAAAAATGAGGAAGTGGAAATCGAAAAAGAAAAGGATCAGCAAGATCAAAACTTAGAATATTCATTGATTCCTATGAAAATATCTATAGAAAAACCACCACCACCATATCCTCAACGACTAAAGCAACATAAAAAAGATAAGCAATTTGCTAAATTTCTTGAAATTTTTAAAAAATTAACGGTAAATATTCTTTTTGTAGAAGCATTAGAACAAATTCTTAATTATGTAAAATTTAAGAAAGATATTTTAAATAAAAAAAGAAAATTCACAGATAATGAAATTGTTGCACTTAGCGAAGAGTGTAGTGCAATTATTCAGAAAATGCTCCCTGAAAAGTTAAAAGATCCTGTTAGTTTCTCTATACCTTGTGCTATTGGAGAAAAATTTTATGGAAAAGCTTTGTGAGACTTAGGAGCAAGCATCAATCTAATGTCTCTATCAATTTTTAAAAGATTAGAATTAGGAGAAATTTCACCTATTTCAGTAACTCTTCAGTTAGCTGATTGTTCTGTGACTTATCCTAAGGGAGTTATTGAAGATGCGTTAATAAAAGTGGATAAATTTATCTTCCCGGTAGATTTTTTTGTTCTAGATATGGAAGAAGATAAAGAAATTCCCATAATATTTGGAAGACCCTTTTTAGCTACTGGAAAAGCTATGATTGATGTTCAGAAAGGAGAATTGACTATGAGAGTAAACGATAAAAAAGTAACCTTTAACATAGCAAAATCAATGAAATATCGTGCTTTAGAAAAAGATGATGAATGTTTTTGAATGGAAATACTTAAAAATTTGCAAAATGAACATTTTAAAGAATATTATGATGAAAATTTAGAAAAAGAAAATACTGAATTAATTGAAGAAGAAGATAATAAAAAACTGGATTATATAGAGGAAAATTTTGAAATGTTAGATAATACAGAAAACGCAGAAAAGATTATAGTTATGTCAATTATTAGACCTCCTGAACTCGAATTAAAAATTTTACGTAATCATTTAAAATATGCTTACTTAGGTAACCATTCAACCCTACCAGTTATTATATCAGCTGAATTGAATGAATCACAAGAACAAAAACTGTTACACACAATAAAAAAATATAAAAAAACTTTTGGTTGTACTTTAGCAGATATTAAAGGAATTAGTCCTTCAATCTGTATGCACGTAATTATTTTAGATAATTAACATAAGCCAAGAGTAGATCCCCAAAGGAGATTAAACCCAATAATGAAAAAAGTAGCCAAGAAACAAATATTAAAATGGTTAGATAACGATATTATATATCCTATTTCGGAAAGTGCTTGGGTAAGCCCAATTCACTGTGTTCCTATGAAAGGAGGAGTGACCGTTTAAGCTAATGAAAATAATGATTTAATACCTATAAGATATGTTACTGGATGGTGTATATGTATTGACTATAGAAAATTAAATGCAGCCACCAGGAAGGATCACTTCCCATTACCATTTCTAGACCAAATGTTGGATAAATTAGCTGGACATAAATATTTTTGTTTTTTAGATGGATATACCGGTTGTCATCAGATACCTATTGCTCCTGAGGATCAAGAGAAAACTACATTTACTAGTCCTTATGGAACATTTGCTTTTCGAAGAATGCCTTTTGGATTATTTAATGCACCTGCAACATTCCAGAGATGTATGATGTCTATATTTAGTAAATTAATTGATGATGGAATAGAAGTATTTATGGATGATTTCTCTGTATTTGGAACATCATTTGACGCATGCTTAAATAATCTTGAAAAAGTATTAGAGGTATGCGAGAAAACTAACTTAGTTCTAAATTGGGAGGAATGTCAATTTATGGTTGTAGGAGGAATTGTATTAGGGCATAAAATTTTGGAAAATGACATGGAAGTAGACCCTGCAAAAATTCAAGTTATAGCTAAATTACCACCTCAAACTACGAGTAAAAAGGGTAAGAAGTTTTCTTGGACATGCTGGATTCTACAGACGCTACATAAAAGATTTTTCAAAAATTACTAAACCTCTATGCCAACTTTTAGAAAAGGACAAGAAATTTTAATTCACAACTGAATGCCTAAATGCTTTTGAATTATTAAAAGATAAATTAATCACAACACCTATAATAGTTTCACCTGATTGGGAGAAACCATTTGAACTTATGTGTGATGCTAGTGATTATGCTATGGGAGTAGTACTTGGGCAAAGATATGATAAAATTTTTAAAGTTATATACTATGCTAGTAAAACTCTCAATAATGCCGAAATCAACTACACAGTTACTGAAAAAGAGCTATTAGCAATTGTTTATGCTTTTGATAAATTTAGGCCTTATCTAATTGGAACTAAATGTATTGTGCATACTGATCACTCTTCTATTAAATATCTAATGCAAAAGAAAGATTCCAAACCAAGATTAATTAGATGGATATTACTAATGTAAGAATTTGATTTTGAAATCATTAACAAAAAGGGAAATGATAATCAAATTGCAGATCATTTATCAAGGCTAGAATGTAATAAATTATCTGACACTAATAATGAAATTACTGACAGTTTTCCTGGCGAACAACTATATAATATAAATGAGTGGAAAATACCATGGTATGCTGACATACTAAATTATATTGTAAGTGATATTTTACCACCTATGTTAACTTTGCAACAACAGAAAAAATTCATTCATGATGCTAAAACGTATTTTTGGGATGAACCATATTTATATAAGCAATGTAAGGATCTTATAATTAGAAGATGTGTGCCTTACGAAGAAACAGAACAAATCATTCAGAAATGTCATGATTATGATTTTGGAGGACATTTTGGAACAGATAAAACTGCTTATAAAATTTTACAATCTGGATTTTATTGGCCTACTCTTTTTAGAGATGTTTATAGATATATCAGAACTTGCGACAAATGCCAACGAGTAGGTAATATATCTAGAAGAAATGAAATGCCTCTAAATTTTATATTAGAAGTTGAGATTTTTGATGTTTGGAGATTAGATTTTATGGGACCATTTGTTCCTTCATTTGGAATTTCATATATATTAGTTGTTTTTTATTATGTTTCTAAATGGATTGAAGCATAAGCTTTACCTCGATGTGATGCTAAGAGTGTTTCAAAATTTATAATGAAAAATATTTTTACTAGATTTGAAATGCCGAGAGTGATTATCACTGACGGAGGATCTCATTTTAGAAATAAATATATTCACAAACTAGTAGAAAAATTTTATATTATTCATAAGATATCAACTTCTTATCATCCACAAACCAGTGGATTAGCTGAAATTTCTAATCAAGAAATTAAACATATTTTAGAAAAGACTGTAAACCCTATTAGATTGGATTGGTCTATAAGAATAGACACTGCATTATAGGCATACAAGACTGCTTATAAAACTCCGATTGGAATGACTCCTTACAGGCTTATTTATGGAAAAACTTGCCACTTACCAGTTGAATTAGAACATAAAGCTTATTGGGCAATTAAAGAATTTAATTACAATATGAAAGAAGCTGGTGAGAAGAGATTATTGCAATTGAATGAATTAGATGAATTAAGAAATGAATCTTATCATAATGATAGAATTTATAAAGAAAAAATGAATTTATGGCATGATCGGAAGATTAACCTGAAGAATTTTGAGCCAGGACAAGAAGTTTTGCTTTATAATACAAGATTGAAATTATTTCTAGGGAAATTGAAATCTCGATGGTTAGGGCTTTTTACTATAAATCAAATATTTTCATACGGAACTATAGAAAGTGAAGATCCAAAAACTGGGCATAGATTTAAAGTAAATGGACACAGATTAAAACCTTATTTTGAAGGGAGAAGACCAAGTTTTAAAGAGGTTTTAATGCTTAGTCAACCTGATTACTAACTAAATTAGGTCGGGCTGACGACGTTAAACCAAGCGCTTAATGAGAGGCAACCGATAGTAGTTATTAATTATGATCTATTTATTAATGTTATTGAAAATTAAAATATAGAATAAATTCAACTACACATTTTATTTTTTAAAATCATCACAAATTTGAATCTATATGAAGAAATCAGAAAATATTCGGACTGGAGCGAAAATTGGGCAATTTACCTAATCTCGCCGACGGCGAGATCGATCCCACTGACAGCGAGATCGGCGTGCCCAAATTCAATTTAAACATATTAATTATCCCGCCGACAGCTAGATCGTTTTCGCTGATGTTGAGATAGTTGAAAAATGGTTTTTGTGAGTTATTTTACGGTTTTTGGTGGTTTTAAGGTCATTTCTCTATATAAAACATTCAGAACTTCATATTTACACTATTTTCTTCCTTAGAAACGATTAGAGCCCCTCCAAAACAATCTATTATGGACCCTAATCCACTAGAAATCACGAAATCTGGAGTTTTTAATCGAAGGAAATTCGTCAGTTCTGAGGCTCAGCGACAATTCAACAAGGTTTTGATGAAGAAGAGACTGATTAAAGAAAGAGGATTCGTAAACAGAGGAGCGGAGAATTCAACGACAACAATCGAAGAAATGATTGTTCAGCGACTTTGGGAGGTATTCTGCTATACAACATCTGTTGTAGTCATTCCAGTATTCAATGAATTCTACTTTAATCTGCATGCAATCCATAATGGAAGTGTTTATGTAAGAGGCAGATGGTTAACTATCACTCCTTCTCGAATCAATGAATTATACTCGATTGAAAATACCACTGTTTGCCACTATTCAAATTTTGTTCCTACAAGATACAATATGAATGAGATCTACAGATATCTAACCGATGAACTTGACGATTGGGAATTACGAGAAGATGGGTACGTTAGTTTTTCTGCGTCACTTCTTAACCCCGTCTCAAAGCATTGGCATTTTTTTATTTCGTCGAAGTTATTACCCACTATGAGGGTAAATAAATTCTCTAAGGATTGCACAATTTTAAACTACTGTATTTAATCTGGATTACCAATCGATCTTGGATCTATCATTGTGAAATCTGCATTAGGGTTAATTTTGCATGGGTCGATTCATGGACTTGGACACCCATTAACTATATTTACTTTATGTAGTCAATACCAAGTTTCCTACGAAGCTTGGGAAAAAGTGCTATTGCCTTGGAAACCACCAGATCTGACAGATATGTTCCTACATTGGATCACAATGATGAAACAGTAATTATTTCTAATCAAGCATCTCAAAACAATCCTTTAAGTAGGCCCCTGACTGATAGAAAAAACCTAATTTTAAGGAAAATTAAAGTATTGGAGAAGGAACTACAGAATGTAATGTATTTTATTGATAATTTCTCTGATTTCGATCACATCGATTGGAGAATGAAGGAGCACTTTGCCCATACAGGACATCTGGAGGCTAGTTTTGTACGACTATTGAGACAGAAAGGGTGGATTGAAGAAGATTCTGCTGCAGAATTCCCTTTCAGACCTTTTTATAATTTGTTTGTGCACCTGCGTTCTATTGGAAACATCAGAGAAGAGATCAGTTCAGATTCCGATGAGTAGTAGAAATTTCTATTCATATTATATGTATGTTTGTTGATTTGAATTTAGTTTTTGATATAATTTGAACTTTACGTAGATAATCTCAGTTTAGATGAGATTGTATGTTGTTTGTTTAGTCTCAGCATTTAGAGTATCGTGGTGTGGATAATAATGCTGAGTTAGATGTGTTTTGGTTAAATTGCTAAGTCAATTGTTAGTTTTGTGGTATTTGAAGTTTGTAAGTTCATGGATGTCATTTATAAAATTTATAATGTTTGTGTTGTGTAAACCTTATATGAGTCAGTAGAGTATCTAATCTTATAAAATATATCAAATTAAGTGACCGAACATTAGAACAAGGCTTAATTAAATTGAACATAATTGAAAATACAAAAATTTTTAAAAATTCAAAAATCCGGCTGGCGGCGAGATCGACCCCGCCGACGGTGAGATTTTCCCGAAACTTTGGCCTTGGTGAATTAATTAGCTCGCCGACGGTGAGAAATTTCTCGCCGACAGCGAGATCGCAAAATGTACTATATTTTGACCTGTCAACCGACACTATTCATCATCCCCTTCCTCAAAACTTCGAAAAATTATAGATCTGGGATTTGGAGCGATTTCAACACATTTTGACGCAGGATTTCATCTTCCCTTGGTAAGAGCTTCACTCCTATGTAAAAATTTTTTATTTTCACCATGAATTTCTTCTACATTGCGGAATTTGGGAAAATTTTGAAATGAGAAGAAAAGACTTGGAAGAAATTCATGGAACTTGATTTAGATTAATTTTAATAACTATTGGAAGCCATCTTAGTAATATTTAAAAGTTTAGTTAAGATTTTTTATGAATTTCATAGATCGAAAAATGGCTCCACGACAAAAGAGAAGAATGGATTACGATGAAACTCGATTTGTGAATGCAAGGGCACAGTCAAGATAGTTTCACAACATTCAAGCCAGGAAATGTATTCAAGATAGAGTTTTCAAAAATCCTGGAGGAGAAGTAGAGCGAATAATAAAAGAAAGAGGATGGGAAAACTTCTGTTACATAACCAACAGAGTTGCTGTGGAAGTGGTAACAGAATTCTATGTGAATCTGACTGCGATCGAAGATCCCTAATCAAGGTGAGAGGATTTTTAGTGGATTTCAGTGCTCCAAGGATTAATTCTTTTTATGAAGTACGTGACTTATACACCAGTGAGTACGATACCTTTGGAATTATGGAAGGACCACTGGAAGAAGTGATCAACTTTCTCACTAATGGGAAAGGAGTTTGGAAGATTAAGCAGCGTGAAAGGGTAAACTTTCCACTCTCAATGTTGAATGCATTATCTAAAGCCTGGCACTACTTTATTTGTTCTACCTTGTTACCCACTTATCACCATAGTGAGGTAACAAGAGATAGAGCAGTTCTGAATATCTGTATTTAGAACTAAAGAAGTATTAATGTGGGAAGTATAATTTATAAGAATATATTAGCCACTGCAAGAAGTGAGAGTGGAGGAGGACTAGGACACCCTGGTCTGATTTTTGCACTCTGCCAATTATCTGGAGTTGAAGCATGAGATGATGAAGAATGGGTGGAGCCAATGAAACCCATTACTCCGGCTAATATAAAAAAATATGAATCCCACGAAGGATGGAGATCTGGAACTAGGAGCTATGTACCTTCTTCGAGTAGAGATATTCCATCTACCAGTTATGACCCTCCTCCCTATAGTACACCTACCCTTCATGATTTGATGAATGAGATGACTCTACAGCGGAAAAGTTTTGAGAAAATAGAAGAAAAATTGGAACACATTGGTCAGAGAATTGGAGGCTTAGACAGAAGACATGATTATGACAGTGAGTATCTCCAGAGACATTCAGAGTATGGGATAGCTTACTACGATGCTGAAAATCATTATAGGAGAGGAGAGCTCGATGTTGTATTTCCTGAGTGCCCCCGATGTACTCATTACTAGCCTAATCCACCAACTGATCAAGGAAACTACAATATATTTTGGGACTTTGATGAGGAAGATTAGATTCTATGTTTATTTTTTTTAGTTATTTGTCTTATAAACTTTGATGTTATGATTGATTGTATGTTTTTCTTAAAACTTTAGTATTAATGTTTAGATTATGAACTTAATTATGATGTGGTGTAGATCTTTTTAAACATTGTTGTTAAAGTTATATACTTTTTAAAATTTTTAATGTTTTCAAATTGCTATTGTAATCTTGGATTGAATTAGTAAATATATGTGGATGTAGTGTCATATTTTAGTATAAAATGTGGTAGTATTGTGTTAAACTTCTTTACCCAGCACTTTCTTTAATATTATGTATGTAGAAAGTTATTAACAGTACAGGTAATTAAGTGATGAAAAGAACCTGCAGAACTTCAAAAAGAAGAAATACCTAAAGCTCGAAGGTATGATTTAAATATTATGGTTTATTTCATTTTCACCCTATCTAGATAGATAGAAAAATTTAAGTTTGGGGGAAGGAAAAACAAAAATTTAATTATTAAATTGTTCTCAAATTATGTTTTCAAAAAATATTATAGAATGATTTTCTGTAGTAATTTTAATTCAATAAACTAGAATTAATTTATTTAATTATTATAGAAAGTTAAGAGAAATACTTTTAATGATTAACTAATATTGTAGAGTAAGATATTTAGTATAAGAGAATAAGAATATAGTTAACTATTTATAGTAAAGAAAACTATATTTTCAAATATAAAATTCTTAGGTATTTAGTTGAGAAAGAAAAGATTGAAACTCAATGAAGTAAAAACATTGAAATACATGTAAGAGAAGTAAATATTTCCAGTTTCAAATTTAGGAAGAGGAAAATGAAGTTCAAAATTATTAACAAGCTAACCAACAATAGTGATCCTCACTTAAAAAAGTAAAGAAAAAGGGATTGAAAATCAATCCAGAAAGAAATATATATATATATATATATATATATATATATATATATATATATATAAAGTGAGGAGAAGCTTGAGGAGATGCTATATCAAAAATTGGCTTCATTTGAATCCACCTAAAGGGTAAACTTCAATTACATTTCTGAACTTATATATATGGATTAGTATTTTACTAAGTAGTGCCTATCATCTAAATATCTTAAGTAATTTAATATTGAAAAGTATAGTCATTCTTGAAATAAATAGAAGACTAGAAATCTTAAACTTGAGAACTAAATAGCCTTATATCTATAGAATTAGTTTAATTATTTTAAAATATTTTTAGAAAACTTTACTATAATACTTATTTAAATCTAATTCATAGTATTTCTGAATTAAAATTTTTATTACAAATAATCATTATTTTTATTTAGTATTAAAATTACTTAAGGACAAGTAATAGTTAAGTTTGTGGGAATTTGATCACTAGAAAATATATTAAGAATTTCATACCAATTTTATATGAAGTTGCACTTTAAAGAAAGGTATTTTCTTTATTTTATAGCAGGAATGAAGAATTATAAGTACTGAAAGCAAAAAGCACAAAAGAAGCAGATTTGGAGCAAAAAGGACTCAATTTGATGAAAAATTGAACTGTCCCACCGAAGGTGAGATTTTTCCAAGAGTTTTTTACTATTTTATAAAGAGCCCGCCGACAGTGAGATCGAGCCTGCCGAATGCGAGATCGGCACAGTTAGCCCACCTTCTAGAAGACCGCCGACAGCGAGATCGAGTCCGCCGACAGCGAGATCGAGTCCGCCGACGGCGAGACAGTTGAATTGAGCCAGATACAATGAACCTGGATGCTTTTTGAAGAGCTGCTTAAGCAACCTTTGGAGATTTGACTCCTATAAATAGAGACGAATTTTAGTCAGTTGTTTGTCATTCTAGTGTCTTTTAGTTTCTATATAGAGTCTTTCTAGTGTGTAGATAGAGTGTTTAGCATCTTGGTGAGTTTAATTAAGTGTGTTGTACTAGAAGAAAGAGTCAAAGGAACTTCTAGGAGTCTGCTTTGGGGAGAAGAATTAAGATAAGTATATTTTTTTATTGTTTGTTAACTTTAATGAAATCTATGATTTGTGTTATTTTTCCCATGCATTCTGAGTAGTTTCCTTAGTCTTTCTCCTTGTTATCGAGATTTTGTGAAATGATGAATTAAAGTAGTTGTGCCTAAAAATTTAAAAATAGAAATTGTGCTAATCTTTTACTTAAATCTTAATTTACTTTCAATCTGGCCAATTGATTTGTTAACATATGTTGAATTATCAACTATAGTAAAGATTACATCCAAGAATCAGGGAAGTCAAAAGCCTTGGAAGGAGTGTGCAAATAAATAGGGAAATATTAACTATCGGGTGAAAAATTAGATATTTCAGTATGACAAACTAAAATCTTTAATTCGGTCCTATTGTTTGGGAGCTGAAGTGTAGATGTTAGCCCTCAGACGAGGGGAACGTGGGAGCTCTGAAGTGGCAGTCGGTATTGACCCGACCCGCAATTAAGCAGTAAATTAACTTCCAAAAGATGGCCACAAACTTAACCCGATTTATAAATAGCAGCTAGTGTGCAAAATCTTAAATGATATAAAAATTAGAAAATATTTTACACACTAGGGGTACTACGCAAGTATACGTATCGTTTCAAGTAATATAGAGTTTTCTTTAAAAACCCCAGTATCGATCCCACGAGGAAGTGAAGTAAGAGGTCTTTAGTCAAATTCTAGTCTACTACTAATAGTCCTTAGTTTGGAATGTCGATTAAAATTGTGTTTTATCCAGCAACTATTCCTAAATGCAAGTGTTAAATGTAAAGATAGTAACTATATCCAAATGCAAATAACAATTCTAAATATAACCCTTTTTGGATGAATTGGTTTGGAGAATTTTGAGATATTAAAAACTCCTATTCTTATGTAATGAATTAGATAATGTATAGGATTGAGATGCATTAAATATTGTATGTGCCAAATAGGAGCAATTTTATTCTTTACCCTTTGGTCCAGGCATAAAGAATATTGATTAATCCTATGCTCGGTTACTGAATCTGCGGCTAGGCTGGGAGGATACCGGCTCTCACTTCGGAGCTCCCATGTTTCCCTCGCCTGAGTGCTAGCAATCTACACTTCAGCACCCAAACGATAGAACCTAATTGAGGATTTTAGCTGTCACTCTAAAATCTCCAAAGAAGAAGAATAAGTAAGAGAGATGCGTCACATGATTTCTACTCATTATAAAAGAAAAGTAAAATGAAAATAATGGCATAATCTTCTCATGTCAATATTTCCAAAGAAGAAGAAAGAGTAAGAGAGATGCGTCACATAGCACGAATAAAATACAACGGAAACTTCATTTAACCAAAGCAAATCCACTAAATAAATGTTTACAAAATTATAACATAATGAAGAACAATACTTAGCTTTTTCCCTTTGAAATAAAGACAAAGATCTCTCCTATAATGTTTCCCGGCGATCCATGCAATGCTAGCAAAATCCCTTACAAATCCTCTCAAAATCTCCTCTCCAATCTCTCCAAAAGGGTAGAAATCTACATTTCTACTCTTGATTTAAGAATCCTAAACATTCCTCTAAGTTTTTCTCTCCTTTCCTCTATTTTTTCTCTCCTCTTTCTAACATAAATTAACCATTTTAAAGAATGTGGACGAATTTCCAAGAGTCTCCCGAAGCACCCCTTCGAAAAAGCGTCCAAATACATCGAATATTGGCCCAAAACCGCCAAAAGTCGGTTCATGGTCGTCCGGGCCGCTGTCTGCGGGCTCGCGGCCGCTGTCGGCGGCCTTTTTGGCCATTTTTCGACTGTCTCGGGAAAATCTCGCCATCGGCGAGATCGATCTTGCCGTTGGCGAGCAGGCTGCTGTGCGGCTCCACCGTTTCGCTCCCTTTGGCTCCGTTTTAGCTTCGTTTCGCCCCATTTCAGTTGCGTTGCGTTCGTTACAGATAGCCCTACAAAATAAGCATAAAAACAACCTTTCTTTAAATTGTAATCTCATTCAAATATATGTAATAAGTATAAAGGAGATTAAGCATCGAAAGACTTATCGAAAGGTGTCAGGGCAAAATTTCATTTCTTGCTCGTTTTTGCTCCAAATTGCACCATTTTTGCTTCTTTTTGCTCCAATCACCATTTCTTGTACCTAAAACCAAAAAACATACAAAATACCTTCCTTTAAAGTGTAATATCATCAAAAATAAGTAAAATGATATAGCAAAAAGCGTATATATTTTAAGCGTGTCAAAATCCCCCAAACTTAACTGTTACTTGTCCTCAAGTAATACTTTTACTACATAAAAAAATAACTCAGGGCAATGTACTTTTCACCTGTAATACACAAAAATTTTTCATTCAAAAGAATATGTTGGTTAGATTTTTAGAAAGAAATTCAGTAACTCAGGTTAACGCTACAGGTATAAGAATATTCAGCAATCAAGTCAAAGAGTTCTAGTTTTCTATTTATTTCAAGCTAAACGATGATTTGTCACATTAAGAGTGCCTTGAAAGATTATGTGAAAAAGAAGTTCATGCAAACTTCATTAGAATGTAGGCCAATACTTTAAATATAAATTCAGAAATGAAATCAAGTTCTCCCTTTAGGGTGACTCAAGTGAAGCCAGTTTTTTATTAGGCATCTCCTCAAGCTTCTCCTCATAAATATTTTTCTTTCCTTTTTCTCTCTTTTTCTTGTTTCTTCTTCTTCTTTTTTTTTAAATGAGGATTATTATATCTGGAGAGCCTGTAATGATTTTGAACTTCACTGTCCTCTTTCTAAAGTTCAAACTTGAAACACATCCTTACTTTATAATTAGGTATGAGCCTTACTATTCATCATAAATTCACAATCTCTTCTTAACACATAATACTTTAAGTCTCTTAACATTTCAAAAATACAGTTTTCTTTACTTTAAATAGTTAACTATAATCAAATTCATTCATACCAAATATCTCACCCTTATAAAATTAACCTTTATTATTAAAAACATTCATCCGATCCTTTCATAATATTCAACTAAAATAAAAAGTTTTAGTTATCTCAAGTGAGTTTCAACTGCCAGAAGTTATGCTAATAATTTTTGAAAATATAATAATAGAGAACAAATAAGAGTTAATATTTTTCTTTCCCCTAAACATAAATTTCAAAAAATATTTTGCAATTAATTCCATAAAATGTATCAGGAAGAAAAAGTAAAGGTTGAATCTACTTACTACTACAACATCCTATCAAATTCATATACATGCATAATCATGATAGAAAGACTGTAGGAGAAAGTAAAGCTAATCTAAAATATGCTTGTAATAAAATTACACTAAAAGGAAGTATTTTCACATTACAATTTTATTTTTCTTCCTACCCCCAAACTTAATTTTTAACATATATAACATTCAGTACAGAAAATATAAGCAAGAAGAAAATAATTTAGAAATTCTATCTACCACAAATGTCTATCAAAACCATTTACAAGTATTCATTAGGACAAAACAATATGCAGTAGAAAGTAAATCTAAACTAATCATGCAAGAATGAAATTCACTAAACCAAAGTCTAACTAGCATAACATGTGTCAGCAATGGAATATAAAAATATTCTTCAAGACCTAAATAAAGATGTAACACAAACATACACACACATAAGATGAATGAGGTCAATTCATCCTTTCACTCATCACATCTTACTAATTTACTTCCAGTTTCTAACAGAATCATTACACTAGTAAATTAGGTACTTTCAAATGATTTTATAGATTATAATCCCAAAGATAAGATTATCCCTGATAAATTGGTTTCCAGACACCAATCTCAGGTATCGTCTAATCCCTTTAATTAAGCACCTCTAACAGTCATAAAGATAGTGTAAGATCATCCTAATAGTGTTCATCAAATAGGTTCAAGACTCCCACCTAATGAAATTAAAGTTGTAGAAAGGAAGTAACAAATTAAGATGGAACTATCAATGTTCGAAGTTCATGATTTCTCTTGTAAAACTCAAGTTTGGGTGAGACCCAAGTCACAGTGGACTCATTAATCCAACTACTACAAGAGATCAAGTCTAACTATAATAAAAAGTTAAGGAATCGCCTCCCTCAAGACACAGACAAAGATCAAATCAAATTACTAACAATCCAAACATCTACCAATCACAATCAAACTGATCAATCCATAATGACACATAAACATCAATTCAACCCACTCTAATGCAAACACCATACAACACTAACAATCATGACTCTCAAGCACACTAAATCAAAGCACACTGATAACTATGGGTTGCCTCCCATAAAGTGCTTGGTTTAACGTTATTAGCCCGACAAATAATTCCACCTGGATCCAAATTCTAATTAAGTAATCCTCGATCAATTGCCCAATCATTTCCAGATCCAGGAATTCCTATAAAATCCTCAAATTTTAATTTTTCATTCAGCTCTTCATTTTCAGTTCGATTTATATCATTGTTCCTCATATTTATATCTAGATCCAATATTCTTGTATTGATTTTCTCAATCCGCATATTAATATCATCCTTGAAATTTATAAGAAATGGACCTTTATAAGATAATTCAAGATTTCCCAAATTTTGGATTAGATTCTCTCTAGATAATTCAGATTCAGGATCAAATTCTTCTATGTCACTCTTATGATTCAAGTTATCTTCCAGTTCTTCCCCTTTATAATTATTAAATGATGGAGGATCTATCTTAGTTGAGGAAATAGGTTTTTCTAATTCCTTAGGAATTTCTTCCGATGCTTTTCCAATATCCTTATCCTCTTTTCTTAACTCAAAGTTCTTTGGAAAAATATCCTCAAATTCTTTTCTAAGTCCTAGTTCAATAACTTTATCATGTTCATCATTCAATTCATGTTTTCCTTGTGATTGAGTCGCATCTAAAGATATAAAGACTGGTTGTGTAGATGAATTTCCTAAATAGATAGGCTTTAATATTGTATGGGGTACATCCATCTTAAGTTCATGAGATTTTTCAACAAATGGAATTAAAAGTTTACTATTTTTGGTAGCGTCCATCATTTCACACCTCTCCTGAACATACATACAGTCTTCTTTAAATAACCTTTTCGAATCATCATGAAAATCCATTTCAATGTCATCTTTTAACTTACTCTCAAAACTTTCTTGGAAATGGTCTTTACTTAGATAATCATTTTCATCCGTCCAAAAACAATCATCATCTTTTCTTTCAGCTGGATATTTCATAGTCTTTAATACATCAAAAGTAACTTCATGGTCATTAATATTTATAGCCAACTCTCCTTTTTGCACATCTATCATAGCTTGTCCAGTAACAAGGAAAGGTCTCCCTAAAATAATTGAAATTTATTTATCTTCCCCCATATCGAATACAATAAAGACCAAAGGAAAGATAAATTTATCTACTTTAACGAACACATCTTCTATATCTCCTTTCGGATAAATGAAAGATCGATCAGCTAACAGAAGGGTTACAGTAGTGGGAGAAATATCGACTAAACCTAACCTTCTAAATATAGATAGAGGCATCACATTAATGCTCACTCCTAAATCACATAAAGCTTTTCCACATAATTTTTCTCCAATTGCACAAGGAATTTTAAAGCTACGAGGATCTTTAAGTTTCCGAGAAAATTTTTTTTGAAGTATGGCACTGCACTCCTCACTTAGTGGAACTATCTCATAATCCCTAAATTTCCTTTTCTTGTTTCATATATCCTTTATAAACTTTGCATAACTTGACATATGTTCCAAAGCTTCAATGAAAGGTATAATTATCGTTAACTTCTTAAGTATTTTCATGAACTTTGAAAATTTTTTGTCCAACTCATGATGTCTAAGTCTTTGAGGAAATGGTGGTGGTGGTTTTTCCAAACTGCGTAATTGCGGGTCGGGTCAATTTTTTATTTATTTATTTTTTTTTCACAACACTTTTTCATATAAAAACACTTTTCACACAAAAATAGTTTTTACGAAACTACAGTTTTCCATGTTTAAGCCTAATTACTTCACTAAAATTCTTCTAAAGTTCTTACCGAAGCTTCCCAGCAACGGTGCCAAAAACCTGACCCGACACGCAATTACGCAGTAAATTAACTTCCAAAAGATGGCCACAAACTTGACCCGATTTATAAATAGCGGCTAGTGTGCAAAATCTTAAATGATATAAAAATTAGAAATTATTTTACACACTAGGGGTACTACGCAAGTATACGTATCGTTTCAAGTAATATAGAGTTTTCTATAAAAACCCCAATATCGATCCCACGAGGAAGTGAAGTAAGAGGTCTTTAGTCAAATTCTAGTCTACTACTAATAGTCCTTAGTTTGGAATGTTGATTAAAATTGTGTTTTATCTAGCAACTATTCCTAAATGCAAGTGTTAAATGTAAAGATAGTAACTATATCTAAATGCAAATAACAATTCTAAATATAACCCTTTTTGGATGAATTGGTTTGGAGAATTTTAAGATATTAAAAACTACTATTCTTATGTAATGAAATAGATAATGTATAGGATTGAGATGCATTAAATATTGTATGTGCCAAATAGAAGCAATTTTATTCTTTACCCTTTGGTCCAGGCATAAAGAATATTGACTAATCCTATGCTCGGTTACTGAATCTGCGGCTAGGCTAGGAGGATACCGGCTCTCACTTCGGAGCTCCCACGTTCCCCTCGCCTGAGGGCTAAAAATCTACACTTCAGCACCCAAACGATAGGACCGAATTGAGGATTTTAGTCAGTCACTCTAAAATCTCCAATTCTACGCCGGATTAATATTATTTCCCTATTTATTTGCATTCAGTTCTCATGAACTTCACCATCCATTAAATTTGAATGTGGTTCCACTTTGTTGAGAATTACATATGCCCCTTTTGGGACTTAACGCAATTACAACAAATTTTAACACTACAATGGGCCCTTATTACAATGTAAATGAAGTGCAAGTAATAACCATCACATTTATAATTAAATTTACTTCTACCATGCATCACAAAATCCTAAACATGATTTCTACTCATTATAAAAGAAAAGTAAAATGAAAATAATGGCATAATCTTCTCATGTCACTATTTCCAATGAAGAAGAAAGAGTAAGAGAGATGTGTCACATAGCACGAATAAAACACAACAGAAACTTCATTTAACCAAAGCAAATCCACTAAATAAATTTTTACAAAATTATAACATAATGAAGAACAATACTTAGTTTTTTCCCTTTGAAATAAAGACAAAGATCTCTCCTATAATGTTTCCCGGTGATCCATGCAATGCTAGCGAAATCCCTTACAAATTCTCTCAAAATCTCCTCTCCAATCTCTCCAAAAGGGTAGAAATCTACATTTCTACTCTTAATTTAAGAATCCTAAACATTCCTCTAAGTTTTTTTCTCCTTTCCTCTATTGTTTCTCTCCTCTTTCTAACATAAATTAACCATTTTAAAGAATGTGGATGAATTTCCAAGAGTCTCCTCAAGCACCCCTTCGAAAAAGCATCCAAATACATCGAATATTGGCCCAAAACCGCCAAAAGTCGGTTCATGGTCGTCCGGGCCGCTGTCTGCGGGCTCACGGCCGCTGTCGGCGGCCTTTTTACCCATTTTTCGGCTGTCTAAGGAAAATCTCGCCATCGGCGAGATCGATCTCGCCGTCGGCGAGCAGGCTGCTGTGCGGCTCCACCGTTTGGCTCCGTTTTAGCTCCGTTTCGCCCCATTTCAGTTGCGTTGCGTTCGTTACAGATAGCCCTACAAAATAAGCATAAAAACAACCTTTATTTAAAGTGTAATCTAATTCAAATATATGTAATAAGTATAAAAGAGATTAAGCATCGAAAGACTTATCGAAAGGTGTCAGGGCAAAATTTCATTTCTTGCTCGTTTTTGCTCCAAATTGCACCGTTTTTTCTTCTTTTTGCTCCAATCACCATTTCTTGTACCTAAAATAAAAAAAACATACAAAATAAATTCCTTTAAAGTGTAATATCATCAAAAATGTGTAAAATGATATAGCAAAAAGCGTATATATTTTAGGAGTGTCAGTATCCTCCCAACCTAGCCGCAGATTCAATAATCAAACATAGGACTAGTCAAAGTTCTTTACACCTGAACCAAAGGGTAAAGAATAGGAATGCTCCTATTTTGCACAATACAATTAAAAAAAATCATTTAATTCTTCATTCACTTAATTCTCTCAAACAAGGAGAATGATACTTTTCTGAAATCTTATATTCAACATTTTAAGCATTAGTTTATTATAATCTAAGTGTTCTTAATTTCTGTATACTAGATTAGTAAGAAAATCTACTTTAATTTGTCATTAAAATTCTCTAACCTCCCTGTGGGATCGATATCTAGGACTCCATTAGAGCCCTATATTACTTTATAACGATATGTATACTTGCGTAGTATCCACAATATAAATCATAAATTCCATAACAGAATCATCAGTATATATATATTCAGTGCGGGATCAAGTTTTTGGTACCGTTGCTAATTTTCATATCATAGTTGTAAGTATAAATATCGAAAAGTGGATCACCTAGTTATACACCGTACAGGCCTGGACCTTCTGACCCTGCTGATGACCCTGTTGTTGATCCTGGTGATGGAGACTGGCAGATAGTTTGTTTATTTTATTTCTATTGTCTTTAGTCTATTATGATGTAATGATGTGATGTAGTGGATATTTACTTTTTATGTGATGTGTAATCTTGTGTTGTACTGTGTGATGTAGTGTTATTTACTTTTCATGTTGAATTGTTGGTTATAATGTTCTGTAGTGTGATAGTTTGCTTCATGTTATAGTGGTCTGTTGGATGTTTAGATCTTTAATGTTTATTTCTCTTTACCCATGCAAATGTTTTAAAATTGTTATATCACTGCTACTAATTGTTTCATGCCTGCTAGTTGTGAATTTTGATTAATACCAGGTAGCAGTTGAAGATTTCAAGATCCAAGCACAGGAAGGTTAGTTTTCTTTTACTCTCAACCTTTTCAAATTTATTGAAAAATGTAAGTTTGGGGGAGGGTAGAGAAATGCTAAACTTTTAATTGTTCTCAGTTATTATATTTTCAAAAAAAATTATTAGCATAACTTCTGGCAATTGAACTTCATTATAAGATAACTAAAACTTTTCATTTCAGTTGAATATTATGGAAGGAAAGGATGGAAATTTTTGGTTATAAAGGGTAATTTTATAGAAGTAAGATATTTTGTATGAAAGGATTTGATTATAGTCAACTATTTAAAGTAAATAAAACTGTATTTTTTTTTGAAATGTTAAGGGATTTAAAAAATTGTGTGTTAAGATGAGATTGTAACTTTATGATGAATAATAAAGCTTGTACTTAACTATAAAGTAAAGAGGTGACTTAAGTTTAAACTTTATAAAGAGGAGAGTGAAGATCAAAATCATTAAAGACTTTTTAGATATAGTAATCCTTAAAAAAAAAAGAAAAGAAAAATATTTTTGAGGAGAAGCTTGATGATATGCCTAATAAAAAATTGGTTTCACTTGAATCACCTTAAAGGGAGAGCTTGATTTCATTTTTGAATTTATATTTAAAGTAATAGCCTACATTCTACTAAAGTTTGGATGAACTTCTTTTTTACATAGTCTTTTAAAAGTACTCTTAATGTAATAAATTATAGTTCATCTTGAAATAAATAGAATACTAGAATTCTTAGACTCAAATACTGAATATTCTTATACCTGTAATGTTGACCTGAGTTGCTAAATTTTTTTTGAAAATCTAACCACTATATTCTTTTGTATGAAAATTTCAGTCTCTTACAATTTAAAAGTACATTGCCTAGAGTTATATTTTATGCAGTAAAAGGATTACTTGAGGACAAGTAATAGTTTAAGTTTGGGGGACTTTGATGCACTAAAAATATATACTCTTTTAGCTATATGTTTTTACCTATTTTTGGTGATATTGCAGTTTAAAGAAAGGTATTTTTCATGATTTGTTGCATGTATGATGATTATAGGTGATTGGAGCGAAAAGATGCAAAAAGGAATGAATTTAGAGCAAAATGGAGCAATTTGGAGGAAAAAAGTTCTGGCACCGCCGGCGCCCTATTCCAGAGAGTTCAAATTTATTGGCACGATAGGGCACTGCCGGTGCCACTATCGGGTGCCGCTGGCGCTCTATGTCGGTTCACAACGAATTCAAAAGTTTTGGCGGATTTTTGAAGAGGTGCTTGAAGAAACACTTGAGAAAATTTGTTCCTAACATTAAATTAAGTGTCCAAGACGAAAATAGAGAGGAGGAGGAGAAGAGAATTGTTGTAGAGAGTGTGAGGAATGTGTAAGAGAGAGTTAAGGTTTGTGATTTAAGAGAGATTTTTCTCTAAGGAGGGGAGAAGAGGGAGTAAAGTGAGAGATTGCTTCTTCATCCTTGTTCCAAAGGGAGAAATCAAGTGTTGCAAGGAAGAGAAAAGGAATCAAGGGGACTTAAAAGAATTTGCTTGGGGAAGAGAAAGAGATAAGTTGTATTTACTTTTGTGGTTGTATGACTCTTTTTTTATATATAAAATCCATGTTTTTTTATATCTTCTCCATGAATTGTGAGTAGTTTCCCTTGCCTTTCTTCTTGCATGAAGTAGTGATGATCTGATGATGTGGAATTGATGTGCCCTTAAAGTATTATAAAGTTGTGATGTTTCTTTCATGTAGAACTTAATTTACTTTTCAATCCGGCCAATTGAATTGTTGTAACATGTTGAGGAATATTAATTCCAAATGAATTGAATATTCTACAACAAGAATGAAGAAATCATTTAATGTTCGTGAATGAATTGTGTAGTTCATGGGGATTAAGTGCAAATAAATAGGGAAATGAGTTTTGTTGGACTTCAAATTGGAGGTTTCATGGTGACAGAATGGGATCCCCAATTTGGTCTTAAGATTGGTAACTAAAGTCTATGGTTAGCCTTTGGGTGAAGGATAAGTGGGAGCTCCGTGGTGAGAGTCGGTATCCTCCCAGCCTAGCCTTAGACTTAGTAACTAAACTTAAGACATGGCAATGTTCTTTACATGCTTAGAAGAGGGGGTACTCTTTTAAGGGTAAAGAAGCAAATATGCTCCTATTTGGCACAATACAGATAATTAACATTCTTCATCATCCATACATCATAATCCTTATGCAAGAAGAAAGACATCTTTTCATATAGAAGTATCTTATAAATCTCATAAGTTAGTGTGCGTTAGTTAAGAGTTTAGTACATAGACGTAATTGTAGTAGTTTTATTATTGAACTTTGCATTAGGTAGTTGTAGTACACATAAGCAATTGTTACATTTGGTATTGGATTTTAGTGCTATATTATCTAATTTAAAGAACGTTCACCTCCCTGTAGGATCGAAAACCAGGACTCTATTAGAGCCCTGTATTACTTAATACAATACATATACTTGCGTTGAATGTGTGACTTTATTAAACCATTATAAATATGTAAATCTAAATTCATAAAGTCTTGCATTTTTAAGTATATAAAGTCTCCGCATCAAAAGGCATACATTAAATGAGTAGGAAGCAACTTTAAATCAAGTTTATGAGGTTTTTTAATTGATGGACAAAAAGATTCATCTTTTTCAGTCATGTCCAACAATTCAAAATTTTCATGAACATAATTTAAATCTTCATCAAGAAAATCTTCAGGATGTTGGAATTCCTCTTCTTGCTTGGGTTCCATTTCTTCAATTTCATGTTTCTTTTCATAAGCTGATTTGAATTGGCGTTCACTCAAATACTTGATAACATCCATCCTATAACATTCATCATCTTTCCCTCTTGCAGGATATTTCATTAATTTTAAAATATTGAATGTAACTGTTTAGTCATTGACTCTCATCATTAATTCCCATTTGTACATCTATCATCGCTCTGCCTGTGGCTAGGAAAGATCTCCCTAAAATTATGGGTATCTCTTTATCTTCCTCAATATCCAGCACAATAAAATTAACAGGAAAGATAAATTGATCCACTTTCACCAAAACAACTTCTATAAATCCTTTAGGATATGTGATTGAACAATCTGCTAATTGCAGAGTTACAGTAGTAGGTGTTATTTCTCCTAATCCAGTCTTTTGAATATTGATAATGGCATAAGTTTAATGCTTACACCCAAATCACATAAAGCATTCCATAAAATCTGTCTCTGATCGTACCTGGAATTGTGAAACTACCAGAACCTATAAGCTTTTCAGGAAGTTTTTTTCTGAACTATTCCACTGCACTCCTCGCTAAGTGCAACAGTTTCATTATCTTTAAACTTTCTTTTTCTGTTGAGAATATCATACATAAATTTCACATAGCATGGCATTTGTTCAAGGACTTCAGCCAATGGAATATTGATTATAAGCTTCTTAAATATCTCCAAGAACTTAAAAAAATGCTTATCCAACTTTGTTGTCGAAGTCTTTGAAGAAATGGAAGTGGTGGCTTTTCTAAATCAATCTTAGGTGAAGAAATAGCTCTTTCCAAACCTTTCGGAGCGTCCTCTTTTGGTACTAAAATCCCTTCTTTCTCTACTTCAATCTCTTCTTGAACTCTACCTTCCAACTCTCTTCCACTTCTCAGTTGAATTACTTTTACTTACTCTTTATTCTTGTCTCTTGGATTTAGTTCATTATTACTAGGAAACATTCCTTGGGATCTATTACTTAATGAATTGGCAATTTATCCCAATTGATTCTCAATATTTCTGATTGTAGCTCCTTGGCTTTGCAATTGATTTCCCATTTGTAACACCGATTCTTCTAAGACAACTTCTTCTCCTTAAATTGTGAAATATTGTTAAAACATATTGGATAGGTTGGTCAACAATTTTTGTTCTCTTGATTGTTCCAATTCCCCAATGGGTTTACTTGGTTTTTTGCCCATTGTTGATTACTACCACCCTGATTATTTGTATTCTAGTTAAAGTTTGGATGGTTTTTCCAACCTGGGTTATAATAATTGGAGTATGGGTTAGACGTCTTTCTTATAACATTCAAAGTTTCTAGTGAAGTTTTAGAATCAACCATTTGGCCTAATGAATTTTTTTCAATCATGGAATTTGGCTGAGAAAAATTCATCCCAAATTGATCTTTCTTCCTTGAGACTACAACAACTTGATTTGCTAGCATTGCAAAAACATTATTTTTAAGAATGCTGGCTGCCTTTTTAGGACTTAACTTTTCATAAGGCCATTGAAAATTATTAGTAGCCATTTCTTCAATTAAAGCATAAGCATCAGCAAACTGTTTAGACATCAATGAACCACTAGCGGCGTTATCGATAATAGATCTAAGAGATGCAACTAATCCATTACAGAAGGTCTCAATTATTAACCAATCTGGTATCGAATGATGCGGACACTTTCTTAGGAGATCATTAAATCGCTCCCTTGCTTCATAAATAGATTCCCTTTCAAACTGATAAAAAGATGTAATATCATTTCTAAGCTTCACAGTCTTTAATGGTGGAAAATATTTAGCAAGGAATTTCTGTGCTAAATCACTCCAAGTTCTGATAGATCCAAGTGCTAATGAATTTAACCATATCTTAGTCTTATCCTTTAGTGAGAAAGGAAAAAGTCTAAGTCTAATAGTATCATCCGAAACACCATCATATTTAAAAGTAGCAGACAATTCTAGAAAATTGGCAAGATGTAAATTAAGATCTTCAGTTGGTGCTTCCCCAAACTAATTATTAGATACCATTTGGATAATAGCAGGTTTAAGTTTAGATGAATTTACAACTACAGGAGGGTGTTGAATACTACCATGAAGTTCATCTATTGTAGGGTCAGCATAATCTCTTGAAGGTCTAAATTCTTGATAGATGTTAACATTTTCATTTTCTTGATTCGCCATTTCTTAAATATTTTATCCTTTTTAGTATTTTAAATTTTTTTTGATTTGTCTGATAGTTCTCTCTAATTCAGAACCGTAAGGCACAAGTCCTTCAGAACCTGAACTTCACATACACAATCAAATAAAATAAAATAAAACACACTAACAAAAGCAAGGAAAAAGTAAAAATTTTAATTTTTCTTAATTTTCAGTAAATGATATTTTATTTAATTTCCCTGTCAATGGCGACAAAAACATGTTCCCGACAATTTATGCTTACATTTTTTCTTTATATTTCTTTTCAATGATAATATCTTTTTCTTTGCAACAGATGTAAAAAATTTGACTCTGAAGAAAATAAGAAATATTTTTTAATTGTTTTATAATATGGGATTCTACAGAAGTATACGTATCATTTATCAAGTAATATAAGACTTTCTGATTAAGCCTCGAGATATCGAACCCACAGTGAAATGTCTAAAATTTTAAAAAAATAAGAAAATTAACTTTTTACTTTTCAAATTGATTTTGTAAAGTACGTTATAAGATAGAAAGTTTGAAAATTGTTTTTGAAATTTTCTTTTAAGAAAAATTAAAGCAAGCAACTAAAATTAACAAGAATTTAAAAATGATATGAAAGTAATGAGAATAAAATATCTTTTTTCGTCTTTGAATGAATCTGTAATAATTGTGGAAGTTTTTTGTGGAAGTATCTAAATTTGTTGTACCAAATAGAAGCAATTATATTCTTTACCCTTACTTGGTTCTATAAAGAACATTGGTTAATTTGAAGTTTTGAAATTTTGTAGATGGGTTAGGAAGGGAAGATACCAGCTCTCACTCCAGAGTTCCGTCTATTCCCTCCACCTGGGGGGTAACATCTCATAACAAAATCTTTCACATCAAACCAAATTAGGGGGCTTTAGCCTGTCACTCTAAGGTCCTCTAATTTTACTCCTCAATAAAAGCATACTCCCTATTTATATGCACTCAAATATATGAACAACAATTCTCACCCATATAATTGCATGTGATTCACTCTAATTGTTGATTGAGACAATACCGCATTAGTTCTTACATGATCTCACAACAAATTTTAACATCTTAGTTGGCTATATCAAGAAGTAAAGGAAGTGCAAGGTAGTGAAATCATCACAACTTCTTCCAACATTAAACATCTATACATCACACAACTTCCTTCCATAATTTAATTACTTCTTTATTTAAAAATAAAAAGATAAAGAAAAATACTCGGAATTCATGGAGAAAACACAAACAAAACTTGATTTGAAAGAAAAAACATAATGAAAACACACCTAAGTCTTACTTAAAAACCAATTGTAAAAAGAAAGATAAACACTTTTATGAAAATCCTCTCCACAAGACTCTGGAAGTTCCTCTAAATCTTTTGCTTCCTACTAGATAACTCCTTAAAGGTTGGCACCCAACTCTAAGGATTGAATCTCCTAAATTATAATACAAACTATGATAAAGTAAAGTGGAAGAGTAAAGAAAATATGGTGAGAAGAAGGCCCTCTTTCTTCCTCTTTCCCTGAAACCACTTCAAACTTTTCTCCAACTTCTCCCGCCAATATTTTTCTTCAAAACATTCTCTAGGGTGAGACACCACTTTCTGATCTTTTACTCTTCATTTTAATAACTCTCTAAAAGGTGCTTTTGTGTCTCTTCAAATTATGTCCAAATTCAATGAATCTAGCAAGAGATGCATCCATCGATTTAAATTTGAAATGAATTTTGGCGCTAATGAAAAGTTAATGAAGTTTAAACCAAAGTGTGCTTCAAAGACCCCTTCAAATTTTTGCCAAAATTAATTTAAATTCGTCACTTTAACTGTGGCGTCTATGCACCAGCCATCTGGAGCATAGGCGCCAGAGGCCAAATTTGCACACCATTCAATTTTTTCTCCAAATTTGATCCTTTTTTTCTTCTTTCATCACAATCACTCATATTCATTATACCTGCAAAAAAACATAAAAATACCTTCCATTAAAGTGCAATATCTTCAAAAATAGGTATAAAAATATGCTTAAAAATTCTATATATTTTAGGTGTATCACTAATCCATGACAAGGATGGAACAAGAGGCTAAGGTGTCATTCTCCCCTTCAAGACATTAAATGATCAATAGAAATCATGTAGGGGAGGTAATTTCAGCAAGTTATTAAGCCTTATTCACCTCAAAGAGTGACCAATTAAGGCAAGCAAAGACATGGAGCCAAACTCTCACCATGGTTGAATTCACCATGAATTAACCTAGGGATGCTCAACCATTGCTGCCACATTGCTCAAACCTTATCTCCAAGACATGATGGACCTCTTATTACCTCCCCTAGGCAAGCCTAAGCTTATCCATGACTTACATGGCTATAAATAGGGCCAAACCCAAGAAGGCTAAAGAGAGGAGACCAAAATAAGAGACACACATACACTGCCCAATCTTCTACCTTTAAACACCAATGTTTTTTATTCGGACCTAAGCAACCCATCTCACATAGAATTAACCCATGAAGCCCAATAGTTTGCCATAATTTCCCTATCCAAAACCAAGACAAGTTTCAGGTTTGAAATGAAGTTCTTTAAAACTTCAAATTGATCACTCCAGAAGCTTTCTAGAGACCTACGAAGAAAAGCCCAATCAAAATTACCCTTCCCCTTAGGCTCTAACCCACTATTCAACATTCTCCACTTAAGCGGAGACACCTTGAGAACAAATTCACACCTAGGCTCAATTTAACTTCAAATTGAGTTTGATTAAGCTTTCTGAGGTCAAGTCGAACCTGTGGAACCAATCCAACAGAAATTCCATCAACTTAAGTTAAGGTATGGATCTTTGGACATAGAAAGAGCTCAAATTTGACACTTTATGAAACAAACCATTTCACAACCTCATAATCACCATATGGATGTCTTTCTCTTCTTCTAATGAAGCTCTAGGAACAAAAATAACTCAAATCCATTGAGAATCGAGCAAGATTTTGTTTCTAAAGCATGGAAGGCTTGCAGAATAGACCAGAATAAAGGAGATGAACGGATGTTGTCCATTTCTGTGTTTTTGAAATGGACGACTCTAATTTAATCCAGCCTGATCCACTATTCGGAGCCCCGTAACTGATCAAGCGCATTTTCACGCGTTTGAGAACACACAACTCTCTCTGGTTAATTAGGATTTATTTAAATCTTGAATAACCTTAAAATAATTAAAAATATATATTTTGACATCCATAAATTACAAAAATATAATAAAAATACCCTGAGTTTCAGGATGATGAGGAGAAAATTATAAGACCAAAATCATAATTTAATGATTTATATGTTATTTTTAATTAATCAATTACTCTTTGGAGTAATTTAATTATTAAAAAATCATTATAAATCCAAAAATTATGAAATTCCACAGAATGATCTCCTCTTCCTTAGGATATTCTATGATTTTTCCAAGAGATAGGGCAGTCTCTGGACAAAGATATCTATTTTCCTATGAAAATAAAGTAATTATTTTCAAAATAATTATAAAAATTAGGAAAATAGAAAAATTAACTTGAAAATGGGTTTAGAAGTTAGGGAGGTAGATAAAAACCCGAAATAACAAATCTTAACCTATTGAGAATCCAAAATGACATTTTAACCATTAGGGTTAAAATTATTAATTCTAAATAAATATTTAAAATCCTATACCTTTTAAAAATTCAAATATTTGGTATATTCCATAATGGGCTAAGGCAAGTTTATACTTAAAATCAAATAAACTCAAAACTAAATCCTAACTAGGTTTAATCCTACATTAAATCTAGTTTAATCACCTTAATCCTTAATTACATTAGTTTGAAGACAAATTAAACCCTAGTTAGGTCTAAACCCTCAATAGTCCTAATTAATCACCTTAAACCTTAATTACATTAGGTTTAAGATAAATCAAACCCTATTTAGCTCAAACCCCTCATTAGATCGAATTAATCACCTTAAACCTTAATTACATTAGGTTTAAGAAAAATTAAACAATCTGTTATCGAATGATGTGGACATTTCCTGAGGAGATCATTAAATCGTTCACATGCTTCATTTATTGATTCACCTTCAAACTGATAAAAAGATGTAATATCATTTCTCAACAACGCAGTCTTCGATGGTGGAAAATATTTAGCAAGAAATTTTTGTGCTAATTCACCCCAAGTTCTGATTGATCCAAGTGCTAACGAATTTAACCATATCTTAGCTTTATCCCTTAGTGAGAAAAAAAAAGTCTGAGTCTAATAGCATCATCCGAAACACCATCATATTTAAAACTAACACACAACTCTAGAAAATTAGCAAGATGCAAATTTTGATATTCAGTTGTTGCTCCCCCAAACTGATAATTAGACACCATTTGAATAATAGCTGATTTAAGCTCAAAGGAATTAGCAGCTAAAGCAGGGTGTTGAATACTACCATTAAGTTCATCCACAGTAGGGTTAGCATAATCTCTTAAAGATCTGAAATTTTTATGGATGCCAAGATTTTGATTTTGTTGATTTGTCATTTCTTGAATATTTCTATCTTTTTCTATATTTTTAGTTTTTATGATTTTTCTGATAGTTCTTTCTAATTCAGAATTGTAAGGCACAAGTCCCTTAGAACCTGAACTACGCATACAACAATAAAATAAAAAAAAACACACTAAAAAAATAAAGAAAAGTAAAAATTTTTAATTTTTCTTTATCTTCTTTAAAAATACAGTTTTAATTAATTTCCCCGGCAACGGCGCCAAAAACTTGATCCCCGACAAATATATGTGCTTATAATTTAGATATTAAAATTATGATTTTATAATATGGGATACTACGCAAGTATACGTATCATTTATCAAGTAATATAGGACTTTCTGATTAAGCCCCGAGATATCGAACCCACAGGGAAATGTAAAAACTTTTTAAAGAAGTTAGAAAATTATATTTTTACTTTTTAAATGACTTTAACATTCCCTTGGCACACTAATTCAAATCACCATTTCACCAAAATCTCAAAACAAGGAGAAAGACAGAGAAACTACTTAGATTTCATGGAGAGGATACGACAAAACATGGATTTCATATATAAAAGCAAAGTTATACAAATTAAAATAAGTAAATATAACTTATCTTGAGTTCCTCCCAAAGAAAACTCAGTATAGTTCCTCTGAATCTCTTCCTTTCTTTACAACACATAATTCTCCTTCGAAGCGGCAAGGAGGAAGAAATCTCTCACTTTTCTTCCACTCTTACAATCTCTAGAAGAATCGCTCACAATTAACACTAATTAAACTAATTCTCTAATACTATAATGGCACCACAAACTCTAACTAACACATGAGAACCCCTTTTTTCGGCCCCAAATTGTTTCTTATATAGTTGTAGAAGAGTTTGCAAGATTTGCCCAAGCATCCCTTTAAAAATAGTCCACATTTGATGCACCTCATGAGAGAACTGACGATCTCACCGTCGGCCGACTTCTAGAATACTAACTTTTGGACCATATCTGTTAAGGCTTGCTATAGGTAGGGTCGAGCTCGCTGTCGTGACCTTCGTTGTAATATATTTTCTAAACTCTAAAAAAAAATCCCCGTCGGCGCCGTCGATCTCGCCATTGGCGCCCTAGGTCAAGTCTTCATATTTTAGTCCTTTTTGCTCTAAATTCCCTCCTTTCTGCATCTTTTCGCTCTAATGTCCATAAATCAACATACCTGTAACAAAAATTTAATAATACCTCTCTTTAAAGTGCAATATCATCAAAATCAATATACAATAGGCATGAAAATCTCAACATATTTTCGGTGGGTGAGGCTTCACTCCAACCCCCTTCTCTTTTCTTACTCTCTACTAACACTAAAAGACTTTAAAAACTATAAATAATAAAAGACAAAAAGTAAAACTAGAAGAGAACTCTTTAAAGACTCACTTTCTTCTAAACTCTCATGAAAATTAAATAATAATCCAATAGATGCCTTGGTGTCTCTTCAAATTGTTTCTCGATTCAATATATCCACTAAAAGAAGCATCACTTCATTCAAATATGCTGCCATGGGAAGTTAAGGAAGTTACCACCAAAAGTTGCTTCAAACACCCTTTGAAATTGGTGCCAAAAATGAAGGAGATTTGATTTTTAACTGTAGCGCCTAAGCGCAAACCAGGCGGCTCTTAGCCGCTAGTGTCCAATTTTTCATTTTTTTCATTTTTTTTCCAAATTTGATCCAATTTTTCTCCTTTCATCATAATCACTCATTTTCATCATACCTGCAAGAAAAATACAAAATAACTTTCATTAAAGCGCAATATCATAAAAGTATAAAAATGTGCATAAAAACACGATATATTTTAAGTGTATCATATGCTGATATAGTTAATTATTTAGCTAGTGACATTATACCATATGGATTAGATTATCGACAGAAAAAGAAATTTTGACATGATTTGAAATTTAATATTTGGGATAATCCCTTTCTGTTTAAATAATGTAAGGATTCTATTATACGAAGATGTGTTCCTTATAAAGAAATTTACGAGATTATTCAAAAATGCCACAACTCTGAATTTGGCGGGCATTTCAGAATTGATAAAACTGCTTTGAAAATTTTACAATCCTGATTTTATTGGCTTACAATATTTAAGGATGCTAACAGTTTTGTTAAATCCTGTGATCGATGTCAACGTATAAGCAATATTTCTAGGAGAGATGAAAAGCCGAAATTTTTTATGTCTAGGGTTTAAATTTCATGGAACCATTTATACCTTCTTCAGGAAAAATTTATATACTATTAGTTGTTGATTATGTTTCGAAATATATTGAAGCAAAAGCTTTACGTCATTGTAATGCTAAAAGTGTTTAAAAATTTTTAACTGAAAATATTTTTACCTGATTTGTAATGCCACGAATAATTATAACAGATGGGGGAAGTCACTTCAGGAATTTTATGATTCAGAGATTAATGAGTAAATTTGGGATTAATCATAAAATGTCAACAGTTTTTCATCCCCAAACTAGTGGACTAGCTGATGTATCAAATCGGGAGATCATAAGAATTTTAGAGAGAACAGTTAACCCAAAATGAACTAATTAGGCTGATAGACTCAATGATGCTTTATGAGCTTATAGAATTGCTTATAAAACTCTTATTTGGATATCACCATATATGTTCATAAATGGAAAACCTTGTCATTTACATGTTGAATTGGAGCATAAAGCTTACTGGGTGACTAAACAGTTTAACTACAATTTAAGTGATGCTGAAGATAAAAGATTATTGTAATTGAATGAGCTTGAAGAAATTAGAAACGATTCATATGAAAGTGATCGAAGCTATAAAGAAAAAATGAAGAAGCTTCATGACAAATGAATCTTAAGAAAGATTTTTGAGCCTGTACAAGAAGTTTTATTATACAATTTGAGATTTAAATTGTTTCCAGGAAAATTGAAATCCAAATGGATAGGGACTTTTATTGTTAAGAAAAGTTTATCCTTATGGAGAAATGGATATAATTGATCAAAAAACAAATTCTGTAATTAAAGTAATTGAACAAAGATTGAAGCCCTATATTGGAGGAAATTTGCCATCTTTTAAAGATGTGTTATATTGAAACCATTTGGAATAAACTTTTGGTTATATCAGGCTGACGACGTTAAATCAAGCGCTTCATAGGAGGCAACCCAGAGTATGATTTGAACTGTTTCGATATTGAGAGTGCTTTATATGTGACTTCACTTAGTTACATATCTTTTAATCCACATTTTAGACCCTATTTTTGTTTGAAACTTATGAAAATTTAACGAAGGGCAAACCTGTAAATTTTAGGATTCTGGTGCCTAGGTGCCAGAACTGGCGCCTACGCGCCAGACATTCGAGATCCGGGTGCCTAAGCACCAAAATTAGCGCCTAGGTGCCATAGTTTTGTATCGTGGTAAAATTCCCCAATTACAGTTTTTAGCCACTAAAATCTCTATAAATCGCTACTTCTTCGTCTACAAATGTCAAGCCATCAAATCTCCACCCTATAACTACACTTTTGAGAGAAAACAAAGGTTTGATTGCCTCTATGGAGAGACTTACTATGGAGAATGGAGGGAAAGACAAATTCATGCACAAGGATTCTCAAACCTACTTCAATGTTTACTTAGCCATGACATTGGAGAAGCTTTTTGGTTAAATTGAGAAAATTGAAGGAGAATTGGTGCATATTGGAGAAAGGATGCATGAAATGTACCATCAATATGAGCATTTTGAATGGCAAATGAAGGTACAATCTGATCAATTGGCTGCATTTGAGGACCACCAGGTAACCATGTATGCTCAAAACAAATGGATTGATGAAAAGACAGTCTTGGAGTTTCCTCCTGTCCCTTTCTTCCACCCTTTTGTTCGAAGTGAATTACCTTGTGGAACTAACGAAGGTTCTGATGTGAATCCTTGAATTTAGGGTGACTTTATGTGGAGAAATCGATTGTGATTATGAAGTGTTAAGTGATTTTCTTGATGTATTGTAAGTGATTTATGTGATTGTTATGTGTTGTTGTGTGATGTGAGAAGTTGTATATGTATGTTTTCTGTATTTTTTTAACTTTATATTGAAGATCTGAAATGGAATGAAGTAAAATTTGAGTTTGATTGTATCAAATTGTGTTTGGAATGAATCTTAATTTGGAGTCTATTTTGGACTTGGATATTTCTAAGGAGATGTTTGATGAATTTTATGACATAATTTTATGTTTACAGAGGTTAGAAAAACTTAAATTACATAATTTAGGATTTTTTAGATTTTTTGGTGAATCTGACGCTTACAGTAGAACTGGCACCTAGGTGCCAGTTCACCTGAACTGAAAATTCGGCCTTATAACTAATCCCAACACCATTTTTAACGCCTAAGCTTCATCTCCTTCCCGAAACTCGCGAAAACCAGTCCTAGGGCTCCTTATTATGCTTGATTCGTCAAGTTTCGATGCATAAAAATACTAGATTCCAACTTCTTCAGGTTAGATCTACACTTTGTCATAGTTATTTTGAGTTTTCACTATGGATTTCTCTACATATAAATAGTGCCGAAATTTTGGAAGAAAATTTTTAATTTTATGTAGAAAATCCATGGATCTAAACTTAATATTATGTTTTAAGCATAGATTTTGTGCCATGTTTTGGATTTTTAAATTATTTGGAATTATTTTTAAAATTAAAGTATGGCACAAAAATTGAAGCGAGGAAAGGAGCAGAGTGAATTTGATCAGTCCAAGTTCGCTGGCGCAAGTGCTCAAGTGCGCTACAATGAATTGGCGTCATCTCACAAATTCATAGTGGAACGATGTTTTCCTCATCCCGGAGGGACGATCGAGAATATTATTGCTTCTCGACAGTGGGAGCAGTTCTGTTATTTCTCTGTAGTTGCTATCATTTCACTTATTTGAGAATTCTATACAAATTTTCCTGAAACAACTGACAATGATGTTTATATTAGGGGAATGGGAGTAGAGTTTACTCATTAAGTCATCAACATGTTTTATGGTCTACCCCCTACTACAAACTGCTTTTATGATGTTTTTGTTCCTTCTGAAAGAGAACTTGATGAGATTTTGGCTTACCTGATTGACGGAAGAGGATTGTGGAAAACATGGAACAAAAAACGGGTAAATTTTTCCTTTTCTATGCTTAATGCAGCTTCTAAGGCCTGACATTACTTTATTTCTGCTCGTACTCTTCCATCACATCACCTGAGTGAAGTGACGAAAGAACAAGCTATTTTAAATTACTGCATTCAAGAAATGAAGCATATAGATGTGGGAGCCATTATATACAATGTGATCAACACTTCAGATAGAGGAAGTGTTATTTCTGGTTTAGGCTTCCCGACTCTCATTTTCTCGATTTGCAAGAATGTCGGTATTACTTATTCTCATTATGAAGAGATGCTTTAGCCACTTAAGCCAATTGGAAAAACTCATCTGGATACATATGGAAAGTCAAAAAGTCAAGATTCTACAACATATATTTCTTCTGTCTTCTACTACTGCACCTGGACCTTCCACTTCTAATTTTAAGCCTCCACCAGATGTGTGGAACACTGTTTGTCAGAGCTATTTGGAGCATCAAAGTGATATATTCTTGATGTTATACAGAGTAGATGAGATGGATAGTAAGATTGATCATATGTTTGGATATATACGAAGGAAAAGTGACTATGATGGGGAGTATAATGAAGCACTGATAAAATTTTTTAAGGGTAATAGGAATATTGAATTTCCTACATGTCCGAAATTCACTCCATGAATCAACCCCAGAAGTCTTATTCCTGATGATTCTTCTGACAATGAGGAGGCAACTGAGGATGATTAGATTTTATTTTTGGTTTGCTTTGTTGATGTGTCTGTTTTTTTGTGTTTATTACTTTTCATGTATTATTGTACTGATTGAGAACTTGGTAGTAACTCAGTTTATTTATGTTATCAGATTACTTAGAAATTAATCCTATTTATGTTCTTGTTGTTCGTTAAATGTTTAAAAATGTAAAAGAGTGGTATTTTTCTTATTGTTATTTACTTTTCTACTCTTTTATATTTTTGCTTATACCTGTATTATTTACTGTTTTAAATACATTAAATGTTATACATTTTCTTCCTGCTTAGTTTAAACTTTCATAGTGAAAAATATTTTAAAACCTTATTAAAAGAACTAAGTTTGGGGGAGGGAAGAGAACTTAAATTTAAACTTTACTTGTCCTTAGTAAACAATATTTACAAAATTAATAACATAACATATGGAAGAAAAAATAATTTAAGATAGATATACTGTTATTTTCATGAATATTATAATAAACTTATAAAAGTATTTTTATATAACAACGGATAATTCTAAAAATTTTAATTATTTAATAAAAAAAGGTGTTAAAATTTTGATTCAAATATCTAAATAAAAAATATTATATTTTTGAAAATATTAAGGAATGTAGATATTTACTTGGGAAGATAGAATTGAAACTCTATAAAAATATTTTTGCTAAACACATATTCATTAAGTGAAAAATGTGTTAAGTCTTTAAATATAAGTTAAGGATAGTGAAGTTCAAAATCATTAATAGGCTATCCAGATATAGTAAGCCTTACTTGAAAAAAAAGGATTGAAAACAATCAATGAGAAAGAAAAGAAAAATATATAGGATTGAAAAGCAATCCAAATATGAAAAGAAAAAGAAAAAGAAAAGTGAGGAGAAGCCTAAATCTAAAACTGAATTCACTTGAATTATCTTATAGGAAGAGACTTAATGCAAATTTTTTACTTAAAAACTTATGTATAAACATCCTTACTAGTAGAGTTATCATGAAAATCTTTTTTCTATAAATTATCTACGTGTTCTTAATGAGACAAATTGCAATTATTTTTTGAAAGAGATAGAAGAAGAGATTTCATAGAACTTGCATATTAAATATTTTACATATTTTGGTTTTAGCCTAAGTTGTTTAAAAAGCTTTTCAAGTTTCATTATTCTATTTATAAAATAAATAGTTATAGAAATCTTAAAGAAGATTTTTCTCCATAGATAATTACTTTTACAAGTAAAGAGTTGAGAGTTACCGGAGGACAAGTAATGCTTAAGTTTGGGGGAATCGATCACCCTTAAAATTACCTAATTTTTTATATCATTTTTAACTAATATTTTAAGGATATTACGCTTCAATGAAAGGTATTTCTTATATTTTTGGTTGTAGGTATAAGAAAATAAGTTTATGAAGAAAAATAATCAAAAAGGAGTAAAAGGAGAAAAAATGAGCCAGTTGAAAAAAAGAAGAAAAAAGACTGACTCTGGCGCCTGAGCGCCAGATCTGGCGCCCACGCGCCAAACTCAACAGGAAAATCTAGAGAGTTCTTGGACGGTATTGTGACGGTTATTGATGACTCATAAGTAATCTAGAAGCCTCTTAACAATTTCTCATATATTATAAATAAGATACAATGAATTTAGACACAAGGAATCAGTTAATCAACGAAGATGTGCGACTCAAAACCTGATGGGACGCGTCCATTCGCACAGAAGACTGGCGCCTAGGCGCCACAATTACCTTATAGAATATTCAACGAATTTGGATGAATTTTGAAAAGGTGCCTGAAGCAACCCCTGGTCATTTTCGAAGCTCTATAAATAGAGAACAATTCTACAACAAAGTGAGGTCATTTTGGAGTGCGTAAGTGTTATAAGAGTGAAAGAGGTGTGCCATTTCATTTTGTTAAGGAGTGTTTAGAGTTATTTACTTTTCTTTAGTGAGAGTTTAGAGTGTTTATAGTGTGATTGCTGGAGTTGGAGTCTTATAGAAGTCAGTCGGAGTTAGAGACTTCAAAGAATTGCTTGGATATCATTCCAGATAAGTATTTATAATTTGGTTCATAAGTTTTGTACTTTGAGTTTGAATTATAAAATTATGGTTTGTAGTGTAAATCATATGCTTTCTGAGTATCCTTCTTGTCTTTCTCCCTACAAATATGAAATGATTTAAATAAGGATTTAATTTAGTTTTGAGAACTTATTTTCTTCATCAATAATTAGTGATGTAACTTTACCTGGTTTTCATTTACACTACAACTTGATCACTTATAATGTTAAAATCTGTGGAGAGTTCTTAAGACCTGATCGTGGGCTAAGAATTCTTAACTTGTAAGTATCACATTTCCCTTGGAAAGGTTGATGGTAAATCCTTAAAACGGGAGGTGTGAATAAATAGGGAGATAATCTTTGAAGGCATAGAATTGAATATGTATTTAGAGTGACAGGTTAAATTCTATCAATTTTGGTTTAAGAGGAGATGACGGGTCACTAGTAGGCCTAACCATAGGCACCCCTGGGGGGAAACTAGAAGTGAGAGCCTAGAAATTCGTCTCTTACAACTAACAATACATCCTGATCCAATCTTCTAAAACTAGTCAATATTCATTAAACGCTAGACCAAAGGGTAAAAAATATTTATGCTCCTATTCATCACAATACCACATTCTAAGTTCTCAAACTAATTTAGATGTTTACTAATCATTAAATATTTCGTATGGGGAAAGAATCTTTGTTTATAGTGTTAAAGAATTTAAATTATTATTTTTATTTATAACTACTGCTTTAATAACTTGCATATTCATACTTGTTAATTGATTAGTTTATAAATAGATTTTCATCTTTCTTTTCTTAATTATTTGTATTTAACCTTCTCCTTGGGATCGATATCTGAGGCTTAATTAGAAGGCTCTATATTACTTGAAATGATACGTATACTTGCGTAGTATCTCTATTGTAGGATTTATATTTATTTATAAAATCTTTAATCTTTAAAATATCGTACATTAGCCGCTTAATCTGATTTGAGGTCAAATTTAGCCATAATTTTATAAGCTATTTTACTTGCGTAATTGCAGTCGGGTCGAAAGACCCCTTCTAAATGTTGTGAGCCAAGACGTGGTACGTAAGCAAAAGCCAGTACTAAAATTCAAGAGCAAGGAAAGTAATGTATCTACAACGAAGAGAAAGTTGCAAAAGATCGAGGAAGGGCTAGAGATGAATGACAACCAAAATGACAGAATCCGTAGGATTATGTCAATGATCATGAAAGATGAAGCCGAATTCATCAGCACTCCCCCAACGGAGTCTCCAGATGTTCAACCTGAAAGAAAAGTAGCTTTGACTCGCACGCAGAGAAAGAATCGCAATCATCATAAGCATTGGATACTTGATCTATTAGAGAAAATACAATCAAAGGAATCTGTTACTAAAAACGCCATAGCTATCTGGGAGGATGGGATTCTTGAACGTTCAGTTGAGGATGCTCTGCCCCCGTTTATTGTGAGAGACACACAGGCAAATTCTATCAGGGATCATGCCCTCCACAAGTTTATGCCAGAATATACTATTCAAGAGACCATTTCTAAAACAAAGATGGATGGAGAACTTTCAGTAGTGGAGTCATACATTCCTTAGTTCATCATACCACAATACTCGTAGAAAATTTCAGAGTACGAGCCAGGAAAATTTCAAAGGGTCCAAAGGCAGAACTTTGAGCACTTTCAGAGGATACAGGAAAAATATGACAATATTTTTTAGGGATTAGAACTCCAAATGAATGTATTTTCTAAAAAATATTGTCCATAAAAAATATTGTCCATAAAAAAAACATCTATCCATAACTCCATATCAAAAAACACCATTATGTCTTTGATATACAGCAGGATGACATCATGATTATTTGATACTGTACCAATATTCCAATAAATCAACGAGGATAGGTAGGATTCTCTTACTGGAGAATTACAGGAGGATGTATCTTGGTGTATGTTTTTTGCTGATGATATCATTCTTGTGAATTGAACTAGAGAAAAAGTTTGGAAAAAACTTGAATTATAGAGGTCTAAATTGGACTCTAACGGCCTTCATTTGAGTAGATCTAAAAATAAAATGCAAGAAATATAATTTTAGAAATAGTAGCCCTTGTGGCAGAGTTATATTAATGGGTGATCAAATCATTAAAAGAAGTGAACATTTAGATATTTCCGGTTTATTGTTCAAAGCGATTGTGATATAGATGGGCATGTTATTAGTAGAATTCATGTAGGTTGGTTGAAGTGGAAGAATGCATCGGGCCTATTGTGTGATAGAAAATTACCGCTTAGACTATAAGATGGTGGTGAGACCTGCAATGCTCTATGTCGCAGAATGTTGGCCATTAAAATAGAAGCATCAAACATCGTTAAGTGTAGCTAAGATGAGAATAGTTGGGTGGATTAGTGGCTTGACACTTAGCGACAAAATGAAAAATGAATATATGCATGATAGAGTGGATTTAGCTCCAGTGGCAGACAATATTAGAAAGAGTCGTCTTAGATGGCTATTATATTAAACGTCGACCATCTAATAATCCGATTAGGAGAGTAGATGTTTTAGATTAACTAGAAAAACAGAGGTAGACTTAAAAAGATTTGGGAATACTGTAAAAAAAAGTGGTCTTAATCTATTAGAATTAAATGAAAATGACACTCAATTGGATGCAATGGAGAAAAAGGATTCTTGTCGGTGGGATAAAGATTTGTTATTGTTGTTGTATAGAAATAGTAATCAAACAATGCACAGCCCAAATATTTGAGCAATAGTTTCATCAACAAAGAAAGCGAACACAAATAGAAACTCAGTGATAGAGAAAAGTAAAGAAGCATAACTTTTTTTTTTCTAGCTCAAGTGGTTGTTGCAAGAGGGGTAAGGGTATTTGCTTGCATATGTATGAGTCTAAGTCATCTGCCTTTCTTTGTGGGTGATCTCCAACCTAGAATAGACAGTATCTTTTATCCCACGTTTGGCTTCCTAGTGGACTAATTTAACTAAATTATCATTGGCTTACAGTGAAGTTCACCCTCCCCATCCCTTGGCTATAAACCCTTACTAATGCCTCCAACCTTCTTCGCTCTACATATGATTGCTTTCTTATGCATATACAAGCCAATCGTGGAAATAATCTTTAGCAACGGCAGATGACCTGGACTCGTATACATATATTGATAATGCCTCCCAACAAATAAAATTGTGTGATATTTGATGCCATTAATAAAGACTCAGCTAATATGCTAGTAATCTTTTGCTCAAAAATCAATTAGTCCTAACCCTTTCGATTTCATCCCTCACATTCCGGTGAGAGTTAGTTAATATTTTGTAGCAAAGATAACTTGCACATTGGCAAACAAAATCAAGAGATGACGTGGCTGTGGTTTTAATGTTTTTGCTTCATAAGCATGGTTTAAAGTTGTAAGCGGAACCATGTATAGAAAATCAGGGCATTTATATAAATACCACGATTTTCTTTCTCAATTACAGAGGTATTGACTAGAGAGAAAATGCGGAGAAACTTCCTCATCTATTTCGCTTCATTCAAAAAGGAAGCTTTGTAGTTAGCAGCGATGGTATAGACTGAGTCACAGATGAGGGTTACGGTGGCAGTTTATGTGGTAATTTTAATGTATAAGAAAAAATTGTGGTACGCCCATAAAACTGTAAGCTTAGGTTTTAGATAGGTAAATGATAAAGAATTGTCTGGTATGTATGTAAATTTCCTCTTAAAAAATACATCCTTTGTCCAGTATTTTTGGGTAGGAACTCAAAGTATCTATTTCACATCTTCCAAAAAGATATAGCTCTAGAAAATACTGAATCCGTAAACGGACAGCATAGTTATCAAATTTCTCATCATATCATTCTATAATAGTTTCGAACTATGACTATGCTAATCCCTGATTTAGTTCTCCACATTCCTTAGCTAAAGAGCAAATTAGCCAAAATGCAGAATGAATTTGCAAATTAAATGCAACAATAAGATGATTGTCCACTAGCTTAGTTGATAATGCTCTTGGAAAATGTTTCCAAATCCTAAGTAAAAATTACTTACCATTAAATTTGTGCTTTAACTTTCACTAATTCTTTGAGAAAAAAAAAAAGTAAACAAATGAATGGAAAACACACGTTTTATATCTTTGAAGATCAAAGTGAGAAGAAGCCAATTTGAGGTAAATCAAGTGAGAAAAAGATGGTTTCAGCAAGGGATTTCTCCTTGTTTTTTTGTTACTGCGAAGAAACTTGCGCTGATTTATTGTTAACTCAAGCAACATGATAACTGTAAAAATAAATGATAAAATTTACGTATGCATATACAAAATTTGCAGGATAAATTTCTCATTCCCTTGAAAAAAAATGCCAATATAACAAAAAAAAACAGGTAGATATACCACAATTAAACAACTCATTCCAATACGTTAAATCATAAAATTATTAAATCTTCAAGTAAGAACCAATCAACAACTAACTCAATACCATATAGTTGCATTCATAATATTGACATCACATAAGTCTTCATTAAACATCAAACATTTTTTTCGCTACAGAGCATAGATGCATGAACCAACAGAATGATGTCATTCATCCATCTAGCATATTTTCAAAAATATCATGAGTGAGTTTCATCTATACTTATACCTCTACAAGACATATATAACCATATTACTTAGCTATTTCCAATGTCACTTACGTTTGAAATCAAAAATCTTCCTTTAATACATGCATTTTTATTGAACATTGTCCAACTTCAAAATTCATCTAGAATGCACCGCCTTGTGTTCCTCCACGCTCTTCCAAATCACATCCTTATTGTATGAGTAGAGGTCAATGGAAACTTACAGTGGCATCTAAACAATCAAGGTTGCAAACAGAGTTCAAATCTGCATCAAACCTCTCGTTCCAGCATACATATGCAAGCACAATATAAAGCATATTGTAGCAATAATTGTGGACCTAGCGCTAAAATATCTCACCAGTTCCAAGCTTCTATCAGCAACTTCTTGTCGAATTGCACTCATACCAATCTTTACACAATGAGAAAGCTTCCACATCGCAAATTCTATAACAGACCTGACAGTCTCAAATGTCACTCTCCCTGAGACATCAAGAACAAACTTCTTGTTGCTTGGAACCGCCAATGCCGAAGAAACCTGGCTGACCCAACCATTGTGCTCTCCGTTCATGGAAGCAAAAGAGCTATTTCTAGCATTTCCCAAATTCACTACTTCATTCTCCGATAAGTCATAGTTTAGGCTTGTAAGCACTGAGTGGGATGTCCTGACTAGAGTTTCCATGGCACCATTGCAGACCGAAAGTAACACTTCTTTTACCCTTGGGTCATGCTTAGGGTTTGAGATACCAGCAAAGAATTCATCATAAGGGTTAATATGCATAGTTTTATCAAGAAAGACAGCCATGGCCGTGCTGACAAACACCTGAATGCTGCGAGCTATAAGCTCCTTGCACTTTTCTGCACAAACAATATCCACCCAACCCAACCCTGCCGGCGAATCACGACTGTCGCTGCCTTCAGCACCCCTTGAGTAGAAAGCAATAACATAGTTCCTTGCGAAACTCCCGACAACGACAGAGGCGAAACTGGATCCCTCGGAGGAGAAGAACCTTTCCAAGACCTGATTAGACAGCCCAGCCCCATCACCAGAAACGTTTCGCACTGCCGATCGGGTTCCCCTCGTAATCCCCACGGTCAGCGCCTCCAAAACCCTAGAAACGGAGCCTGCAAGCTCATCCGACGACGCAATTTTGGAGAGCTGCTTCAGGCTGGAAGGAATTTCATCAGTCTCGGAGCGAAGGAAGCGGTTGAGGTCAGCGGAGATGAGACTGGCGGTGTCGGATGTTGTGGAAACGGCGTCAACGAGGGAGAAGAGGCCGCCGGCGAGTTTCGCAATCTTCATACGGTATGTGACATAAATTGAGAGACCGGCGGAGCCGGTGAGTAGTAGGATCCATTTCCGACGGCGGCAAAAGTCCATGGAATCAAAACCTATACTTTCATAGCAGTTTAGGCGGGGCCTGCAAACCCTAGAAGACGTAAATAGCGTCCATCGAACATCGCAAGCCGAAGCGAGTGAGGCTTTGGAGATCCCAACTAGGGCGGATCGGAAAATTACTGGCAACGGGAACGAAAATATTCCCCCGTGGATTAAGATGTTTTCGAGTTACGACATGATTAGCACTTAGTTCCATTTTCTTAATATATTTTTTAGTTATGCTGGTGATTTGTATGTTACGGGCAGAACTAAACCTCTTAACCAATGCACACACCCATCATATTTATTCAAATTTATAAATAAAAATTTAAAATATTTTTTGCCTCAAAAATGAAATGAATTAAATTTAAATATACTTAAACTAATTTATTGATGTTAATCAATAACTTTGTCTAATGTTCAACAAGCAATGTATTAAATGTTTTGTATTTCTACAAGATATTATTAAGCTAAATATTGATTAATCAAAATTTATTTAATTAAATATTAAATAATAGCATATTATATTTTAATGTCATTATGCATATAAACATAATGTATTTTTTTCTTTTCTTTTTTTATTTTTATGAACTTATTTGGCCATATTTGTTTAGGTTATTTATTTGTAATATAACTTATGACTTATTTATTCTTTTATTTATTTAGTATAACTTGTTTTATGCTAATTCAAAATTTACTTAATTACTTATTTATTTAAATTTATAATATTATTTATTAATAATTGTATAAAAGTTCAATTACTAATTCGAATTTTTAACTTTTTCAATTTAAACAAATAAGTCAACAAAAAATTATGTATGGACATTAAAAAATTTAAATTAATCAAGTATGAACATATATGTGAAAGTTTGGCTCATGCTCCAAGTGAATACGAATAATTACAATTAATAATAAACATGAAATAAAACTACAACTCAAACAACAGTAACAGACGTTAACCAACATAAAACATAAATATTTTTTTATTATTTCACTCTCATCTTTAAATTCTAAGTAGAAGAAAATTTCAGTTTTAATGGGGATGAAAATTTTTTGAAGTCTCTTTGTTTTTCCATCAACCTTCATTTTTCTTTTTGGGAAACTGGAGTCACTCGACTAGCTCAAAATTTTATCGATTAGTCATGATGTATGTGCAATCAAAGCAAGATGATCGGTTGTATCTTGGGAGTAGAATACAACAAATTGGTGCACCCAAGGCTCAATATACTTTAAGGATAATTTCATTGACACGCCTCCCTTCCAAACATTTTTAATCTCATTACTTTTATTTTTATTCACTTAGTTGTGTTGAGTTTATTTCTTCTTTCATGTTGTATCCGAAAATTTCATTCGAGTCACGCTAAAGGGATAATGCGTTGGTCAAAGGAATGAGTGACAGTATAGGAAAGGAAGTGAGAAAAAAATTAAGCACCAAATAGTACAAATTTTCTTAGAATAGACATTAGTGTTTATAGAAGAATCACTCCCCTATTTATACATCACATGGGGTGTCTAATAACTTATCTATTCATCCCAGATTAAATTGAGATGTTATTAATCATTTATGATGCATTATATATTTTCATATTTATTAGTTAGTTATTTTAGAGACTTGTAGAGAGTAGTTAAAGTAAAAAGTTGTTGGATCCTTAGTGTTTCTTTCCACTTTTCTCATTCCTAGTGAAAGAGAAGGTGAGTGAGGATTCCTAAGTAAAAATCCATTGTTGTAGAGAGATTTAAACCCTCTTGGGTTGGGCGACTAGTCCAAGGGAGTATTGTTAGAGAAAGGAAGAGATTCAAAGGAACTTCAAGAGTTTGGTGGAGAGAAACATGATATAAGTTTAATCTTTGTACTTCATTTGGTTTTAATTGATACTTCTTGTGTTTTCTACAGGGTTTCTACTTTTCAAACTTCTTGTTTTTGTGTTTTGTCCATGAATTATGAGTAGTCTTCTTTATCTTTTTCCTTAAAATGAAAAATAATTAAGTGTTGGATGATAGTTGTGGAAGTATTGATCTTTAATGTTGGAAGAAGTTGTGTTGATTTAATTCTTGCACTTCATTTACATCTTGATTTATCCAATTAAGATGTTAACATTTGTTGGGAGAAAATGTAAGATCCTAGTAGATATTGTCTCAATCAATAATAGGTAGGAATCACATGAGATTGTATGGGTGAGAAGGTAATTCATATAATTTTGTGCAAATATATAAAAAAATATAGTTTAATGGGTGTAGAATTAGAGGCTTTAGGGTGACAGACTAAAGCCTCTAATTTGGTTCATTATTTTAGGTTTTAATGTGAAAGTTAGCCCCTAGGTAGAGGAAATGAGGGAACTCTAGAGTGAGAGCTAGTATATTTTCTTCCTAACTAGTCTTCAAAACTATTTAAACTTTAAACTATCCAATATTCTTTATAGCATCTCTAGTAAGGGTAAAGAATAAAATTACTCCTATTTAGAACAACACATTCTGAATATTTCCATAAAAGAACTCCTGTACTTATTACTTATTCATGATAAGGAAAAAAATATTTTCATCTATACTCCTTTAATATTACAAAAATCGCGTTATAGTTAGTAAATTGTTTACTTTATTTCATAATTTAAGAAAATACTAAAAAATAGTTGCATTTCTAAAGTTATCTGATATTGAAAACTGTTTAAGTAAGATTCTTTTCTAAATAAAATTTGTGATCTAAAAAAAGCATTTTTATCTTTTAATATCCATAAATTTTCTCCGTATGATCGATATTTCGAGGCTTAATTAGAAAGTTGTATGTTACTTGATAATAATCTGTATACTTGTATAGATTCCCTAAATTAAAATACAACTGTTGTATTCTTATTTAGATCAGAATCAAGTTTTTTGCATGTGTTTTAAAGATGAATATTTTTATATTAAATATAAAAGATTAATCTGATTACCACACGCATAATTTTACCAGTATTCATCTGGTACTAAAAAGAATCGGGGTCACTAACTCAATCTTTCATTTCTGAGCTGAGGAATAGAGGATAGAGAAGTATAAATTTGAAGGTCGTCCATTGTATTTGAGCTCAGTGAGTCAAGGTTTGGTGTCGTCTGAGGCAGCCAGCGACCCAACTACAAAATAATTTTTATCATTTAAAAATAACTTAATTTTTATCAAATTTACAATATTAATTATTGTGCATATTTTTGATTTGATGAGTATTATAAAGATTGATGTATGTATGTGAGGAATTTTGAATTCCTTTTGTACTCTAAATATAAGGTTAAGTGTAAACACAATGAATACTTTCATTTTTCACTTATCCTTTGGCTAATTTCTCTTAGGGCTCAATGCCTTCCAATTATTCTCCTCAGATGCTTGGTTGGGTGATCACAGAAAAATATGTTAAGAAATTCATACCTATTTTTGATGAAATTGCACTTTAAAGAAAGGTATTTTCTTTATTTTATTGCAGGAACGAAGATTTATTGGTGATAGAAGCAAAATGCATGAAATGGAGCAAATTTGGATCAAAAAGGAAGAAATTCATGCAAATATAACTACTTCGCCGACGGCGAGATCGAGGCCGCCGACGGCGAGATCGTAAGGAAAAATTTCTGAAGGAATTATAACTACCTCGCTGACAGCGAGCCCGAGCCTGCTGACAGCGAGATCGCGCGTATTGAAGACCTTCTAGAAGCCCCGCTGACGGCGAGGTCCTTTCCCGCCGACGGCGAGCTAGTTCAAAATGCATATACATTGAACCTGGACACTTTTTGAAGAGGTGTTTAAGCAACCCTTGGACCTTTGCTTACCTCTATAATTAGAGGCCGAATTCTAGAGTCAAGTGTGTCTTTTGAGTCTTTTGTGAGTCTATTTCTAGTGTATTAAGTGTAGTTTGAATGAGTTTAGTGAGTTTATTTGTTTAATTGAGTACTATTTAGTTGTTGTACTAGAAGGAAAAGTCAAAGGAACTTCAAGGAGTCTGCTTGGTAAGGAAATTAAGATAAGTATCTTTGTTTATTATTTTTAACTTTAAATAAAATTCATGCTTTGTTTTATTCTCATGCATTCTGAGTAGTTTTTTTAGTCTTTCTCCTTGTTTATGAAAATTATGTGGTTTGATGAAATTAAATAAAGACACTTAATATAATATAAATAAATTGTGATAATTTTTACTTTAAACTTAATTTACTTTCAATCTGGCCAATTGAGTAGTTAGAATATGTTGAATTACCAACTATAGTAAAAATTACATCTAATATTCAGGGAAGTCAAAAACCTTGGAAGGCGGGTGCAAATAAATAGGGAAATATTAATTATCGGGCGTAGAATTGGATATTTTAGTGTGACGAACTAAAATACTCAATTCGATCCTACTGTTTGAGAGCCGAAGTGTAGATGTTAGCCCTCGAAGTGAGGGGAACGTGGGAGCTACGAAGTGGCAGCCAGTATCCTCCCAGCCTAGCCGCAGATTCAGTAATCAAACATAGGATTAGTCAATGTTCTTTGCACCTGGACAAAAGGGTAAAGAATAGAAATGCTCCTATTTGTCACAATACAATTTAAAAAATTCTAATTAAATTCATCATTTCACTTATTTCAAGCATTAGTTTACTTTAGTTTATTATAGTTACTTAGAATTTTTGTTCACTTTATTAAGTAATTCCTTTAAATTTAGCTGATAACAATTCTGTTAAAAACTTCCCTGTGGGATCGATAACCAGGACTCCACTAGAGCCCTGTATTACTTGATACGATACGTATACTTGCGTAGAATCCACATTATACATTAAATCATATTCCTATATTTAAAGCGGGATCAAGTTTTTGGTTCCGTGGTTATAAACATAAATTACATGCATACAAAAAGTGGGTCAAGTTTTTTGGCGCCGTTGCCGGGGAAGTAAAGAAATTATTTACTAAAGTAACGGACTAAGCTAAAAATTTATTTTAAAAATTGTATGCGAAAATTTGGAAACGAAAATTTAATACCTTACGATTCAGAATTAGAGCGTACAATTAAAAGAATTAGAAAACAAAAAAGAGAAATTATAAATTTAACACAAATGACAAATATACCTGAAAATCAAAATAACAATCAACCAAGACCATTACGAGATTATGCCAACCCTACATTAGATGAAATTCATTTAACTATTCAAAACCCTGATGTAGCTGCTAATTCATTCGAACTTAAACCTGCAATTATCCAAATGGTACAAAACAATCAATTTAGTGGTTCACCTACTGAAGATCCTAACTTACATCTGTTGACCTCATTTTTGATGAGGTCTTCTCTTCTTCTCTTTAGTACTTAGGATCTAGCCTTAGGCTTTTCCTTTCGACTATCTTAGAGGACTAGAATTGGGATCCACCATCTAGAATTTCAAACCACTTCTTAACTCCCCGCAAACTCCACAAACTTGACTCGTAGACCCCTAATCACCTAGAGGGTTGAAATCGAGTGTGGAAGTTTAAAGGATGAGTTCCTATGGGACTCTTTGGCCTTAGGACGCCTCACAGGTGGCTCAGTGCTAGTGAAGGGGCTGACTTACACACACACTACACTCATACACTACACTTCCATACACCTCCTAAAACCACACCTATACTTAACTTGACCTCCTGACTTATGTAAGTGATTCACATGGATCGTCCTTAACCCCTAAGCCCTTGGCTAAGAGGGTTAGGAACAACATAGTGAATGCCTCAAATGAGTCCCTTCATGGCTCATATGGGCTTGATGTGGCTTCATGGCTCAACCAAAATGATTTTATTCCACTTATATTCACCCAATCTTCAATTTTCCAAATTTTCAATTTTTGACCCACGGACCCTACACCCCCCTTCTAACCTACCAAATGCCCTCGAAACTACCCAAAATCTCCAAAATCACCTAAATTACCTAAAATTCCTCAAGACCAATCCTAAACATTTCCTCCCCACTCAAATTGATCATCCATAACCAAAAATACCAAAAATTCCAAAAATACCTCCCAATACCCTCCAAATACCCAAAATACCCCTCTTGACCCAAAAATCCAAAAATTCAGAAAATTCCCAGGAAATTCCAGAAAATCCCAAATATTCTCAATTTCATTTTGTTCAACTACATCATGGGCCAATTTTGTCAATTTACCCTACTTTTGTCAAAACCCCCAATTTGACCCATTTTAACCCTAAGTGAACCCAATGTCAAACCAAACCTACCCAATTGACCCAAATTCTGGTCCAATTCAATTCTAAACTTCAATTCAACATCCCCAACACCAATTTAGACCAAATCCAAGTCCAATTTGATTGACATTTGGATCCAATTTCACTTTTGGCCTTAAAGCCCAATTTGAACCCATGACCCAAACCTAACCCAAACTCACCCAATTCAACTCCAATTAACCCCAAATCTTTTCTAAATCTTCCTTAACATTCCCACAAGCAAAACACTTACATGATTTGCCCAAAATTTAGACCCAAACCCCACTCAAATTCAACCCAAAGCTAAAAGGCCCAATTTTGACCTAAACCCAAACTTAACCCAAATGAGCCCAAATCCCAAAATCAAAACCTAACCAAAGCCAAAACCTCTTTGAAACACTCCCATAAACATTTCCCAACATTAATTTTACGTCAATTTCAACCCTAGCCCAACATTGGCCCAAGTTAGCCCAATTTGACCTATATTGGCCCATTCACCAAAGGAGCCCAAATTCAACTCAATTCAAACCCAAATCACTCCCAATTTGCTCCAAGTCACTCATGACACATCTATGAGCTAAACCCAACAATTATTTGGCCCAAGCCTTTACCAAAATTTCATCCCAAAATCCATTTTAAAATTCAAAAGCCCACTTTCCTAAACCATTTTAAAAGCCCATCTAAAACCATTTCAATGAGCCCAAAATCTACCCTAAAGCCCACATGACATTTCCATTTGCCATCCACTTAATCAAAGCCATTCCCTAAGTTCTAATCACATCATCAAATAATTCCAAATTAAGCCTCATGCCAAATCACCCCTAAAACACCAAAATTTCTCTTAAATCCATTTCCATGAAATTGACTCAACTTTTCCCAAGCCAAAGACAAGCCATGCAAGCCATAGACAAGCCACATGAAGCCATGGGGAGTTTGACTTGTCACCAAGCCATTAATGGCAAGTGGAGGGAGTCCTTTCCTAAGCCTTCTTTAAGCCATTTTAACCTCTTTAATGCAACACTATAACCCAAAATTAACTTAAACTATTTGGATAGAGACCACACCATCCTCTCTTGGTCGACCCAACTGATCCTCTCGGCCCAAAATCAGGCCATGGGGAGGTGCACCCAACCCAAACCAATGGGTTGACCAAATTGAAACCAAAATGGCCTCTTCCCCATTCCATTCCAAGCCACCCCCTTTACACATGGCAAGGCCCGATTGATCGCACAAGCCTCCAGCCCCGACCCACCCGAGCTTCGAGGTGACCCGACCTCGGCCGGCCGGCCACCACAGCCGCCGAAACCACCAGGCCGAGAGCTCGCATGTGAGCCCAAACTTGGAATTCTCACCTGCCGAGCCGCCTCACTCCAAATGGCCACCATGGCCGTTCTTCACATGCCAAGAGCAGCTGATCCCAGCCCTCAACTCCCCCTGGGAGAGCCTCCAGCCATGCCTATTTAAACCCCTCACCCTCTCGGCCAAAGGAGGTGTTGAACCTAACCTTAAGGAAACTCTACCAAAATCACTCCAGATCACTCTCCACACATAGAGCACTTGATCCCCACCGAATTCCAGCCTCAATTCCCTCCAAGTCGAGCTCGATTTTGAGCTCAAACTTTAGCCCAAAACCGGGACACTTCTTCACGGTGAGCCAATCCCCAAATTGATTGGTCCTACACCTTCACTGGACCAAGAGGAGAAGTTTCCCACTCGAAAGCCCCATCTCCAGGCCACCCAGTTGCTCCAGCCTCCAAGCTTTGTGATCGGCCGTGGTCACTTTCATAGCTAGACAATTCACTGAGCCAAGGGACTTCATCTGAGAGCTTACTTGGACCCAACCAAAGGTGACACAACTCTCGGATCGAAGCTTCACTTCTCCGAGCAAAGGTATGAACTCATTCTTCTTCCCGAGCTTACGGAGATTCTCCATTTAATTTGAATCGAATTTCAATGCATGTTTACCGTATGGATGTGTTCGTCTCTTCAAGACGAATCCATAGAGCATAAGAACACGAAAATCCGTTGAGAATCGAGTGAGAAATTAGGGTTAGAAGGTTGACGGTCACGGGTGCACACCAGTCGTAGACGATGACCAGGAGCCGTTGGATCGCGCGTGTATCGAGCGGACGGTTCGGATTGCGCCGGACCAGGGAATGATACGTGAACCGCGGGTCCCGGGACGGCTGACTCAGATGGTGGCGCCCAATCACAGCGCGACACGTACCCCTTCGGAGCTGCCGAGGTTGACACGGCGCCGCGTGGATAAGTAGGAAATTAGGGATTTTTCTGATTTATTTAAATACCAGAACTTTAAAAATCCATATCTTTGTGTAGAAAAATCACAAAAATAAAATAAAAATACCCTCTTGCTTCAGATGAACGGAGGAGAATAATGTGGAAAAGAAATTAATTAATTTTGTCCAGTATTTTATTTTTAATTAATTATTTACTCCCTGCATTATTTTAATTCTCCATGCATTCATACAATTCACCATGGCATGAGACCATAGGGCTTTTGAAGCCTCCGAACTTGGGAACATTCCCCGAATTTTCCAAGGTCGGAGGCCACCTCTGTGAAAAGTTATTGATTTTTGAAATGCATGTTGCTGTTTTGAGTATTTTAATTCCAAAAATTAGCATGTTGTGAAATAAATTCTAGGAAAATTTGGTGATGTTCCTTATGACCAGAGAACCCTAGGAAAAATAGGACTTAAGTTAATTCACTTAAGATAACCCTAATTGGTTTAAACATCCAATATAGACCCCTAATTAATTAGAGCTAACCATACATCAAATTGACTTGAAATCAATTCTGCACTGACCTTTAGGATCAGAGGACCCCACCATAAAAATTTCAAGTCAATTGGACTTGGTTAGCCCTACTAAATGGGTTGATTAAGCCATTTAGTCATTTTAAACTTTAAAAATTCATAACTTTCAAAATACCTTTCAAAAATTCACCAAATTGGTTTTGGAGCCTCTCTGATATCAGGGAAATTTAAGAAAATTAAAATTTCAATTTTCTAAAAAAGTTGATTTTTCATCATTATTTTAATATTTTAATAATTAAAATAATAAAAATCACAAAAATAATAAAATTCACCAAAATGTCATATTTTGAAATATAATCACTTAGGAACAAAAGCCATATTTTTCTTAGGTCTATTTAATGAGATATTAAATTTTAAAGCCCTAGGGTAATTTTAAAATTAAAAAAATGTATTTTTTAGCATTTTCACTAAAATAATTATAATAAATCAAAGAAAAATCAGAAAATTGTAAAATTTGGTTCTCTGGAATCCTTGATATCAGAGAGAATTTTAAAAATTATGAAATTCATTTTTCAACTTATATTCTATTTTTAAATTAATTAATACTCCATAGCTTAAAATAATTCTAATAAATAAAATATAATTCAAAAAATCACAAAAATTGGTCCAAGTGGTCCTCTGGTCATTAGGAATGTCCCATAATTTTCTTAAGGACAGAAACTTTCCCTTGGTCATATTATTGAATTTTCCTTGGAAATCCTTATTTTCCACCAAAAATAATTATATAAATAAATTAAATACAGAAAAATTACATTTTCTCCTCTAATGTCTTTATTGACATATGAGTGAAGTCATATAAAAATTTCAAATTCATTTGAGCTCAATTTAGTGAGTTATGAAATTATTAGGCTTAAGGGCAAAATGGTAATTAAAATCATAACCCTTTAATTAAGACTTTAGGCTTAATGAAATTAATAGGTAAAATATTTGATTTTAATTTGATTTGGATGATTGAAATTTAGATAATTAAAGGGTAGAAACCTACTAAACAATTTAAAATAATTGAAATAAACCTTAATTAAATAATTAGTTAAATTTGGAAGAATAATAAAATTGGAATTATTAAAATAGGGATATTATTAGGAGGAGATTTGTTCTTTAATTTAAAAATCCCTAAATTAATCATCCCAATAATATTTAATTCCTAATTAAAATGATAATCCAAGTTTAAGATTTAAAATGCTAAAAGGCTTAATCATTAAATTAAATTAAAGTTAAATTATTTAAAACAAATCCCTTTAAAATTAAAAATTAAATTAAAAAATTAAAAATTAAATAAAACTAAATTAAATTAAATTAAATTAAATTAAATTAAATTAAATTAAATTATATTAAATTAAATTAAATTAAATTATATTAAATTAAATTAAATTAAATTAAATTAAATTAAATTAAATTAAATTAAATTATATTATATTATATTATATTATATTATATTAAATTAAATTAAATTAAATCAAATTAAATTAAATTAAATTAAATTAAAACTAAATCAAATTAAATTAAATTAAATTAAATTAAATTAAGCTAAATAATATTACATTAAATTAACTTAAGTTAAATTAAATTAAATTAAACCACATTAAATTAAATTAAGTTAAATTAAATTGAATTAAATATAACATCACCTAAGTCATAAAGAATTCAAAATAAATCTAAAATAACTTGAACACTATTCCAAACTTAAATCATTAATTTGAACTTAAATTTGAATCACAAATCGTTAAATATCGTTTTGCCCTTAGGAGCTTTTACTATTATAACTCCTAAATAGAGTATCAAGTGAAATGTCACTTCACTCATAAGGATATTCAAACATCCTAATTCACTGAGCAAGAAATAAAACTTAACTTAAACACCCTGGATGATTAATTCACCCGCACAATAGAATTCATTTGGACTTAGGACAATTCCCGAAATGTAGAAAAGATGTTTAAGATTCGTCTTAAACACTTCCTCGATATGATGGAATGTCCTTAAGAACAAATTGAGCTTAGTTGTTCTTTGGTGAAGGAAATCATCCTTAAAACCAAAATTGAAGACCTAGACGTCATAGGAATGACTAGCTATAGGATTAAGATTTTTGGTAGAAAACCATAACCTTTCCCTTAGCTTTACCTAGGAAATTGCTATAAATGCTTAAATGCTCTAAATTGTATTTTAAGTGCAGCTTGGAATGACGGGAAGACCCTCCAGGTACGCTTTTATTTTATTGCAATTTATCTTACTGCAATTCATTTACTCGTGTTGCACTTTACCTTTCTTGCATGATAAACAACAGTTGCATGAAAACCTACACCTTTAGGACAGAAACCAAAACTGAAACCCATAACTAAATTAAAAGACACTACAAGATAAAATTCACCACCACAACATTCAAAATATAAAACAACTCAAAATTTAATCACAAACGAACAACAAAACTACAACTACAACTAAATTAAAACGTCTCGTCGAATGATCGGGAATACCTCGGATGATGTAACCCACGTGTTGCTAACGGGATTTCCCACTCGTCTAAATGAAAGTGCGGAACTCATTTAATTGAGTTTAGTAAATTCATCCGGACTAAGTGAATTCGATGAAAATAACGAGTGCGGGATGACGGAACCGTGGGATCTTAATCGGTTCTGTTTAATCAACTCTAAGACCTGTTTTAATTAAAATATTAAAGACACATGAAAATTAAGACTTTCTCTAAAACCAAACACTTCCCTCATCTCTTGATTTTTTTCACCTTCTACAACTAAACCTCTGCAACAACAAGGAGCTCGGAGCATGGTGGGCAGCACGGCCATCGTCAACAGCAAAACCTGTGTCGACATCAGCAAAACTATTCTTTAGTTTAAACAACAAGCCATAGGATTCGAGGTAGTCCGCCTAGTGCGACATAAATCCTCACCTGTTCTTTTAGGCCTTTGTACAGCCTTGCTGTGCAATATAAGCCCTAACTCGCTTTAGGATTCCGAGGTTGTCGTCCGATACGATGTAAATCCTCCTACCTTTCAGGTTATTTGTATAATCAGGTGATTATGTAAATGTAATTCCTATAATTAATTGGTAGGATTGAAACTTAGATAAATTCACTTCCGAAATTCAAAGCCAAACAGTAGGATAGTCGGGAAATTACCGAAGTTCGCTTCGAATCCGTGATTTCTCCTACCTTTCTTCCTTTGAATTCCCAAAATAAAATGTTCTAAATTTGATCCATTCCCTATTGAAATTCCAAAATTCAATCCCTTGAAAACTTATACTTTGAAATTCTTGAGAGCAGAACTACTGATTATTATCGAGAGTTTTCTTAGGTGATTTCCGTCACTTAAGATGTAATTAACTATAGGGGCTTGCCCTTATAGGGAACTTTAAGAACCCAGGTAATATAAACCCTGTTTAATGTTTTCATATTAAACAGGGGAATTTGTCGGCTTATAAAATTGGTTCGCAGACCAAATGGATGTCACAAATCTTCTAGTTTATTTAATCGAGCCCCATCATCAAACAATGTGTCTATTCTTCGGGATAGGTACATGGTTTGTGATGTGGTGCTCGTTTATATAAACTATTCGGGATGTGAGATCAGTTTGATTTCATATCTTAAAATTTTCAAATTTAAAACTATTTTCAAAATCAAATACTACTTTTCAAATTATTTATTTAAATTAAATTAAAAATTCGCCGACAATTTCTGTAGGCGACCTCTTTTCAAAAATACAACACCACAAACCTAAAAATATGCCGACAACATCTTGCTAGTTTTTTAGAACTATGCGCTACTTTTAAATATGAAGGAGTATCTAACGATGCTATCAGACTTAGACTTTTTCCTTTTTCTTTAAGGGATAAGGCTAAAATGTGGTTAAATTCGCTAGCACCTGGATCTATTAAAACTTGGGGAGAATTATCACAAAAATTTCTATCCAAATATTTTCCACCATCTAAAACTACTAAGCTTAGAAGTGATATAACTTCTTTTAGTCAGTTTGATGGAGAGTCAATATATGAATCTTGGGAGAGATTTAAAGAACTTCTTAGGAAATGCCCACATCATGCGTTACCAGATTGGTTAATTATCCAAACTTTCTATAATGGATTAGTAGGATCTTTAAGATCAATCATCGATGCTGCTTCTGGAGGATCATTAATGTCAAAACCTTTTGATGAAGCCTATGCACTAATCAAAGAAATGGCAACAAATAATTTTCAATGGCTCTCTGATAGAATGAATCCGAAAAAAATAGCTAGTATTCATGAAAATGATGCAATATCTATGTTAGCTTCACAAATTGCTGCTATATCTAGAAAATTAGATCATTTTGGTATGAATTACTCTCCAACTATAACAGAAAAAAATTCATCTGGACAACTTATAGAATCTCAATCTCAATATGAATCAATTAATGCAATTAACAACGAACTCAATAATCCTTATGCAAATTATTATAATCCTGAATGGAAAAATCATCCTAATTTTAATTGGAATAATAATAATACAACTAATCAACCATGGATGAATAATATGACACAACAATTAGGAAATCCATCTAATCAAGGAAATCCTAATTATAAACCTAATCCACCTGGATTTAATAATAATAACCCTCAATTTAAAGATAAGAAATTAACTATAGAAGAGTTAATATTAAATATGGATCAACATTTACAAAATCAAGGAAATCAATTACAAATACAAGAAAATCAATTACAAAATCAAGGAACAGCTATAAAAAATATTGAAAATCAACTTGGACATATCGCTACCGCACTTAATAATAGAATACTGGAACATTTCCTAGTAATGTAGAAATAAATCCTAAGGACAAGGGAAATGAACAAATTAAAGCGATACAATTACGAAGTGGAAAAGAATTAGAACCTCAAATTCAGAAAGAACTTGAAACTCAAAAAGAGGAAGTGGAAATTGAAAAGGAAAAGAATCAACAAGATCAAAACTTAGAAAATTCTTTAATACCAATGAAAATTCCTATTGAAAAATCTCCACCACCATTTCCTCAACGACTAATTCAACATAGAAAAGACAAACAATTTGCTAAATTCCTTGAAATTTTGTAAATATTCCTTTCGTAGAAGCTTTAGAACAGATGCCAAACTATGTAAAATTCATGAAAGATATTTTAAATAAAAAAAGAAAATTTACTGATAATGAAATGGTTACACTTAGTGAAGAGTGTAGTGCTATTATTCAGAAAAAACTTCCTGAAAAATTAAAAGATCCTGGTAGTTTCACTATACCCTGCGCTATTGGAGAAAAATTTTATGGAAAAGCTTTATGTGACCTAGGAGCAAGCATCAATCTAATGTCTCTATCAATTTTTAAAAGATTAGGATTGGGAGAAATTTCACCTACTTCAGTAACTCTTCAGTTAGTCGACCGTTACGTTACATATCCCAAGGGAGTTATTGAAGATGTATTAGTAAAAGTGGATAAATTTATCTTCCCTGTAGATTTTATTGTTCTAGATATGGAAGAAGATAAAGAAATTCATATCATTTTAGGAAGACCATTTTTAGCCACTGGAAAAGCTATGATTGTTGTTCAGAAAGGAGAATTAACTATTAGAGTAAATGACCAAAAAGTAACTTTTAATATTGCTAAATCAATGAAATATTCTGCGCTAGAAAAAGATGATGAGTGTTTTCGAATGGAAGTACTTGATCATTTACAAAAAGAACATTTTAAAGAATATTATGAAGAGAAATTAGAAAAAAAAAATTGAATTAATTGAAAAATCTGAGATAAATGAAGAATTAGATTATATTCAAGAAAAATTTGAATTTTTGGATAACACAGAAAACACTGAAAAGAATATAGTTCCATCAATTATTAAACCTCCTGAAATTGAATTAAAAATGTTACCTAATCATTTAAAATATGCTTACTTAGGTAATTCTTCAACTCTACCAGTTATTATTTCATCTGAATTAAATGAATCTCAAGAACAAAAACTTTTAAATACGTTAAAAAAGTATAAGAAAATTTTTGGTTGGACTTTAGCAGATATTAAAGGAATTAGTCCTTCAATCTGTATGCACAGAATTATTTTAGATAATGAACATAAACCTAAAGCCGATCCACAAAGGAGATTAAATCTGATAATGAAAGAAGTAGTCAAGAAAGAAATTTTAAAATGGTTAGATAATGATATTATATATCCTATTTCTGAGAGTGCTTGGGTAAACCCAATTCACTGTGTACCTAAAAAAGGAGGAGTGACTGTTAAAGCTAATGAAAATAATGATCTTATCCCTATAAGACAAGTTAATGGATGGTGAATATGTATTGATTATAGAAAATTAAATTTAGCCACTAGAAAAGATCACTTCCCTTACCATTTCTAGACCAGATGTTGATAGATTAGCCGGACATAAATATTTTTGTTTCTTAGATGGATATGCCGGTTATCATCAAATACAAATTGCTCCTGAGGATCAAGATAAAACTACATTTACTAGTCCTTATGGAACTTTCGCTTATCGAAGAATGCCTTTTGGATTATGTAATGCACCTGCAACATTCCAAAGATGTATGATGTCTATATTTAGTAAATTAATTGATAATGGAATAGAAGTATTTATGGATGATTTTTCTGTATTTGGAACAACATTTGACACATGCCTAAATCATCTTGAAAAGGTATTTGAAGTATGTGAGAAAACTAATTTAGTTCTAAATTGGGAGAAATGTCAATTTATGGTTACGAGCGGCATTGTATTAGAGGCATAAAATTTCGAAAAAGGCATGGAAGTAGACCTCGCAAAAATCCAAGTAATAGCTAAATTACCACCTCCAACTACGGTAAAAGGGGTAAGAAGTTTTCTTGGACATGCTTGGATTTTACAGGCGTTATATTAAAGATTTTTCAAAAATTACTAAACCTCTATGCCAACTTCTTGAAAAGGAAAAGAAATTTGAATTTATAATCGAATGCCTAAATGCTTTCGAATTATTAAAAAATAAATTAATTACAAGCACCTATAATAGTTTCACCTAACTCGGGAGAAACCATTTGAGCTTATGTGTGATGCTAGTGATTATGCTATAGGAGTAGTTCTTGGGCAAAGATATGATAAAATTTTCAAAGTTATATACTACGCTAGTAAAACTCTAAATGATGCTGAGATAAATTATACAGTTACTGAAAGAGAATTATTAGCAGTTGTATATGCTTTTAATAAATTTTGGCATCATATAATAAGAATTAAATGCATTGTGCATACTGATCATTCTGCTATAAAATATTTAATGCAAAAGAAGGATTCTAAACCAAGATTAATCAGATGGATATTATTAATGCAAGAATTTGATTCTGAGATAGTTAACAAAAAGGGAACTGATAATCAAATTGCTGATCATTTATAAAAATTAGAAAATCATGAATTATCTAATGTTGATAATGAAAATTTAGACGATTTTCCGATGAACAACTTTATAATATTAATGAGTTGAAAATACCTTGGTATGCCGATATAGTAAATTATATTGTAAGTGACATTTTACCACCTATGTTAACTTCGCAACAACGAGAAAAAATTCATTCACGATACTAAATCATATTTTTGGGATGAACCATACTTATATAAGCAATGTAAGGATCTAATTATTAGAAGATGCGTGCCTTATGAAGAAATTGAACCAATTATTCAAAAATGTCACGATTCTAATTTTGGAGAACATTTTGGGACAGATAAAACTGCATATAAAATTCTACAATCTGGATTCTACTGGCCTACTCATATAAATTCTATAGATATATCAAAACTTTCGATAAATGCCAAAGAATAGGAAACATTTCAAGAAAAAATGAAATGCCTCTGAATTTTATATTAGAAGTTGAAATTTTTGATGTTTGGGGATTAGATTTTATGGGACCTTTTATTCCGTCATTTGGGAACTCATATATATTAGTAGCTGTTTATTATGTTTCCAAATGGATTGAAGCACAAGCTTTATCTAGGTGTGATGCTAAAAGTGTTTCAAAATTTTTAATGAAAAATATTTTTACTAGATTTGGAATGCCGAGAGTGATTGTCACTGACGGAGGAACTCATTTTAGAAACAAATACATTCACAAACTGGTGGAAAAGTATAATATTATGCATAAGATATCGATCGCTTATCATCCACAAACTAGTGGATTAACTGAAGTTTCTAATCGAGAGATTAAGCGTATATTAGAAAAGTCTCGTAAATCCTAATAGATCGAGTCGGTCTATAAGACTAGACACTGCATTATGGGCATACAGGACTGCTTATAAAACTCTGATTGGAATGACCCCTTATAGGCTTATATATGGAAAAACTTGCCACTTACCAGTTGAATTAGAATATAAAGCATATTGGGCGATTAAAGAATTTAATTATAATATGAAAGAAGCTGGTGAGAAGAGATTGTTGCAATTAAATGAATTGGAAGAATTAAGGAATGAATCATATGATAATGATAGGATTTATAAAGAAAGAATGAAATTATGGCATGATCAGAAGATTAATCAAAGAAATTTTGAACCAGGACAAAAAGTTTTGCTTTATAATACTAGATTGAAATTATTTCCTGGGAAATTGAAATCTCGATTGTTAGGACCTTTCACTGTAACTCAAATATTTTCATATGGAACTATAGAAATTGAAGATCCAAAAACAGGACATAGATTTAAAGTAAATGGACATAGATTAAAACCATATTTCGAAAATAGACGACCAAATTTTAAAGAGGTTTTAATGCTTAGTCAACCTCGAACACTAACCGAACTAGGTCGGGCCGATGACGTTAAACCAAGAGCTTTATGGGAGGCAACCCATAGTAGTCTTTTATTTTTTATATATCTACATATTAGTGAATCTATATTATTAAAATAAATCTTACTACTCAAATTCTTATTTAGAATCATCACAAAAATTGAACTTATTAGATGAGATCAGAAAATATTCAGACCAGAGCGAAAACGGGCGATTTTTACGAATCTCGCCGACAGCGAGCCCGATCCCGCTGACAGCGAGATCGTGGACCATTTACTAATTCAGTTTTATAACTAATTGTTGAAGTTTTTGTGGTTTCTTAAGGATTTTTTGTGCGGTTTTGGACGGATCTAAGCCATTCCTTCGTAAGAAATTATTCCAAATCCAATTTTACACCATTTTCTTCCTTAGGAACGACTAGAGACCAATCCATTCCATACAAAATGGCCTCAAAATTCCTAGAAACCACAAAAACTGAAGTTTTCAACTGGCGAAAATTTGTTAGTTCGGAGGCACAACGAATCTTCAATAAAGGCTTGATGAAGAAAAGACTTATCAAAGAAAGAGGATTCGTCAATAGAGGAGTAAAGAATGCTACTACAAAAATCGAAGAAATGATCACACAGCGGCATTGGGAGGTATTTTGTTATACAACTTCTGCTGTAGTTATACCAGTAGTCAAATAGTTTTACTCTAATTTACATGCGATCAACCATGGAAATGTGTACGTCAGAGGAAGATGGGTAACATTTACTCCTGCAAGGGTAAATGAATTGTTTTCTATAGAAAATACCTCTGTTTGTCACTATTCCAACTTTGTGCCTTCAAGATATAATATGAATGAGATCTATAGATATCTGACTGATGAACCGGATGATTGGGAGTTACGAGAAGACGGGTATGTTAGTTTTTCTGCATCACTTTTAAACCCTGTCTCAAAGCACTGACATTTCTTTATATCATCAAAATTATTACCTACCATGAGAGTAAATAAAGTATCAAAGGAATGCGCTATTTTAAACTACTGTATTCAAATTGGATTACCTATCGATGTTGGATCAATAATAGTAAAGTCTGCATTGGGATTAATCGTGCATGGGTCAGTGCATGGACTTGGACACCCATCTACTATATTTGCTTTATGTAGTCGGTACCAAGTTTCTTATGAGGCTTGGGAAAAAGTACTTTTACCATGGAAACCCGAGGATCCTATTGATATGTTTCAAACTTTGGATAACAATGATGAGATCAACGTTATTTCGACAGAGCATCACGGAACAATCCTTTAGCAAGACCTATTACCGATAAGACTAATTTTATTCGAAGAAGATTAAAGGATTGGAGAAAGAATTGCAAAATGTGATGAATTCCATTGATAATATCTCTGATATGTTTGATCATATTGATTGGAGAATAAAGGAGCACTTTGATCATACTGGACATCTGGAGGCTAGTTTTATTCATATTCTAAGACAGAAAGGATGGACTAATGAAGAATCTAATGCAGAATTCTCTTTCAGGCCTTTCTACAATTTATTTGTGCACCTGCATCGCATTGGGAATATCAGAGAAGATATTAGTTCAGACACTGAAGAGTAGGAAGGATTTATATTGTTTATGTTATATTTGTATATGTGTGTGTTTGATTTAGGTGTTTAAGTTTTATTATGAGTCGAACTTTAGATTTGATGAGATTTTATGTAAATTATTATGTCTCAGCATTTAGAGTGTTGTAGTTTGGATTGCGATGCTGAGTAGTATGGATTTAAACAATTAATTTAAGTATGTGTGAAGTTGTTAGTGTGAAATTTGTAAGTTTGATGGATTTCATTTATAAAGTTATTTTGTTTGTTTTGTGTGAATTTTTGTGAGTATAGTACCTAATCTTCTTATTAATATTCAAATTAAGTGATCGGAAGATTGATTAATGGCAATTCGAGGTTGAAAATGATTGACGAAATTCAAAAATTGAAATTTTTGGGACCTCGCCGACGGCGAGAATTATCTCGCCGACAGCGAGAAAACCCGCTGACAGCGAGACCGAGCTCGCCGACGGTGGATTTTTCCCGAAACTTTTGCCTTATGGAATTAATTAGCTCGCCGACGGCGAGAAAAATCTCGCTGACAGCGAGAACGCGAAAAGACCTATATTTGACCGGTCAACCGACACTATTCATCATCCCTTTCCTCGAATTTTCGAAAAAACCGACCTAGGGCTTGAGAGATCTTGGATTTGAAGCGATTTCAACACTTTTTGATACTCGGATTTCATCTTCCCTTGGTAAGAGCTTCACTCTTATGCAAAAATTTTTTATTTTCACCATTGATTTCTTCTACATTGGGATATTTTGAAAAATTTTGAAATGTGAAGAAAATACTTTGAAGAATTTCATAGAAATCGATTTAAATGGATTTTAGTTGTGGTGGGAAGCCTTTTTAGTAATATTTTGGAGTTTGGTTAAAAATTTTGTAAATTTCACAGATCAAGAAATGGCTCCACGACAAAAGCGACGATTAGATTTTGACGAAACTCGATTCATTAATGCGAGAGCACAAACACGATATTTTTAAAGTATTCAAGCAAGAAAGTGCATACAAGATCGAGTTTTCAAGAATCCAGGAGAAGTAGAGCGAGTTATAAAGGAGCGAGGATGGGAAAACTTCTGTTTCGTTACCAACAGAGCAGCTGTAGAATTTTTGAAGGAATTTTATACAAACTTAACAAAGGCAGAAGATGCACCGGTTAGAGTTAGAGGATTTTTCGTAGATTTCAGCGATGCTAGAATAAACACATATTATGAAGTTCAAAACACTTGGAGCGAATATGAAACTTTTGGAACTATGGAAGGACCATTAGAAGAGGTGATTGACTTTCTCACTGATGGGAAAGGAGTCTGGAAGATAAAGCAGCGAGAACGGGTAAACTTCCCTCTTTCTATGCTAAATGCAACATCAAAAGCCTGACATTATTTTATTTGCTCTACTTTGTTACCTACCTACCACCATAGTGAGGTAACAAGAGATGAAGCGATTCGAATTTCGTATTCAGAACCAAAAGAGTATTAATGTGGGAAATGTTCTATATAAAAACATATTAGCCACTGCTAGAAATGAAAGTGGAGGAGGACTAGGACATCCTGGTCTTATCTATGCACTTTGCCAATTATCTGGGGTAGAGGCAAGAGATGATGAGGAATGGATAGAGCCTATGAAACCCCTAACTCGAGCTAATATAAAGAAATATGAATCCCACGAAGGATGGAGATCCGGGACAAGGGATTATGTACCTTCTTCAAGTAGAGCTATACCTCTACTAGTTATGAACCACCCCCTCGATCACTACTCCTACCCTTCAAGATCCGATGAATGAATTAACCACGAGTAGAAAGAGTTTTGAGTTATTTGGAGAAAATATGGAAAGAAGATTTGAGCATATAGATCAAAGAATTGGAGGCTTGGAGAGAAGACACGATTATGATAGCGAATATCTCCAGCGACATTCGGAATACAAGATTGCATACTATGAAGCTGAGCGTCGTTATAGGAGTGGTGATTTAGATGTTGTCTTTCCTGAGTGCCCCCGATATACACAGTAGCAGCATGCTCAGTCTTCTCAGCCTAAAGATCATGGAGACGACATAGATTGGGATTTTAATGCCGAAGATTAGAGTCTTTGTTTAGTTTGTTTGGTTTGTTTTGATGTGTTGTTTTGCAAACTTTATTATTTCTGTGTGTAATATTAGTACTTTCTGTGGGCTTTGGATTTGATATGTTGTTTGTTTGCTTGAGTAGTGATGTTAAATTTCTTATGTGTGTTAAATTAGTTGAAAATTTTTATATATATAGGATGTTAGTTTTTCTTTAATGTATTATTGTAAATGTATGTGTAGTAACAAATTAAGTTTTCTATGTTATGTTTGATACTTATTTTAAAAATTTCCATCCCTACACTTTCTTTTTAAATATTATATATGGAAGAATACTAACGAGTACATGTTACGTAAGTAATAAAAAAGCCTCGCAAAAATTTCAAAGAAAAGAAATACCTAAAGCTCAAAGGTATGATGAATTTTATTTATATACTTTCCCTTTTTCACTATATAGTATAGATAGAAAAATTTAAGTTTGGGGGAAGGTAAAAATACAAATTTAATTATTAAATTGTTCTCAAATTCTATTTTCAAAAATTATTAAATGATTTTCTATAGTAATTTTCAATTTATTAAATATGAGTTGTTTTATTTAATTATTATATAAAGTTAAAGAAAATACTTCTAGTAATTCAATTAAATTAATAGAAGAAGATATTGGTTAAAAGGAATAAGAATATAGTAGATTATTTAAAGTAAGGGAACTATATTCTAAAAATTGGAAATTCTTAAGTATATAGATGAAAAAGAAAGGATAGAAACTTAATGAAGTAAAAATTATGAAATATATATAAGCAAAGAAGTATTTTAGGTTTCAAATTTAGGAAGAGAAATTGAAGTTCAAAATTATTAAAAGGCTTTCCAGATACAGTAATCCTCACTTGAAAAAGAAAAAGAAAAGAAAAGAAAAGAAAAGAAAAGAAAAGAAAAGAAAAGAAAAGAAAAGAAAAGAAAAGAAAATAAAAGAAAAGAAAATAAAAATATAAGTGAGGAGAAGCTTGAGGAGATGCCTTATCAAAAATTGGCTTCAATGGATTCAACCTAAAGGGTAAAACTTAACTATATTTCTAAACTTATATTTATGGATTGGTATTTTACTAAGTAGAGTTTTCTTGAATTTCCTATCATCTAAATATCTTAAGTAATTTATTAATTTTTAATATAGTCTTTCCTGAAATAAATAGAAAGCTAGAAATCTTAGACCTAATAACTAAATAATCTTATCTCTATAAAATTAATTGAAATTACTTAGAAATATTTCTATTTAACTTTATTATAATGTTATTTAAATTTAATTCATATATTATTTGAGTTGAAAAATTCTATTATAGAAATCATTATTTTTATTTAGTATTAAAATTACTTGAGGACAAAAAATAATTAAGTTTGGGGGATTTTGATCACAAAAAAATATGTTAAGAAATTCATACCTATTTTTGATGAAATTGCACTTTAAAGAAAGGTATTTTCTTTATTTTATTGCAGGAACGAAGATTTATTGGTGATAGAAGCAAAATGCATGAAATGGAGCAAATTTGGATCAAAGAGGAAGAAATTCATGCAAATATAACTACTTCGCCGACGGCGAGATCGAGGCAGCCGACGGCGAGATCGTGAGGAGAAATTTCTAATGGAATTATAACTACCTCGCTGACAGCGAGCCCGAGCCCACCGACAGCGAGATCGCGCGGTTTGAAGACCTTCTAGAAGCCCCGCTGATGGCGAGGTCATTTCCCGCCGACGGCGAGCTAGTTCAAAATGCATATACATTGAACCTGAACACTTTTTGAAGAGGTGTTTAAGCACCCCTTGGACCTTTGCTTACCTCTATAAATAGAGGCCGAATTATAGAGTCTAAGTGTGTCTTTTGAGTCTTCTGTGAGTCTATTTCTAGTGTATTAAGTGTAGTTTGAGTGAGTTTAGTGAGTTTATTAGTTTAATTGAGTACTATTTAGTTGATGTACTAGAAGAAAAAGTCAAAGGAACTTCAAGGAGTCTGCTTGGGAAGGAAATTAAGATAAGTATCTTTGTTTATTGTTTTTAAGTTTAAATGAAATCCATGCTTTGTTTTATTCTCATGCATTCCGAGTAGTTTTCTTAGTCTTTCTCCTTGTTTATGAAAATTATGTGGTTTGATGAAATTAAATAAAGGCACTTAATATAATATAAATAAATTGTGATAATTTTTTACTTTAAACTTAATTTACTTTCAATCTGGCCAATTGAGTAGTTAAAATATGTTGAATTATCAACTATAGTAAAAATTACATCCAATATTCAGGGAAGTCAAAAACCTTGGAAGGCGGGTGCAAATAAATAAGGAAATATTAATTATCGGGCGTAGAATTGGATATTTTAGTGTGACAGACTAAAATACTCAATTCGATCCTACTGTTTGAGAGCTGAAGTGTAGATGTTAGCCCTCAGGTGAGGGGAACGTGGAAGCTCTGAAGTGGCAGCCAGTATCCTCCCAGCCTAGCCACAGATTCAGTAATCAAACATAGGATTAGTCAATGTTCTTTGCACCTGGACCAAAGGGTAAAGAATAGGAATGCTCCTATTTGTCACAATACAATTTAAAAAAATTCTAATTAAATTCATCATTTCACTTAATTTTCTAAAAACAAGGAGAAGGATACTTTTTCTGAATTAATTAAATCAACTTATTTCAAGCATTAGTTTACTTTAGTTTATTATAGTTACTTAGAATTTCTGTTCACTTTATTAAGTAATTCCTTTAAATTTAGCTGATAACAATTCTGTTAAAAACTTCCCTGTGGGATCGATAACCAGGACTCCACTAGAGCCCTGTATTACTTGATACGATACGTATACTTGCGTAGAATCCACATTATACATTAAATCATATTCCTATATTTAAAGCGGGATCAAGTTTTTGGTTCCGTGGTAATAAACATAAATTACATACATACAAAAAGTGGGTCATTGGGTGAGGGCTATCAAAATTTCTACATTAATAGAATTCAACACTGAGTTTATTTATAACACTTGTGCATGACATACAGACCTAATTCTCTAACGAGACCATTTTTTGTTGGAACTTCAGGGGTCCCTTTGTAGAGAACTTCAATCTGTTATGAATGATATGAATTAATCTTTGTCAAGATTAAGCCACTATCCATCAATGTGATAATGACATATATGGTTTACTTATGTTAGAGAAGGGAGGAGAGTTTCGTATCTCGTAAGATGGAGAGAGCCATCTTAACATTAAGAGGAACTGCGACAAGTTGTGACAATGCTTATACAAACACCACAAAGGTGATAACTATTTTCATTCAATTTTTTGTATAAATTTGTACTCACCAATTTGTCTATTCATTGGCATCTAATTATCTTTTTAAATAAGCCTCTTTTTTTGAATCATGAAAATGGATCACAGAAGAGTTGGACTAGAAGAGAAAAAAAGGAAAAAATATATAAACAATTTTAAAGAATGTGGATAACTTGCATAATATGATCTTCTTGTAATAGCCCCAAAAACATACATCTGAAAAAAAATTGGATCGAATCAACTTGGAACCATATTCACGAAGAAATTTTTGTGGAAGCAACCCACAACAAGAGAATCAGGTTTTTGTGTTTGGTCTATGTTCAAGACTAGCTCCAAAAGGGATATATTCCTTTAGTTAATTATAGCTTAGGGGATATCTTGAAATACTCTCCTTAATAGGATTCTTACTAATGCTTTTTTGATTGACTAGTTGAAAGGGGTGTCTCTAATACGCCTTAAAATTACATGTTTTATATGATCATTTTTATGCTAATTTTTTATGATATTGCACTTTAATGAAAGACATTTTGCATGTTTTTTTGTTTTAGTTACAGGGAATTGAGTTTAAAGGAAAAAGAATGAAATTGGAGGCAAAATGGTGTAATGGAGTTGTGGTGCCTAAGCGCCACTTCTGGCGCTTACGTTCCAGAGTCCGAACAAGTTGGGCATCCAGGCGCCAGATCCGGTGCTAAAGCACTAGGCAGAATGTGAAGCAATTTTAGAAGAGTGGCACCTAGGCCCCATAGTTGGATGTCTAGCCACAAAATTCAGTTTGATCTCTATACACTGACTTTGGATGAATTTCAAAGAGGTTCCTGACGTAGCCCTTTGTTATATTCAAAGCTCAATATATTAGAATGAATTCTATACGAAAAGAGAGAGTTTTAGGAGGGTTTGTAGAAGGCTGGGCGTGAGTCTAGTGAGTGAGAACACCATAGTGAGAGTTTGGTGAGTTCATGTGTTTGTGTGAATCTTGTGTGAGTCTTATGGAGTCAAGAGCAGTTAAGGAACTTCATAGTTATCTTTGTGAAAAGCTTAAAGATAATTATTTTGTATTATTTTAAGTTTTAGTTTCTTTTATGAACTTGATCATCTATACAAATCTATGTTTTTTTGTGTTATCTCCATGAATTCTGAGAAGTTTCATCTATTTTTCCTTGCTATGAGAATTAATCATGCCTAAGATGAGAATGATTTGAAGATTTATTTTTATTCTAAAAAAAATGTGTTGGCATTTTCAGCGATTCTTCATTAACTTCGCAAATTTGCCACTTGTGAGATTAAAATCTGTTGTGAAACATAATGACCCAGGAGGGCTATGATTTCACCCAACTAGTGAGTGCCAAATTAACCTTACGAGGAGGGCAAACAAAATCTAAGGATAATGCAAATAGATAGCAAGAAAAGTTTTGATAGTTGTAGAATTGATGTTTCAAGGGCGACAGACTTGATTCTTTATCAATTTGGTTTAGAGTTTGGATCTAAAGGTCCCTAGTAGTTCTTATAGAGAGGGCACAATGGAAAATTTGGAGGTGACAGGCCAGAATATTCTCAACACTACTACACAAGCTAGACTAAACTTTAAACTAATAAATGTTCTTTACAAGCATCGAGAGAGGGTATATAATGGATATGCTACTATTTGTCTCAATAAATCATTTTATTTTTAAAAATTTAAATCGTACATTGATTATGATCTCTTTGCAAGGGGAAAGACCTTTTTATAGCATTTGAACTTTTCTTTTGAACAGTGTTAGTTTAGAAAATTTGCACATACTTCAGCAAAGAATTAAATCTTGCATAAATATAGTTATGTTTATAGTTTTAATAGAAGTCCTTATTCATTGTAGAAAGTTACAGCTTCCTTGTGGGATCGATATTGTGGTTTTTTAAAGAAAGCTCTATTTTACTTGAAAAGATACATATAGTTGTGTAGTACCCCTAGTGTGAAAGTTCGTTATCTATTTTTAAATTCATTTTCTCTGTTCACCTATCGCTAAAATATAAATTAGGTCAAGCTTTCTACCAACTATTAATATATAAAATATCTACGTAATTACTAGTTAAGTCAAGTTTTTGGCACAGTTGCCGGGGAAGCTACGAAACTTTTCAACTTAGAAAATTTCTTTGAGCTGTAGGTTTCTTTTAAGAGAATTGAATTTTAATTTGTAGTACTTCTTAGTTTAAAAAATAAATAAATATAGATAAATCGAGAAAATCTAAAAACTGAAAATTAAAGAAATTTTGTAATTTTATGAGTTTTTTTTTCTAAACTTTTACTTTTTGCATGCATAGTTCAGGATCCGAAGGTTTAGTACCTTATGATTTTGGGTTAGAATAGATGATATGAAAATTAGAAAATAAGATGACTTCACAATTTTCAAGAAATGGCAAGCATATCATAAAATAACATCAATATTTAAAATGTTGAAAATGAACATCATAATTTACAAAAGCTTTAACGGGATATGCAAATCCTACATCAGATGAAATTCAGTTAAGCATAAAAATCCTTGTTGTAGCGGTTAATTCATTTAAACTTAAACCTGTAATTATTCAAATGGTACAAAACAATCAGTTTTGAAGTACATCATTTGAGGATCCAAACTTACATTTAATAAGTTTTCTAAAATTGTGTGCTACATTTAAATATGATGGTGTATCAAATGACGCTGTCTTAGAGCTTTTTCTTTTTCCCAAAGGGATAAATCTAAGATGTGGTTAAATTTATTAGCATCTGAATCTATTAGAACTTATGGGGATTTAGCACCAAAATTCTTGGCTAAGTATTTTACTCTAAACACTGCTAAGCTTAGAAATGATATTACTTCTAACTTAATATGAAGGGGAGTCAATATACAAAGCTTGGTAAAGATTTAAGGAACTCATTAGAAAGTGTCCACACCATGCATTACTAGACTGGCTAATCATTCAAACATCTTATAATGGGTTAGTAGGATCCCTTAGATCTATCACTGATGCTGTTGTTGGAGGTTCATTAATATCAAAACCATTTGATGAAGCTTATACATTAGTTAAAGAGATCAATACGAATAACTTTTAATGGCCCTTTAAAAGGGTAAATCCTAAAAGCGTTGCCAGTATTCATGATAATGACGCTATTTCGATGGTTGCATCTCAGTTTGCCGCATTATCTAGGAAAATAGACCTAATTGTTATGATGTTTTCTCAAAAACCTCATATGATTGAAGAAAATTAATTAAGATAGAAGATTGACTGTTAAACATCATTAGAGACTTTAAATGCAATTAATAATAGAACCAATAAACAATATTTTAATAATTGCAACACAGGTTGGAAAAACCACCCCAGTTTTAATTGAAATAACATTTATAATGGTGGAAGCAACAATGGGGAACAAGCAAGCAAACCCATTGGAAAATTAGAACAACCAGAGCAATTCTAACTATAGACCTACTTATCCTCCTGGATTTAGTAGTAAACGACAAATTAAGGAGAATAAGTTGACTATATAAGAAGTGGTGTTACAAATGGGAAACCAATTACAAATTCAAGGTACTACAATAAGAAGTATTGGGAATCAACTGGAATAAATTGCTAAAGCTAGCAATAAGCCTCAGGGAACACTTCCTAGTAATGTTGAAATAAATCCTAAAGACAAAAAAAAAGCAAGTTAAAGCTTTCAACTTAGGAGTGGTAAAGAATTGGAAACTAAAGTTCAAAAAGAGATTGAAGTTGAGGGAGAAAATAATGTAACAAAAAAACTTGAAGGAATTATTTCTAAAGACGTCGAAAATCCTGTCTCCCCAACTATGATTAATTTTTAATGACCACCACCTTCTTTACCTCAAAGACTTAGAAAACATGAGTTGGATCAAAATTTTTCAAAATTTTTTGAGATATTTAAAAGTCTTACAATCAACATTACTTTTCCTGAAGCTCTAGAAAAAATGTCAAATTATGTCAAATTTATGAAAGTAATATTAAACAGCGAAAGGAAGTTTGAAGAAAATGAAATTGTTGCACTTAGTGAAGAATGTAGTGCAATAATTTAGAAAAAGCTTCCTCAAAAACTCAAAGCTCCCAGTAGCTTCACTATACCTTGTGCGATTGGAGAATTTTTTTTTTAAAAAGGTTTATGGGATTTTGGAGCTACCATAATCTAATGTCATTATCTATATTCAAAATGTTAGATATATGAGATGGCTCGACCACTACTGTAACTCTACAGTTAGCTGATCGATCTACCTCCTATCCTAAAGTGGTTATAGAAGTTGTGTTGGTTAAAGTCGATAAATGTATCTATCATGTTGTTTCATCGAGCTAAATATGGAGGAAGTCAAAAAAAATTCTTATCATTTTGGAGAGACATTCCTTGCCACTGGACAAGTAATGATAGATGTGCAGAAAGGAGAGCTAACTATGAGAGTTAATGAACAGAATGCTACTTTTAATGTGTTGAAATCTATGATGTATTGAACTAAAATAAAAGATAAAAAATGTTATTGAATGGATATTGTTGATTATATAATTGTTAATCATTTCCAAGGAAGACATGATGTCATAACAGATCCAAAATAAACTAGAGTTTGAAACTGAAATTGATTTGCAAGATAAATCAAATGAGATAAAAACTGTGAATACAAATTTTATTGAGGAAAATTTTGAAATTTTAGATACTACTAAAAATAGTAAACCTTTTATTCCTTCAATGGAGAAACATCCTAAAATTAAGATGAATGTGCTCCCTACTCATTTAAAGTATGCATTTTTGGGGAACTCATCTACTTTACCAGTTATAATATCGTTAGACTTGAATGAAGAACAGGAAGAAAAATTACTAGAAATCTTGAAAAATCATAAGAGGGCTCTGGATGGACATTAGCCGATGTTAAAGGAATTAGCCTTTTAATCTGTATGCACAAAAATTTGATAGAAGATAATCATAAACCTTGGGTTGATCCTTAAAGAAGATTGAACCCTATAATAAAAGAAGTTGTTAAGATAGAAATTTTAAAGTTGTTGGATGTTAAAATTATTTATCATATTTTTAACAGTTTTTAGATTACTCCTTTTCACTTTTTTATAAGAAAAGAGGAGTGACTGTAGTTGTTAATGAGAGAAATGAATTAATTCCAACTAGACAAGTCGCTAGTTGGCGAATATGTTTTGATTATAAGAAATTAAACCTAGCTACTAGGAAGAATCATTTTCCTCTACCTTTTCTAGACCAACTATTGGATAGTCTAGCTAAGCATCATTATTTCTGCTTTTTGGATGGATGTTCTGGATACCGCCAAATACCAATAACATCTCAGATCAAGAGAAAACAACATTTACTAGTCCATATAGGAATTTTACTTTTAGAAGAATGTCATTTTGTTTATGTAATGCATTTGCAACTTTTCAAAGATGTATGTTGTCTATTATTGTGAATTAATTGAGAAAGAAATTGAAAATTTTTTGGATGATTTCTTAATTTTGGAATCTCTTTTAATTCATGTTTAGATCAATTAATAAGAGTTCTAAAATTCTGCAAAGAAATAAATTTAGTTCTCAATTAGAAACAATTAATTTTTTTTTGCAGGAGGAATTGTGCTAAGGCAATGTTGGTCGCCAAATTTGAAGGGTGTCGGTTGCTTTAAATATATTAAATAATATATATATATATATATATATATATATATATATATATATATATATATAAAGATTTTGAAAATATCATGTTAATTTGAAAATACTAGACCGAACCGATCCAATATATTTAATTTTTTAAATAAACAAGCACTACACCACAAACTATACATCTACCCTGAGGAATAGATACATTGCTTGACGATGAGGCTCGATTAAATAAACTACAGAATTTATGAGAATCATTCTAACCAGTGAACCTTTTATGTTGACCAAAAGTTTATTTATCTAGTGTGGAAGATTAGATAGGTTTTATATTTAACTTGGTTCTTAAAGTTTCATATAGGGGCAAGCATCTAAAGTTAATTACCTCTCAAGGGACTGAAGTCACTTGAGATAACTCTCGATTTAGATCAAAGGAATTGTCTTCATGAATTCGAAAGTTAGGGTTTTCAAGGTCAGATATGGAAAATTTATAATTGGAATGATACAATTAGGAACATTTATTTTCAAGATCAAAAGGAGTAAGAGCTAGAGGACGTCACGAATTCTGTGGAGAACCTCGGTGACTTCCCAGACTACCCAATTATTGGCTTTAAATTTTGGAATATAATTTATTTAAATTTCAATCCTACTAATTATTAATTATAGGAATTACACTTATGTAATATTTGACTATGCAACTAACTTAGATGATAAGAGGATTTACGTCATATCGGACGACAACCTCAGAATCCTAAAGGGAGTTTGGGCTTTTATTGCATGATGTGCAAAATCTTAAAAAATAAGGTGAGAATTTATGTGATGCTAAGCAAACCATCTCGAATTCCTATGGCTTTATTATTTAAACTAAGGAAGGGGTTTAGCTGATGTAGACATATTTGCTTTTTCAAAGATGTTCTTCTGCATGCCTTTGTAGTGCTTCCCACGGTGTATGTTCCAAGCTCCTCGTTAAAATAGCAGTCCTAAAGTCTAAGGTTCAAAAGGTTTTACCAGATATTTTTTAGTGTTTAGTTCTATTGTCGTTTTTCAAGTGTCTTATTAAAGAGGAAATTTTAATTTAATTAGGGCAACACATGTTAGAATCCCATGATTCCTTCCTACTGGTACCATCACTTTCATTCAAATTTACTTAGTCTAAATGAATTGTTAAACTCATCCAGACCAGGAAAATCTCGTTAGTAGCCATAGGTTGCCTCCTTCGAGTGACTCCCGTAGATTAATAAGGGGTGTATTAAGTTTTTTCATCATTTTTACTTTATTTTGAAAAAAAGTATTTAAATTTTAAAATTCTGTTGTTTTGTTTTAGTTTTGGTTTTGGTTTTTCATGCAAATTCTTCTTGAGATTTGCAAGTAAAGTAAATAAATGCAGGTAATAAAATGTAGAAAAGTAAGCTGAAATAAAATTATGATACAAAAACGTAAACACCTACCTGGTAACTTCTCGTGCGTATGCTGAAATGTTAGTTTTCATAGCATGTATTTATACAATTCAAAAAGAGCAGGGAACAAAAGTGTATGAAAGCATCTATCGCTAAGCCAAGCAGTACTGCAACCTCGACAAGTTAAATTTCAAAAGAAACCTCAAAACATAACTCGGTAGATTCCTAGAAGGTTTCAGTGATGATTTTCTTCATCAAAGCATAATAAATTCAATTGTCCTTCAAAATTCTCAAAGGATCATAAAAGTATTCAGGGTATGACCCTAAACAACTTTTAAAATCCTTTAAATCATTTCAAGTTCTTTTGGACTTATTATGTTGAAAAATCATCCATCCACATTTAAATTGAGGTTTAGTGATAATATTTTTAGCATGTATTTAACGAACCTCGATATTTTAATTATCTCTATGAGTAGGGTGACTAAGTATTCACTTGACATTATATTTAAGGATTATGCCGGTGGAGGCAATTAAAGGCAAGTAGAGTTATTTAAGGGTTGTTCACTCTTTTGATTTATGTGGGGCTAGTAGTTTTTTCAAAGTGTTTGCAATTAATTATGTTTTTATTTTCTAAACCTCATTAAATAGATTCAAATTAAGTCTAGTTCATTACTAATCCATTAAGCTTATGGTTAAGTTTATAATTTTGAGAATATTAAGTAAGGTGAATTTAATTCTCTTTATCATATGGTGTTATCATTCAACCATTAACTAAGGGATTTGAATTAATAAATTATAATCTTCCTAAACCAAACCCCTCACCTTAGGATTACTTTATTTAATTTACTTCCAAATCATAATAAATTAGGAAATTATAATTTTACCCTTGTTATGGAAAATTGGTGAGTTGGTTTCTACCATTTAATTCCTCATGTTTCAACCATCAAAGAGAGCTAACTAAGATTAACATTGCCCATTTACCCTTTAGTTTGACGTAAATATTGATTAAAGCTTCAAATTTCATAATTACCAATTTTCCCTTAATGACTTTTTCACTTCCTAATTCCTTACATTTAGCTCAAAAGACTTTGTAATTTTTTTGTTATCCCAATCACGGGTCAAATAAAATATCAGAAAAGACTTTAAATTTTTTTGATTTTTAATTTATTTTATATAATTATTTTTAACAAAAGATTCATATTTACTTAATAATTTTTTTTTTCTCAAAGACATTTTTAATGGCTTTAGGATTTTTATAAGAGCCTTATGAAGTGGTAAACATAAATTTGGCTTAATGTTGGTTGAAATTTGAATTATTTTATAGTTTTTCTAATTTCTGGAATTTTTCTTATTTTTAATTTAAAAAAATAGGTTTTGAAATTTTAAATTTTGATTTTTTTTCTTAAGTTCCTTTAACCACAATGAACCTACCAAACCTATTTTTATATTTTTCTGATTTATATTTTATTTTTTTTTAAATTATTTTAAATAGAAAATAGTAATTCAACTTGAAAATTAGGGTTCCTTATTTCCCTATGTTAAAGGTGCACTTTGACTCTGAAAAAATTAGAGAATAACCCTAAACGTGTGAAAAAAGGATCCCCCAAATTCACATTTCTTTGATTTATTATTAATTATTTAAATTTAATATAAATTTTTTAGTATTTAATTAATTAAAAAAGAAAACATCAAATAAATATTGTTAATTTTTAGCTCATTATATTCTCCTCTATTCATTGAGTAGAGGGGTATTTTTATTTTATTTTTATGAATTTTCTACACCAAGTTATGATTTTTCTATATTTCTAAATTAATTTAAATACGAAATAGGCTATTTTTCTATTTAAACACGTTAGTGCCAACTCATCCTACGACAGCGCCGAAGCTCTGTGCATCGCGCTCCTATTCGACATCGCCTTTCACGTCAGCATTGACTCGGGCTGAGCTTTATGTCCCATTCCTTCATCCGGTTTGATCTAGAGCATTTGTTCAATACACGTGCAATCAAACTACCCTCTGTCTTAGTCCCCAAATAGTGCAACTCATAAACTGTCCACCTTTTAGACCAAAGATCTTGTTCGATACTCAATGAAATAATGTGGGGCTTGTTCCTTCACCATCATCTAGTAAAAAAAACACATTCATACAACTAACCAAGCATGAAATTAAATTTTTCTTCACAAATACTCAAACAAAACTCAGTTTGAGGGGGAGAGGTTCATACCTGAGTCAAAGAGTTGTAGCCTCAATAGGAATGGACTTTCACGTTCACTGTGACCTTGCAAAGCTCCTCCAGGTGCTAATTTGAGTTGAGATTGTGGCTATGTAAAATCTTGATCAGCAGGTGATGTGGCCTTGATCAAAGTGTGATACAGAGAGCTCTAGGGATGGTGATTTCAGTTGGGAACTTCTTCATTTGGTCTGTAGAAGGTTAGGAGCAAGATAATTTGGAGATTGGTAGGGTTTAGGAAGATGATATAAAGTCTCCTGTTTTTTGGGTGGCTTTGGGTGGCAAAATTATGCTCAGGCAATGGGGGAGATGGTTGAAAGATAGTGGGTTGTACCTAGGGAGGTTTGGTGAAGCTCTGTTGAGATTTTGGTAAGGCTTCACCAAGGAATTGGGCACCCTCTTTTTTTTGGCCGATAGTGGGGGATTTTATAGCCATGGCCAAGGGGTGAGCTCTAGGCTCTCATTGACTGGTCTCTGAAAGCTAAGTTGGAGGGCTGAGCTACGCAAGCATCTAATGGGGAAGTGCCACAATGGATGGGTTCAATTTTGGGTTCAATGATGGGGTGACCTTCTAATTTTTAAGCTCTCCAGCGACTAAGCTGACTAGCCAGATCTGTGGTGGTGGCTAACTAGATCATGGAACTCACAGGAAGGTTAAATGGTGATCAAGATGGGATTTTAAACAAGTGATGATAATCCTGGGTCACATAACCAAATAAGGGAAGTGATCCCCCAAATCAAGGGACCCTTGGTCCATGGCTCACCTAGGGCTGTTTAAGTTGATCTAGATTGGGTCTTAAGGTCAAATAGATAGCAATGGTGGTCATGGTTAGGTTGGAATAAATGGTTTGGGGTGAATTATGATTTTGATTTTATAACCATGGTTTGAACTTGGACTTTGTTTGAATTTGGCTAGGGTTTGGATTTGATTCAATTGAGAGTTCAATTTGGTGGAAAATGTTGATATGGGGAATTTGGATGTTAAGTTGGATTGACATTGGGATGCCATGAAGTTAAATTTGAGAGATTTAGAATTTTGAGGTAAAATTGGGGGTCCTGATTTGGGTTGGATTTTGGTTAAGTTTGAGTTTGGGTCTAGTCCAGTTGAAGGTTTAAAGTTTTATAGGGGATTGTTATGAAGAGTTTATGATTTAAATTTAGGGTAATTGAATTAATTATGGAGTTCAATTTGATGGAATTTAGGGATGTGTTCAAATTGGGGATTTTAAATTAGTCTTGGAATTTTAGTTTGAAATTGGGTTCAATTATGCTTGGATTTGGTTTCAATTGAGCTTAAACATGATGAATTTGAGTTTAGACTTAAAATTGGGGAAGTTTGAAATCAATTTAGTGGAAATTAGTGGTGATTTGGGGATTTTGGGCCTTTAGGGGTAATTTGAGAATTTGGGCAACTTCGGTGGACTTGGGTAAAATTGAAGATATGGGGTGGTTCAAATTGTATTTAGGGACATTTGAAGTAAACTTAGAGATTTTAGGAATTTTTGGGACATAATGGGTAGTTTGGTAATTTTGGCAAATTTGGGGGTATGTTATGAATTTGAGTGTTTTCGAATTGTTTGAAATGATTTTTGAAGAGAATTTGAGTATTTTAGCAATTTTGGGAAATTAGAGATTATGGGTCATTTTAGTAATTTTGAAAGAAAATGGGGTTAGAAGGCCAAAATTGGGTATTTTGGTAAAATTGGGGTTCAGTGAGAGGGCTAATCATATAATTACCCTTTCCAAGCCACAAGACCAAGGGAATCCTATTTTGGATCCTCCATGTGTTGGTCTTAGCCAAACCCAAACCTAGGGCTAAGGGTTTTGGGGACCACTCACGAGTTTCCCAAAGAATGGGGAAACAAGGTTCAAGGTGATTGGTCTAGGATTTGCAGTTGTGAGTGAACGTGAGAAGTATTGTAAGAGTGTAAGATGGCTAAGGCCACACCACCCAGGGCTAAAACTAAGGCCAGACAGTCCCATGGGGACTCCTCCTGAGCTCCCTCATGCTTGGCTCCATCCTATTAAACGCTAAAGGTTAGAACCAAAGATGTGGAACTCCAAGAGAAAAGAGTTGTTTAGAGCTTCTAATGGGGTAGGTTTCCATCTCTAATCCGCTAGAGTAGTCAACAGAAAATTCCTATGGCTAGATCCTAGGCTCCAAAAGAGGAAATACTAGATCTCAACAACAGTGAGGTTAACAAATGGACCCCCAATGGGCGTTGATCGAAGAGATCAACAAAATCTATACAACTGCCTAAGCCAACAGCTTGTTGACCTCACTTTTGTGAGGATCATTTCAAGATCATTTTGAGAAAGGAACCAACATTGACCTCCTAAACCTTACCAATGGTCATTAAACCCTAATGCCTAAGATAATACTCTAATGAAGCCTTTTGAACCCAATTTTAATGACATTCTTAAATGATCAAATCAACAACAAGAAACCCTGATTTGATCAACTCTATTGACCCAATAGATCAACTTTTGACCAAAATGGTCAACTTTGGTCAAACTGGTCAATTCTTGACCCAATGACCACCATATTGATCCAATAGGTCAACCTTTGACAGAAATGGTTAACTTTGGTAAAACTGGTCAATCCATGACCCAGTGACCACCTTATTGGCCCAATAGGCCAACCTTTGACCCAAATGGTCAATGTTGGTTAAACTGGTCAATTCTTGACCCAATGACCACTCTATTGACCCAATAAGTCAACCTTTGACCCAAATGGTCACTTTAGCTAAACTAGTCAATTCATGACCCAATGACCACCCAATTGATCCAATAGGTCAATTTTTGACCAAAATAGTCAACTTTGGTCAAACTGGTCTATTCATGACCCAATGACCACATTATTAACCTAATAGGTCAACATCTGACCCAAATGGTCAACTTTGGTCAAACTTATCAATTTTTGACCCTATGACCACCCTATTGACCCAATATGTCAAACTTGGACCCAAACGTTCAACTTTGGTCAAACTGGTCAATTCTTAACCTAAGACCACCCTATTCACCCAATAGGTTAACCTCTGACCCAATAGGTTAACCATTGACCCAAATGGTCAACTTTGGTCAAACTGGTCAATTGTTGACCTAATGACCACTCTATTGACTCAATAGGTCAACCTTTGACCCAAATGTTCAACTTTGGTCAAACTGGTCAATTTTTAATCCAATGACCATTTTATTGACCCAATAGCTAAACCTTTGACATATATGGTCAACTTTAGTAAAACTGGTCAATTCTTGACCCAAAGACCACCCTATTGACTCAATTGGTCAAATTTTGACCCAAAAGGTTAAAATTGGTCAAAATCATCAATTTATGACCTAATGACCATCACATTGACCTAACACTAACCCTATTGACCACCAAGTCAATATAAACCCTAAAATTGGTCAACATGACCAAATTAACCTAAAAACTCAAAATCCTTGGACCTCATGACCAACCAAACCATGATGAGGTTAGAAAGTCAAAATTAGTCACCTGGATCTAGACTGGTTAACCATGACCCACTCTGGTCAATTATGGTCAACCAAAGTCAAATTTGGTCAAAACATTCAATTTTGAACAAAATCAATAAAAATTAATTAAATAATTAATTCACAAAAATCATTTTAATTAATTTATGGGTTAATATTATAATTTTCTATATTTCTAATTAATTACATGATTAATTAGGAATGGAATTTTATAAAAATAATCCTAAATTGAATTTGAATTTATGGCATCACACATGATGTCATAAACTTCCTAATTGACTTTTAAACTTAAATCTAAATTATTGGGAGTCACTAATGGGTCACCTAAGACCCATTAAATCCATCATGGCATGGTTAGCACATTGCCTAACCCATAACTCATTACCTTTAACCAATGTTAAAAATTATCATGATATTATCATGATGGTTAGGCATATGTGTCAACCCCACTCAAGATGAAGTGTGATATGGTTACATAGGTGGAAAGCACCTCTTCCCCAACCTAATGGAGAGAGACCAAGACATGAAGTTAAGTCTTTACTAGGGTTAAAGCCATCATGAGCAAAAGACATAAACAATGAGGTAAGGAAAATATGTGTCATCCTTCTCTCAACATACTTGATGATTCACCTCCTCCCATGAAGTGAGGTGGTTGGCCAACATATATGACACCACAAACATGTTATAGACTCACCAATGGAGGTGAAACATCACCTAAACCATCCCCATTACCATGGTTAAAGACTATAATGAATAAACCATGGAAATGATGGAAATTAGGCTTACGTGTCACCTTATTATCAATCCATTGAATAAGCTGAATAAATTACTTAGGGGAGGTAAATTCAGATCAAATAAGGAAGGCTAAAGTAACCTCCTAGAGTGTCCAATGGAGGCAAGCCAAGACATAAACCCAATAATTCACCATGAGTGAACTCATCATGGATTAGCTTAGGGATGCTCAAACATGGCTGCCACCAAGATAAAATCTTATCCCTAAGCTATCTTGACACAATTAGCACCTCCCTTAGACAAGCTCAGGAGTAGTCATGGCCTCCCATGACTATCAATAGGTAAAATCCAAGAACACCAAGGAGGAAGGACCAAAATAGAAAACATTTATACACTGCCCAACTCCCCTAACCTTGAACATCAAAATTCTCTCTTAGGACCTAAGCAGTTGATTCACTATAGATTTGAGTCCTGAAATCCACTCAATCTTCCCAATTTAGCAAACCCAAAAATCTTATAAACAGAAAAAAATGGACTTTGAAATGAAGTTTTTTAAAACTTCGAATTGATCTTCTTTGAAGCTTGCTAGGAGCTTACGAAAACTAGCCCAATTAAAATTGGCCATCCTCATCGGTTCTAACCCACTATTCAATCTCCTCCTCTAAAGTCTAGACACCTTGAGAACAAATTCATATACAGACCCAATTTAACATCAAATTAAGTTGGGGATAAGACTTTTGAGGACAGGTCGATGCTTCCAAGCCATTCAATTTGAGCATACATCCACTGTGGCCAAGGTATGATTCTTCATACCCAACTCGAGCTCGGGTTTTCTCTAGAGTATATCAAGCCAATTCAAAATCCATACAAATTTTTATGGATGTCTTTGTCTCTTCGAGATGAACCTCTAGAAACAAATTCCACTCAAATCCATGGAGAAGTGAATGAGTTCTTGTGCCTAGAAAATGAACGGTGTTCGGGTTGAGACAGAATGAAGGAGATAGACGACTCTGAATAAATCCCATTCTCTTCGTTGTTCAGACTCCCGCAGGAGGTTAAGAGCGTCTTTGACCCGTCCGCGGACACGCACACCCTTGAAAATTTCTGTTAAGATTAAAGGTTAATTTAAATCAGATTAACCTTAATCTAATAAAAAATGCATATTTTGACATAAAAAATCACAAAAATATGACAAAAACACTCTTGAACTCACGAGAGAGAGGACAACAATGTGCAATTGAAATTTTGAATTTATGAGTTATATTTGATTTTTAATTTATTAAATACTCTTTCAAGTATTTTAATTATTTAAAATTATTTATAAGTCGCAAAAATATGAAAATTTTAGGGTATAACTTTTAAGCCCTTAAACACATCTCCTGATTATTATAAGTGTAGGAAAATTCTCTAGCATAGGAATTCCTAATTTTCATGAGATTTCATAATTATTTATAATAATAATTATAGAATAAAAAATTAAAGAAATAAAAATTTGAAATTGGTTAAGTGAATTAGGGAGACGGACACAAACCCTAAAATGCTAAGACTTAACCTTTTAAAAATTTAAAATAAAACTTTAACTTTGGGTTAAAATTTATTGATTATTAATTAATATTTAAAACCTTAAAATCTTTCTCTTTCTCTTTCTCATACTTAGCCCATTTCATAATGGACTAGGCTAATGTTGAGTCTAACTCCAATAGACTCGGACAAACCCATAATTAGGTCTAAGACATCATTAGGCTTAATTAAACATCATTAAACCTTAACAACATTAGGTTTAATAAAAATTAAACCCTAATTAGGTTTAACCCATATTAAACCTAATTAATCAACTTAAACCTTACTTACATTAGGTTTAAGTAATTATTAAACCCTAATTAGGTTTAACTCATATTAAACCTAATTAATCAACTTAAACCTTACTTACATTAGGTTTAAGTAATTATTAAACCTTAATTAGGTTTAACCCACTATAAACCTAATTAATTAAATTAAACCCTACTTACATTAGGTTTAAGTAATTTTTAAACCCTAATAAGGTTTAACCCATAGTAAACCTAATTAATCAACTTAAACCTTACCTACAGTAGGTTTAAGTAATTATTAAAACCTAATTAGTTTTAACCCATATTAAACCTAATTAATCAACATAAACCCTACTTACATTAGGTTTAAGTAATTATTAAACCCTAATTAGGTTTAACTCATATTAAATCTAATTAATGAACTTAAACATTACATCCATTAGGTTTAAGTAATTATTAGACCATAATTAGGTTTAACCCATATTAAAACTAATTAATTAAATTAAACCTTACTTACAGTAGGTTTAAGTAATTATTAAAACCTAATAAGGTCAAACCCTTTAGACCTAATTAAATCATTAAACCTTAACTAACAAAGGTGTAAGCATACCTAAACCCTAATTAGGTCTAACCCATTTGACCTAATTAAATCATTAAAACTTATGTAACTAAAGTTTAATTCTACCTAAACCCTAATTAGGTCTAACTCATTAGACCTAACTAAATCATTAAACCTTAACTAACTATGGTTTATCATACTTAAACGCTAATTAGATCTAACCCATTAGTCCTAATTAAATCTTAAACCTTAAATGAGTAAGGTTTAATCATACCTAAGTTATAATTAAGTCCAACTTATTAAACTTGATTAGGCCAAACTAAACTTAAGTTTAACCTATATTGAATTTAAGTCAAACCTAAACCATAGGTTCGACCTAACTTAAACCTAAGTCAAACCCAAACTTAAGTTCAACCCATATTGAACTTAAGCTCAGGTTTAACCTAACTTGAATCTAAGTCAAACCCTAACTCAATTTAAACCTTAGGTTCAACCTAAATTGAACCTAACATAACTTAAACATTAGGTTCAAAACATATTGAACCTAACTAAACAAAACCTAACTTGAGTTTAAACTAACTTGAAATCAAGTAAACATAGATATTTGGTTCAACCCATGTTGAACCTAACTCAACCAAAACCTAACTTGAGTTCAAACTAACATAAACCCAAGTTAACCTAAACATTAGGTTCAACCCATATATAACCTAACTAAAACCAAAACCTAATTTAAGTTCAATCTAACGTGAACCAAAGTTAACCCATGTTGAACATAACTCAACAAAAAAAAATCTAACTTAGGTTCAACCTAAATTATGCCCAATTTAAACTTAAGTTCAATTGTACTTAAATCAACCTTTCTAACTTAGGTTCAACCTAAATTGAACCCAAGCCAACTCAAACTTAAGTTCAATACATATTGAACTTAAGTCAACATTTCAAACTTAGGTTCAACCTAAATTGTACCTAAGTAAAAAAAAACTTAAACTCAACCCATGTTGAACTTAAGTCAATACTTCTAACTCTAATTTAAGTCTAATCTACATTAGACTTAACACCTTCTAGTTTTAAATGACATTGAATCTAAAATTTTAAAGACTAACTTATGTTAGATTTTACACAATTTAAGTCTAATCTCTATTAGAATGAACACGTTTTAGATTCAAATGGCAACGAATCTAAAATTCTAAAGTATAATTTATGTAATACTTTACAAAATTTAAGTCTAATTTACATTAGACTTAACACCTTTTAGATTTAAATGACATTGGATATAAAATTTTAAAGTCTAACCTATGTTAGATTTTACACAATTTATGTCTGATCTACATTAGACTTAACACCTTTCGGATTCAAAGGACAACAAATCTAAAATTCTAAAGTCTAACTTATGTTAGATTTTACATAATTTATGTCTAATTTACATTAGAGTTAACACCTTTTAGATATAAATGACATTGAATCTAAAATTTTAATTTCTAACTTATGTTAGATTTTACAAAATTTAAGTCTAATCAACATTAGACTTAACACCTTTCCGATTCAAATGATAACAAATCTAAAATTCTGAAGTCTAACTTATGTTAGATTTTACACAATTTAAGTCTAATTTACATTAGAATTAACACCTTTTAGATTCAAATGACATCGAATCTAATAGTTTTGAAGTCTAACTTATGTTAGATTTTATTCAAAATTGAATCTAAAAATTCTCAAGTTTAATTAGATTTTATAGACATTAAATCTAAATAAAATTCACCCTTTTTTAAGTCTAAATTACATTAGACATAAATAAATAAATCAAAACTGACATACAAATATCAATCAAAGACATAGAAAATTTTAATTTGTTAATAAATTGTGAACAACTTAAAAATTTTTAACCTAAAATCCAAAGAAAACATTAAAAATTAAATGATAACTGAATGAACAAAGATCACCAAATGAAACATGAACCCCAGTGTTCTTGATCTATGAAGATTTCTTGGACGACACAATCCTAGTTGTTGACAAGAGTCTTTCGGTTCTAGTTTAAACAACTTTTGGAGTAAGTAGATTAAGGCCCCTGATAACCCTGGGAAGACGGAGCCAGTGACATCTTGACTGGGTTATCTAAAATTTAATCAACTAAAATAAAAAATTAAAAAAATAAAATTAACATTATTTCTTTTAAATCTGACATTGTTTTCCATTCAGGGTAAACACGAGTTTCGTTTTAGATTTTCTTTGCATGTTATAGGGTGTGCTAACTCTACTTTGCGGGACTATCAAGATGAAACGACAACATTAATATCATTTTAGATTTTCTTTGCATGTTATAGGATGTGCTAACTCTATTTTGCAGGGCGATATTCTGAAGATTGGACAAACGATAATAAAACAAAATCAAAGAGACATTAAAACAACAACATTAACAAAACATAACAAAATAAAATATAAAAACGACATTAAAATGAAAAAACCAAATAAAACAAAACCTAAACTTTTAAGATAGCCACAAAACCTAAACTTTTTGAATAGTCACCAAACAAATAATATATTACAAGATAAAACAATAACAAAATGACAAACAACAAAACAAAAATAAAATCGACATAACAAATGACATTGGAAAAAATCAAACTATTAGGGTAGTATAACATATTACCCCTAGGATTGAACGTTCACGTTTCTTTTCTTGTTCTTGAAACCTTTTAGAAAATAAGGTGTTAAAATTAATCAAAAATTTTCTTAGATAATTTTAAATTGTCTAAGATGTAATTAACTATAGGATCTTGCTCCTATAGGAGATTTAAGAACTCATGATAGGTATCACACCTTTAAACATCTAGTTATCAAAATTTCATATGTGATTGTCCTTATGTACAATTTCTTAAATAAGGCATTCTAGAATCTGCTTTTTTAAAGATTATCACTGACATTCCTTATTCTACTGTTTGTTATTATATTAGCCCTTTACTTTCATCAAAAATTTTATCATCTGAGGGTCTTTTACATGATCCAAAAGAAATAATATTTTTCTTAAGATTAGGGAAATATCCTAGATAAATAGAGTGGCGACTCCAAAACATGACATCGACTTCGATACCGAGAAAATCTCTGACACCGCTCCAAATGCCGACAAGTGATTTTATTTGGCGACTCCGTTGTGGATCATCTTTCTTCTCATCTCTTGTTAGCTCACTTGTTATAAAAAAGATGTTTCATCCTTTGACATGTAGGACCACATCTTTTAAAACTCTCTTTAAAGAGTTATTCTTTACATTTCATAACAATAACATGATAATAAATTCTAAATTTATAAATAAAAGTTTATTACATTTTATTCTTCTTGAATTTTCAAAAAAGTTGCAATGGTATCCCCGAATTCAGTCTTTTTTTTATTATCAAGATCTCAATACCCCAATTGATGAAGACGTTACCTTTATCAAAAGGATTTTAGATTATTTGATGAAACTGAATTTGCATTAGAAAATCCATGTCAAACTGATATGCAATCCTTCAAAGAATTCAATCTGGAACCTTATGAAGATTTTCTTAACTTTATAGAAGACTTATCTCAATACATTACTGTAGAACAATACACTTTTGAAGAAATGGAAGAGCAAGTTGACAGAAAAGGAAAGAAATTTTGTGTTGAACAATAAAATGACATTCCACCTCCATCCATATATGAAGTTGTATCATGTTCCAAGTATGTTTCAAAGACTCAATGAAGAAATAAAACTCGTTCTCTTAAAAGAGAGAAAAAATGGAATGAAGATTTCAATTTTGAGTCATTTGAATTTGAACAAAGTGTTTTTGGGAACCCTTCTTTCTCAAAAGAAAACCGATATATTCCAATACCTGTTGAATATGAGGAAAATACTTTCCAACCTAGAAATTCTCCGTCAATTCATGTCGTATACTATGTGTATAAAAGATTAGCACGGAAAGACAGGTGTTCAATTTCCCGACTGTTAGATAAAATGGGATGTGCGGTATCAACGACAATGAAAAGAAGAATTCTCTCGATTAAAGATCATACTTTCTTAAAAAAAAGGATCAACAATTCCCATTAGACAGTCAATGTACTCGGGTAACAGTGCAATTTCATCTAAGGCCAAGAGTAAAATATGTAATTATCACAAGAAATAAAAGTAAGCATAACAAATTAATATCAGAAGCAGAATACACGACAGCTAAAATGACTGCTTTGGTCTAAATGTTACAACGTGGAGATCGTTCTTACTCACAAAATGATGATACACTTCCCATGATATCTCATCCTATACGAGAATCATCAGGAGGAATCTTAGATAAATGAGTACCCTTGCTGACAGTTCTCAGGAGAAAACTTATGAAAAACATCCTATAAAATCATTCGAAGAGAGATTGAAGAAGTTGAAAAATGACATCAAACAATTTTTAATACGAAGAAAGGACAATTCTTCAAATAGTTCAAATGAGTTGCCAAGATAAACATGGTGGAAACACGATCTACCTCATTAGGGTGAGAATTAAGTGAAGAAGATATGATAGAAAAGTTACGAGCGGTTATTCGTCAACGGGATTAAAAAATCAATCATCTTGAACAAAAATGGAAGAATTGTCGGAGCTCTACAAAATCCACCAACAAATCCATTACCTGTCGTTGAAATCATTAGGCCAGAGGCAATACACATTGTGGAGGACAAAAGGGAACTGATAGAAATTGAAGAAGGTAAACAAAAGAAAAAAGATTCCTCCAAAATGGAATTCCAGAAAAATATAACAGAAGATAAAAGAAACAATGGCTCAGGTAAAGGCTGGATCATTAATTCCAAAGGGTAGAGCTTATACAGTGGAATTGGATTTTGTCCAATACCCCGTTTTGTTCCTCCTCTCTTCAAAATATTTGACAGAACCGGTAATCCTTGTCAGCTACTACAATGCAGGAGGAAGCAACGCTCTCTTATTCCATCAATTTGTTAACAGTCTTACAGGAGTTTCCTTTGACTGGTATGCCGAATTTCCTAACGGATCTGTTAAAACTTTTGTAGAGCTTGAAAGACTTTTCATTCAACGCTTCATTGGAGCACAACACCATACTACAGTTGGTGATCTGGTAATCAAAAAACAAAAATCAGGAAAGAGTTTGATGGATTACATTTTCCACTGCAAAAATCTTAACATGAAATGTGAACCATAACTCCAGGAACAACATGCTGTTGAAATCCTGCTAAAAATATCTATGGTCCTATAACATTCATGCTAAAAGGATTCATGATATAAACATTTGAAAAAAAAACTTAGTAAAGCTGCTAATCTTCAAGAAGAAGCCAAGCAGATGAGTGTAATGGACAAGACAAAAAAGACAAAGTCTGTCAAAACATTTGAGAAGAAACCAGGAAATGTTGCAGAAAAGGGCAAACAAGTGATACAAGTCCAACCCGAACAAAAGAAACAACGACATAATATAAATCAACCACCACAACAAGCATCTTCTCAATTACAGTTCCCACAACTAGTTCCAGTACCGACAGACAAGAAGGTAATGATTGAAAGAATGAATAAGGAATATCTACTCAAAATGGAAGTCATCGGTAAATTATTTCACAACCTGTTGAAAATGGTAGAATTCAAACTGCCGGAGGCTAAAAGGCTTAGAGAGGTTGATATGAAAGGCAATCCCAATTATTTTCCTTATCACATGATGCTCGGTCATAAAATTGAAGAATGTTTTGTATTCAAAGACTGGTTAGAGCGTAACTTTAAAGAAGGGAATATAGTAATCCTGAAAGAGTATTTGAAAGAACATGAAAAGGTTCAGTCAAAATGATTTAAGTTGATAAACTTAATTCCAACAATAAAAACAAAAGTAACACTGCTCAAAGTAAGTCTTCTAAGGAGACCCTTTCAGAATTTCAAATTATAAAATCTTCTAAGAAAGGAAAGAAAAAGAAAAATAAAGAACCAAAAAGGATTAGAGGTATTTTAGACACAGGAACTATTGTTCCTTTTATATCTTCTAGTTCTCATCTTCCTTTATCTTCTACTAGGATAGTTGTCTCAGATGAAGGGAGAAAATCCCTTGAGCCGTTGACCTTGTTTGGCTTCCTTTTTACCACTATTGTAAATAATAATAATTCTAGTTATGCTTACATTTTATTTATTTTGGATGATGCTTCTGAAAATGATCATACCAATTTCAATCCTATAACATACATGATATCTACCAATCTCACAACAACCAAAATGAAAATAACATTAATGATAACTTTGACAACGACAAAGACACCATTACATTCCAATTGCAAGGAACACCAATTCTTATAGAATTAGAATCTTCAGACTGAGAGACAAAAGTGTCAGATAGTAAACTAGAAGAAATAGTTGAAATCAATTTGCGAGGTGGAAAAGTTCTACCTCCTAGAACAGCTCCCAAAGAAAAAGCAAAAAAAATTAACACATCGGAAAAGATTGTTCCTCTGATACATACACAATTATATGAAAAAAATGAAGATAATCCTCACAAAGTGGATTACAATATATTAGCTCATCTGAGGAAATTACCAGTAAATTTGAGCATTTATGATGCCCTTATGCTTTCTAAAGAAATGAGGGAGTCATTGATAAAGGCCCCTTTAGACCCAAACAATTTCTTAGCTCAACATGCTAGCATTACCCAGAATGAAGCATGTCTTTTAGAAGAACAGACAAAAATCACCTTTTCTGACAATGACTTGTCACTTGGGACGACCAATCATAATCGTCCACTATATATCACAGTAAATACAAATGACACGACACTTTCAAGAGTGCTTATTGATCCAAGTGCCTCGATTAACATAATGAATTTAAGGACTCTTGTGTAATTGGATAGTAACGCATCCCAATTATCAAGAGATGCAAGGATGTTAAGAGGGTTCAAACAACGAGGAGAACAGGCTCTGAGATCAATAACATTACTCTTAAAGGTAGAAGACTTGGTAACAACGACAAAATTCCTTACCATATTCTGATACCTTTTTTAATGCTCTACTTGGTAGACCATGGATTTATGAACATAAAATGGTTCCTTCATCACTGCATCAATGCATAAAATATCTACAAAAAGGATAAGAATGTTGTATCATAGGAGATTTGCAACCATTTTCAGTCAATGAAGTTGGAATACATGAAGATGCTGATTATTATGCTACAATAAAGAGATAGTATTCTCCAGGGAAGTAGGGGTGATTACAAAAGGAAAATACAAAGAAAATAAAATAAATGAAAAACACTATTCTTCTTCAACGCAGAAAAAAGGTGAAAATTCTCATCAGACTTGCACCCGAGGTCGAGGCCGGGGACGAGGACGAGAGAAAGAAGACCCAATTGTTAAAATGAAGAAACTATTGAAGCTCAAAATTCACCTAGACTCTAAAGAAGATGTAAAAGAAGAAAAGAAAACATCGATGATACTAAAAGAACCGCAATTTAAGATACCTCTTCAAAGAAGAAGACAAAGAAAAACAATTTGAATCTATTTATGAAAAGATTAATCATTTTATACACACTATTGTATTAACTCCATTCTTTACTTCTAAGATTAAGAATTTAGTGATCAAAGAAGTATATGATAGTGCTTAAAAACCAATTAAGTTTAGAATTGGCTCTACTTCTTCTAATACTGAAAAAGATGTAAAATTAGAAAATAAAAATCTTCCAAAATTAATGAAAATCCCTTTCGAGTTGTAATCTCCTAGGGCATAAAAATGTATTCAAAATAGTTTAATGTTAAAACAACAATATTTAAAACAACCACACTTTTTTGAAAAAATGTGGGATAACAATAAAAGAAACCCTAACTCTAAAGAGGGAATTGGATTCTGTACACTAGAACTTCTAGATGATACGGAATTTTGCATAGTCATCACCAAATAACTTGATTCTAAACAAATATCTGATCCTCCAATCGAAGATGACCCTGAAGAATTGGAAGAAGAAATTAAATTAGCAGTTGATAAATTAAAAGAAATAAATCTAAGTACTAATGAAAACCTAAAACAACCTTTCATTAGTTCATTCCTTAATAACATAGAAGCAAAAGAAATAATTCACTGTTAGAAAAATAAAAAGACTTCTTTCCTGGACTTATGACGAAATGCATGGACTAGCTCCAGAAGTTGAAGTCTGCGAACTTGGGATAAATCAAATTGCAATCCCTGTTAAATAAGCTCCAAGAAGGATGCGTGTCGAAATAAAACAACAAGTCATTGCCAGAGTTAAGAAATTAATTGAGGCTGGTTTCATACGAGAAAAAAATTATCCAACATGGCTGGTCAATGTAGTGCTAGTCAAAAAGAAAAATGGTCAAATAAGGGGTCTGTACCGACTTCAGTGATTTGAACAAAGCAAGTCCAAAGGATGAATTTCCTTTACCAATCACAGAATTGATGATTGGTATAACATCCAAACATGTAATATTTTCCTCTATAGATGGATCATCAGAATATAATCAAATAAAATGTATTCAGAAGATGAAGTGAATATAGCTTTCAAGACACTCGTAGGGATATACTACTACAAAGTTATGCCATTTGGATTAAAAAATGCTGGTGCAACCTATCGAAGAGCCATGACACAGATTTTTGATGAGCTCATACACAGACAAGTTGAATGTTATGTAGACGATTTGTTTGTCAATAGTATACAAAAAGACGATCACGTGTATGATTTGATAATTGTCTTCGAATGATTACATTAATATAATCTTAAAAGGAATCCCTTAAAATGCATTTTCGGTGTTTGCAACGAAATTTTTAGGATTTTTTTTCGACATCGTGGGATTGAAATTGATCCCCTCAAAATCAAAGCTATCCTAAACATTCCTCCTCCTAAAAATCTAAATCAATTGCAATCCTTTCAAAGAAAATTAACATATATACAATGTTTCATTTCCAATTTATCAGCTAGGTGTCAGCCTCTTAATGCCCTAACAAAAAATGATACCAAACTTTTGTGTGATGAAAAAAGCCAACAAGCCTTTGAAAACATCAAACAGTATTTGACAACACCTCCTATCTTAGCAGCCCCTGTGTTAGCAAAACCTCTAATCCTTTACACTATGGCATTAGATAATTCCATTGGAGAATTTCTAGCTCAAGTAAATGACTAGGGAAAAGAAAATGCATTATATTATTTAAGTCGTTGCTTGGTTCCAGCTAAAATAAAATATACAAAAATTCAGAAGCATTGCTTAGCCTTGATTTTCACAGTTCAATAGCTAAGACATTATATGCTTTCTCATAAGGTAACTCTTATTTTAAGAGTTAACCCATTACAATATTTGATGACACAACCAACACTTTCTGGAAGATTGGTAAGATGGGCAATGATACAGCTCCAATTTGACATGACATTTGTGCCACTGTGTGGTGTTAAAGAGCAAATCCTAACAGATTTCTTAGCAGCACACCCAATTCCTACTGGATCTCCTCTTAACGATGATTTACCTAATGAATAAATCTTAGAAATAAATAGTTCAAATATACAATGATGGAAAATGTATTTTGGTTGAGCATCATCTATTCAAAAAGACAAAGACAAACATACAATCATATCAGGCAAAGCTGGAGTAGGATTTACTTTCATCACTCCAAGCAAAGTAATGATGTCATTTTCCTATCATTTGACTGAACCATTCACAAATAATGAAGCTTAATATGAAGCACACATAACCAGTCTCGAATTGACAATACTAATGGAAATCAAAAGCATCAATATATACAGAGACTCTCAGTTGATCATTAATCAAATTGCAGGAAAATACAAGACATTGAAACCTCGACTTGAATAATACTACTGTTACCCTGTAAAATTGCTTCAGTCGATTTCTGATGTAACTTTCTTCCAAATTCTGAGATGAGACAATTCTCTAGTAGAGGCTTTGGGAAAACATGCAAAACAATTCGCTTGTCCAGAAGAAGATGATATTTTGATCTCTATAAAAGGATGACAATTTCTTTCCCAAATTGACATGGATAATCTACACAAAATTGGTGAAAACATGACAACAACAACAATGGATGAAGAAAAGGATGATTGGCGACAACTAATTATTCAATATTTATAGACTAAAAGGGTACCCGGAAATAATTCTATCTCAACCCAAATCAAACAAAGAGCATTGTCTTATGCACTAGTAAATGATATTCCCTATAAAGGATCTTTTGAAAAAAAGTGGTTAAAATGTCTAAACCAATTGAAGCTCAAGAGATTGTTAAAGAAGTTCATTCAGGTCAATGCGGTGCACACCAATTTGGACCTAAAATGAAGATGAAAATAAAAAGAATGGGATACTGTTGGCCTACAATGATGACTGATTATCTTGAAACTGTAAAGAAATGTCATCAATGTCAACTAGATGGAGTGGTTTTACATCAACTGCCAAATTTATTACTTCTAACCATTAAATCTTGGCTATTTGAATGTTGAGGCAGAGACATAGTGGGCCCTATAGACCCTCCATCATCTACGGTCCACTGATTTATTTTGGCAGCCACTGATTACTTCTTCAAATAGGCAAAAGCGATATCGCTCACAGAATTTAAGGCATAACAAGTTCTTCATTTCTTCAAGACTTGTATTCTTTATAGATTTGAAATTCATCGAAGAATCATTTTAGATAATGAACTAGCATTTAAAAATATGAAAATGAATAATTTTATTCAATGATAAGGGATAGACTGGAGATATTCTGCAATCTATTATTCTAAAGCCATTGGCCTAGCTGAAGACTTCAACAAAACATTGGTAGAAATTTTGAATAAACATTAATTAATAGTCTAAGACAGTGGCATGAGCGATTGATAGAAGCTATATGGGCCTATAGGACTACATACACCAACACGGTTAACATCGTTTGCTTTGGTATATGGTTCTGAGGACATTTTACCACTCAAAGTGAAAATTCCTTCTCTCAGAGTTGCAGTCACAAGAAAAATAACTGAAAGAGAAAATGCTAGATTATGACTTGAAGAACTTGAGAGTTTAGAAGGCATACATCTACAAGCTCAACAAAATCTTGAATTGTATCAAGGAAAAATGATACGGGCTTGTTGACCTCATTTTTTATGAGGTCTTTTGCTTCTCTCTTTAGTACTTAGGATCTAGCCTTAGGCTTTTCCTTTGACTAATCTTAGAGGATTAGAAATTTAACCCACCCTTTAGAAATTCAAACTACTTCTTAACTCCATACAAACCCCACAAGCTTGATTGTAGACCCCTAATCACCTAGAGGGTTGAAATCAAATGTGGAGGTTTAAAGGATGAGTTCCTTATAGGACTTTTTGGCCTTAGGAATACCCTGGGTGGCCTGGTCTGGTGAGGGTTGACTTGCACATACACTACACTCTCACACACATTCCAAGTCTTAAACCACACTTTCACCCAACTTGACTTCCTGACTCATGTAGGTAATTCATATGGATGGTCCTTAACCCCAAGCCCCATGGTAAGAGGGTTAGGAACAACATAGTGAATGCCCAAATGAGTCCTCTCATAGCTCATATGGGCTTAATATGGCTTCATGGCTCAACCAATGTGATCCCATTTCACTCACATTTGATCAATTTTCCTTTTTTCAAAATTTCAATTTTTGACCACGAGGACTAGGACCCACCAAACCTACCAAATACCTTGAAATGACCCAAAATTTGCAAAATTGCCTAAATTACTCAAGATCCCTCAAAATCAATCCTAAACACTTCCCACCATTCAAATTGACCATCTTTGGCCAAAAATACCAAAATTTCCAAAAATACCCCTAAACCCCCCAAAATTACCAAAATACCCTTTTACCCCAAAAATCCAAAAATTCAGAAAATTCTCAAAAAATTCCAGAAAATCCCAAATATTCCTAATTTCATTTTTTTCAACTACATCATGGGCCAATTTTGCCAATTTACCCCATATTTACCAAAACCCCCAATTTGACCCATTTTCAACCCAAGTTAACCCAATGTCAAACCAAACCACCCCAATTGACCTCAATTTTGGTCCAATTCAATTCTAAACTTCAATTAAACATCCTCAATATCAATTTAGACTAAATCCAAGTCCAATTTGATTGAAATTTGAGCCCAATTTCAATTTGAAGCCTAAGGCCCAATTTTGGCCCATGACCTAAACCTAGCCCAAACCAACCCAATTCAACTCCAATTGGCCCCAAATCTTTTCTAAGGCCTTTCTAACATCCCCATAAACAAAAAAAACTAACTTGATTTGCCCAAAAATTGAACCTAAACTCCACCCAAACCTAACCCAAAACCAAAATCCCTTAAATAGACCTAAGCCCAAACCTAACCCAAATGGGCCCAAATCCCAAAATCAATGCCCAACCAAAGTTGAAAACTCTTTGTGACACTCCCATAAACATTTCTCAACATTAATTTTACATCAAATCCAACTTTAGTCCAACCTTAACGAAGTTAGCCCAATTTGACCCACTTTGGCCCCTTGACTAAAAGACCCACATTAAACCCAATTCAATTCAAAATCACTTCAAATTTGTTCCAAATTACTCATGACACATCCCTAAACTAAATCCAACATTTATTTGGCATGGCCCTTCACAAAAATTTCATCCAAAATCCCATTTTAAAATCTAAAAGCCCACTTCCATAGAGCCATTAAAAGCCCATTTTCACCAAAATTCAAAAGGCCCAAAACCTATTTCAAAACCCATATGACATCTTCATTGGTCATCCATTTGATAAAATCACCCCCACTAAGTTTTATTTCATCATTTAAACAAACCAAATGTGGCCCCATGGAAATTTTCCATCGAAATGTCTAAAAATTCAAAACCCTTTTTCATGTAATTGACCAAGCTTTGCCTCAAGCCACATGGAGCCATGGAGCCATGCATAAGCCATATGCAAGCCTTGGAAGCCACTTTCCACATCACCAAACCATTTATGGCTAGAGAGGGAACCCCTTTCCAAACTCCTTCTTAAGCCTTTTTAACCCCTTTTATGTCACACTCTAACCCATGCTTAATCAAAATTCTTGGGATAGAGACTTCTCCACCAAAAGTCGAGTGAGCCAAATGATTCATTTCAGCCCAAATCAAACTCTTGGAGGGTGAACCCAACCCATTTCCATGGCTTGACCAAATTAAGCTCAAAATGACTCTTCCCCCTTACCACTTAAATCAAACTCCTTTACACATGTCAAGCCTCAATTGACTGCACCATTGCCAACCCCTGACCCTTCTGAGCCAGATGGTGACCTAACCCTGCCGGCCAGCCACCTGGGTCGCCGGAAAACACCATGGCCGAGAGCTCCATGTAAGCCAAAATTTTCAATTCTCCCTTGCTGAGTTGTCCCAATCCAATTGAACACCATGGCTGTTCTTCTCTTGCATAGAGCAGCTGATCCCAAGCATCAAGCCCCCCTGGGAAGCCCTCCAGCCATGTCTATTTAAACCCACCACCCTCTCGGCCAAAAAAAAGTGTTGAACCAAACCTTACCAAAACTCTGCCAAAATCACTCCAGATCCCTCTCTAGACATAGAGAACATGATCCCCACTCAAATCCGGCCACTAAAACCCTCTCTCGTGAGCTCAATTTCGAGTTGAAAATCCACCCGAAAAATAGGACACTTCACCACGGTGAGTCAATCTTCAAATTGATTGACCCTACACCTTCACTCGGACCGAGAGGAGAAGTTCCCCAGCAAAAGCCCCCTCACCAGGCCAGCCATTGCTTCCAGCCTCCAAGCTTTGTGATCGGCCTTGGTCACTTTCATACTTATACAATTCCTCAGAGCCAGAGACTTCATCTGGAGCTCGCCTGGACTCAATCGAAGGTGACACAACCCTCAGATCGAAGCTTCACTTCTCTGAGCAAAGGTATGAACTCATTCTTCCTCCCAAGCTTCCGACGATTCTCCATTTTGTTTGGGTTAATTTCATAGCTTATAAACCGTATGGATGTGTTCATCTCTTCAAGACAAATCGATAGAGTATAAGAACTCGAAAATCCATTGAGAATCGAGATAGATATTAGGGTTTGAGTGTGGACGGTCACGGATGCACACCAGTCGTAGACGATGACCAGGAGCCGTTGGATCGCGTGTGTATCGAGCGGACGGTCGAGATCAAGCCGGACAGCGCAATGGTACGTGAACCGCGGGCCCCTAGAGTGCTGAGTCAGATGGCGGCGGCGAATCATGGAACGACGTGTGGGCTTTCGATCTGGACGAGGATGACGCGACGCCGAGTAGGATAAGTAGAAAATTAGGGTATTTTTCAATTATTTAAATGCCTTAAACTTCAAAAATTCATATCTTTATATAGAAAAATCACAAAAATAAAATAAAAATACCCTCTTGCTCAGTGAACAGAGCAGAATAATGTAGAAAAGAAATCAAGTTAATTGGATGAGTATTTTATTTTTAATAATTTATTTACTATTTCCAATGTTTTGATTCACCATTTGCATAGATAATTCACCATAGCATGAGACCATTGGGCTTTTGAAGCCTCTGATCTTGGGAACATTCCCTGAATTTTTCAAGGTCAGTGGCCATCTCTGTGAAAAGTTATTGAATTTTCAAGTTTATGTCACTGTTTTAGGTATTTTAATTTGAATAATTAGCTTGTTGTAAAATAAATTCTAGAAAAATTTGGTGATGTTTCTTAGGACCAGGGAACCCTATGAAAAATATATTTTGAGTTAATTCATTCATAATAACCTTAATTGGCCTAAACCCCTAAAATTGAATTTGAATTAATTAAGGTTAACCACACATCAAATTGACTTGAAAACAATTCTTCATTACTCTTTACGGTCAGAGGAATCTTACATAAAATTTTGAAATCAATTGGATTTGATTAACCCCACCAAATGGATTGATTAAGCCTCATAAGCAAAATTGAACTTTAAAAATTCATAACTCCAAAAATACTTTTCAAAAATTCACAAAAATAGTTTTGGAGCTTCTCTGATATCAGGGAGTTCGGGAAAATTAAAGCTGGAATTTTCTAAAAAGTTGATTTTTCACAATATTTTAATATATTAATAATTAAAAAATAATAAAAATCATAAAAATACTAAAAATCATAAAAATATTAAAAATCATAAAATTGTCACATTTTTACTCCTAATCATTTAGGAACAAACCAAATATTTTTCCTAAGTCCCTAGGATGATATATTAAATTTTAAAGGCTTAATGTAATTTTTAATATTAAAAAAATGAATTTTTAACCTCTTCACTAAAATAATTCTAATAAATAAAAAAAAAATCATAAAATTATAAAATTTGTTTCTTTGGACTCCTTGAGGTTAGAGAAATTTAAGAAAAATATAAAATCTATTTTTCAACTTTTATTTTATTTTATAATTAATTAATACTCTATAAATAAAAATAATTATAATAAATACAATATAATTCGAAAAATCACAAAAATTGGTCCAAGTGGTTCTTTAGTCATTAGGAACATCCCATAATTTTCTTAAGGATAGAAACTTTACCTTGGTCATGTTGTTGAATTTTCTTTGAAAACCCTTATTTTCTACTAAAAATAATTATATAAATAAATTAAATCTAGAAAAAATCATATTTTCTCCTTTAATGTCTTAATTGACATGTGAGTGAGGTGACATAAAAATTTCAAATTTATTTGAGCTCAATTTAGTGAGTTATGAAATAAATAAGCTTAAAAGGGCATAAAGGTAGTTAAAAATTTTAACCCTTAATTAAAACTTTAGTTCTAATCAAAATGGTGGGTAAAATAATTGATTTTAACTTTCTCTTGGATGATTGAAACTTAGGGAAATTAAGGTGTAGAAACCCATTAAACACTTTGAAAATATCAAAATGAAACTTTAATTATTTAAATAATTTAAATTTTGGAAAGAATATATTTAAAATTTGGATTATTAAAATTGAGATATTATTAAGAAGATATTTATTCTTTAACTTAAAAATCCCTAAATAAGTCACTTTAATAATATTTAGTTCTTAATTAAAATTTAAAATAATAATCCAAATTAAATAAATTAAAAATTAAAAGAAGATAAACCTTAAATGTATTAAAGCTTAAAATGTTAAATGGTCCAATAATTAAAATACAATTTAAAATCTTGGAGTTAAATTAAATTAAATTAAATTAAGTTAAGTCAAAGTTTAAATTAAATTAGATTAACACCTTAACAATTAAATTAAATTTAATTTAATATATTGAAACTAAAACTAAAATTAAAATTAAATTAAATTAAACAAAAATTAAATTAAATTAAATTAAATTAAGTTAAATTAAATTAAAATTAAATTAAATTAAAATCAAATTAAATTAAATTAAATTAATATCACTTAACAACAAACCTAAATGAAATCATTAAGAGTTAAATCAAAATATATCAATAATTTCAACACCTCTTTCTATCGAAGTAAATTTAAAACATGAACATCAATCTGAAATACTAAGATAATTGAAAGTGTAAAGATTTAAATTAAATCAAAAATAATTTGAACACTATTCCAAACTTAAAATTATTTATTAAAACCTCATAATTAAATTAAATCACTTTAAATCATTAACTTAAACTTTAAATTAAGAATGATTAAAATTCTCAACAACCCAACTTGCCCTTAAAGGCTTTAATTATTATAACTCTTAAATAGAGTATTAAGTGAAATGTCACTTCATTCATCAGGTAATCAAATACCCAAGTTCACTGAACAAGAGATAAAGTTTAACTAAACTCCTGGATGATTAATTCATATGTGCAACTAAATTTACTTGAACTCAAAAATAATCCCAGAAGTATTGAAAAGATGTTTAGGACTCCTCCTAAGCACTTCCTTAATATGACGGGATGTTTTAGAAGAACAATGGAATTTAATTGTTCTTTGATGAAGAAAATCATCCTTAAACCAAACCAACAACCTAGACGTCATAAGAGATGACTAGTTATAGGATTACGAATTTGGTAGACAACCAAAACCCTTTCCCTTAGCTTTACCTAGGTATTTCTTGCAAAAATATGTTTAAATGCTCTGACATGTGTTTTAAGTGCAGCTTGGGATGACGGGAAGACCCTCCAGGTACGTTTTTATTTTATTGCAATTTACTTGCATGCATTACGCTTTACTTTTTCTTGCATGTTAAATAAGACTGTTGCATGAAAACCAAAACCTTTAGGATAGTCCCTGAACTGAAACCAAAACTAAATTAAAATTCATTGCAAGATAAAATTCACCGCCACAACACTACAAAATATAAAACAACTCAAAATTTAATCACAAACAGAACAACAAAACTACAATCGCAACTAAATTAAAACGTCTCGTCGAATGATCGGGAATACCTCGGATGATGTAACCCACGTGTTGCTAACGGGATTTCCCACGGTCTAAATGAAAGTGTGGAACTCATTCATTTGAGTTTAGCAAATTCATCTGGACTAAGTGAATTCGATGAAAATAATGGTGCCGGGATGACGGAACCGTGGGATCTTAATCGGTTCTATTTAAACAACTTTAAGATTTTTTTAATTAAAATATTAAAAAACACTTGGATTTTAAGATTTTCCCTAAACCAAAACACTTCTCTCATCTCCTAATTTATCATTTTCTAAAACTAAAATTCTGTAACAACAAGGAGCTCGGAGCATGGTGGGCAGCTCGGCCATCGTCATCAGCAAAACTCGGATCTACTTCAGCAAAACTTTCTTAGAATTAAATAACCAAGCCATAGGACTTCGAGGTAGTTTGCCTAGTGCAACACAAATCCTCAACTCTTCGTTAGGCATTTGCATAATCATGTTATGTAAATTAAACCCTAGCCGGTCTTAGGACTCCGAGGAAATCGTTCGGTACGACATAAACCCTCATATCTTCCAGGCTGTTTGTATGATCATGTCATACGAATAAAAGTCCTAATTAATTAAAACAAGTAAGATGAAATATTAAATAAACTCTCGAATTGAAGCCAAACAATAGGATAGTTTGGGAAGTTGCCAAGATTCTTCTTGGATCCTCAGCTTCTCCTACTTCTCTTCCTTTGGATTCTTGAAATAAACTGTTCCAAATTTGATCCATTCCCTATTGAAATCTCCAAAATCCAATCCTTTGAAAACCTAAAATTTTGAAATTCTTGAGAGCAAAACCACTGATCATTATCGAGAGTTTTCTTAAATGATTCCCGTCATTTAAGATGTAATTAAGTATAGGGGATTGCCTTTATAAGGAACTTTAAAAACCCAAGTAATATAAACCCTGCTTAATTTCTTTATATTAAACAGGGGAACTTGTTGGCTTATAAAATTGGTTCGCAGACCAATTGGATGTCACAAATCTTCTATTTTATTTAACTGAGCCCCATCATCAAGCAGTGTGTCTATTCTTCGGGATAGATACACGGTTTGTGATGCGGTGCTCGTTTATATAAACTATTTGGGATGTGAGATCGGTTTGATTTCATATCTTAAAATTTTCAAATTTAAAATTATTTTCAAAATCAAATACTAATTTCTAAATTATATATATATTTAAATTAAACTTAAAATTTAAAATTCGCTGACAACTTCTGTAGGTGACCCCTTTTTAAAATATGATCTATAAAAAAATACCTATTTTTTATTTCTTAATTTTTATCAATTTCTAAGGATATTATGCTTTAATGAAAGGTATATTTTGTGTTTTTGGATGTAAGTGATGAAAAAAGGTCCAACAAAGCCAAAAGGAGCAAAAAGGAGCAAAAATGGAGCAAAATACAAAAAGTATAAAAAATATGGCATGGCGCCTAGGCGCCAAAAGTTGGCGCCTAAGCGCCAGACTCGATATAGAAACTGTCAAGTTTTTCACAACATTTGAACGGTTATTTTGACGGAGTGAGCTGTTATTGGACATTCTAGAAGACTGGTGGTTGTTCCTTGATAATAGGACATGTGATACATTGCATTTGGACGCTCCAAAATGGTTTTAATCACGAAGAGGTGCAAGCCAAAGTGAAGAGGTGAGAAGAACTGGACGCGGTGTCCGGCGCCTAGGCGCCCGACAGACCTTCTAGAAGATTCATTTAATGTGGACATGTTTTGAAGAGGTGCCTCAAGGAAACCCTTGAAGCCTATAAATAGGGGTCCATTTCTTCAGAAAACGTGCCCCTCCCATTGTAACCCTTTCTCTTATCCGCTTTAGGATCTCTCATCCTTAGAGAGAGAAATAGAGAGGGAAATTTAGAGCCACTTTTGTTTAGTTTAGTGAGTTTATTTTCAAGTTGTTGCATCTGAAGTTCATTACACTGTGGAGTCAGTAGGATTCAGAAGATCTGTAGAAGGAATATTTGAGATAAGTATTTTATATTTGATTCAAAGTTTATTTATTATGTTTTGTTGTTTATTTTCAATGTATTCTGAGTAGTTAGTTTACTTTCTTCCTTCAATTATGAAGAGATAGATAAGATAATATAAAGATTCAATGGAGAATTGAAATTCAAAATATTTTCAAAACATTGTGATGACATTAATACCTGATCTTACTTTACCTTTTAAATTGGCCATTTAAATTGTTAAAACCTGTTGAAGAGTTTTTGAGACCTTGAAGGAGAAGAACTCTTGACTTGTAAATGTCACATGAATCCTTGGGTAGTCGAAGGCCATGTGCGGGCTATTCAAGGTGAAGTGCAAATAAATAGAAAGATAAGATTTAAAGGGCGTAGAATTGATAAGTTTTTAGAGTGACAGACTAAATTCTTATAATTTGATTTATAGATTAGGAAAGGGTCATTAGTAGGGCCGACCATAGCCACCCTTGGACATCTAGTAGTGTGAGTCTAGAGTAACCCATTCTACTAACAATACATCCGGACCTGATCTGTAAATTAGCCATTGTTCTTTGCGCCTGGATCAAAGGGTAAAGTATAGGAATGCTTCTATTTGGCACAATACCATAAATCAAATTCTCCAACGAATATTAAATTATCTTAAAAATCTTAGATTAATTGAAGGAAAGAAAGTTGTTTTTTATATAGTTTTCATAAATTATTTTTTTATTATTGTTTTCTTATTGCATCTAGTAAATTAATAGTAATTTATAGTTAAATTAGAGGATAAAAAGATATTTTTGAAATATAATATGTAGAAAATTTATTACTATAATTTTTCCTCGTGGGATCGATACTGGGGTTATAAAAGAAAACCCTATATTACTTGAAACGATACGTATAATTGCGTCGTACCCCTAGTGTGTAAAATATTTTCTAAAATTTACAATATTTTGATTTTATACACTAGCCGCTAATTATACATTGGGTTAAGTTTTTGGCCATCTTTTGGAAGCAGATATTACTGCGTTATTGCGGGTCGGGTCATGTTTTTGGCGCCGTTGCAGGGGATCGAACTAAAATACTATAATTTTTTGTAATAAATATATTTCTAAAAATATAAATATAAAAAAATTATATAAATAAAAAAAAAGAGATATATATATTTTTATTCCTTGTTTTATGCGAAGATTTGGTTCTTAAGGATTAATACCTTTAGATTCTGAATTAGAAAAAACAATTAGAAAAATTAAAAAGGGAAAGAAAATTCAAAAATTTCAAGAAATGGCTACTTTACAAAATCCGATTGAACTTAATGATCAAAATGTTTATAAATCATTAAGGGATTATGTTAACCCTACAGTTGATGAACTTCATAGTAGTATTCAAATACCCACTGTAGATTCTAATTCTTTTGAACTTAAATTGTCTATTATTCAAATGGTGCAAAACAATCAATTTGGTGGAACACCAAAGGAGGATCCAAATTTACATCTTGTTAGTTTTTTAGAAATTTGTGCTGCCTTTAAATATAACAATGTTTCTGATGATGCTATTAGACCTAAACTCTTTCCTTTTTATTTAAGAGATAAAGCAAAGATGTAGTTTAACTCATTAGCAACTGGTTCTATTAAAACATGGGCTGAAATGGCACAAAAATTCCTTGCTAAATATTTTCCTCCTTCTAAAACTGCTAAATTAAGAAATGGTATTACTTCGTTTAGTCAATTTGACGGGGAGACAATATATGAAACTTAGGAAAGATTTAAAGAACTATTAAGAAAATGTCCTCATCATACTTTACCTGATTGGTTAATTATTCAAATATTTTTTAGTGGATTAATTGGATCTTTAAAATCAATTATTGATGCTGCTGTTGGAGGTTCTTTAATGTCTAAATCATTTGAAGAAGTTTACAATTTAATTGAAGAAATGGCTAATAATAATTTTCAATGGCCTTCCGAAAGGATTAATCCTAAAAAGATGGCAAGTATTCATGATAATGAAGCCTTTTCTATTTTAGCTTCTCAAGTAGCAGCAATGTCTAAGAAATTAGCTAATTTTGCAATTAATATTTCACATAATAACTCTGCTAATGTTGAAGATTCTCAAACTGTTGAAACTTTACAAGCTATTGCAAGTAAAAATAATCCTTTTTCAAATTATTATAATCCTGGATGGAAAAATCATCCTAATTTTAATTGGAATAGTTCACAACAACAATGGGGTAATAATCAATCTCATCTCACTGGAAATTGGAATAATCAAGTTAATCCAAATTATAAACCTCCTGGATTTAATAATCAACAGAAAAAGTTATCAATAGAAGAATTAATATTACAAATGAATAATCAATTACAAAATCAAAATACTGCTATTCGTAATATTGAAAATCAAATGGGGAAAATTGCTACTTTAATTAATAACAGACCTGTAGGAACACTTCCTAGTAATTTTGAAATTAATCCAAAGGAAATTGGAAAAGAACATGAACAAGTTAAAGCTGTGCAACTTAGAAGTGGAAAGGAATTAAAAGAAAGAATGCAGAATGAAATTGAAAAAGAGATTGAGGTTGAAGGGATTAAAAAACCTAAAGAAACTCTCTCTACTAGTCAAGATCAGACTGTTATACCTGTTAACGTGGAAGTTGAAAAACAACCACCACCTTTTCCTCAAAGACTTAAACAGCAGAAATTAGATCATAAATTTTCTATGTTCTTTGAAATTTTTAAGAAACTTTCTATTAACATACCTTTTGCTGAAGCTTTGGAACAAATGCCAACTTACGCAAAATTTATGAAGGATATTTTAAGCAAAAAATAAAAATTTGAAGCTTTTAAAACTATTGCATTAAGTGAAGAATGCAGTGCAATAATTCAAAAGAAATTACCTGAAAAGCTTAAGGATCTTGGAAGTTTCACTATACCCTGTGCTATTGGAGAAAAAAATTGTGTAAAAGCTTTATGTGATTTAGGAGAAAGTATTAATCTCATGCCATTTTCTACCTTTCGAAGATTGGATTTAGGAGATATTACTCCCACCACTGTAACCCTTCATTTAGCTGATAGATCTATCACTTATCCTAAAGGAGTTATAGAGGATGTCCTTGTTAAAGTGGATAAATTTATCTTCCCTGTAGATTTCATAGTACCTGATATAGAAGAAGATAAAGAGATACCTATTATTTTAGGGAGACCTTTTCTAGCTACCTGACGAGCTATGATTGGTGTGCAAAAGGGAGAACTAACCATGAGAGTTAATAATCAAGAAATTAAATTCAATGTTCTTAAATTAATGAAGTACCCTGATAAAGAGAAATGTTATTGAATGGATATAATTGATTATTTAATTGAAAAACATTATCAAGAAAAATGTAAAGTCATTTCTGAAGAAAATTTTGAATTTTTAACTGATGAAGATGAAGTAGTAGAAGAAGAAGAGACTTATTTTATAAAATATAATTGGGAAACTTTAGACATAACTCAAAATGATATACTTTTACCATCAATTAAAAAAGCCCCTGAACTGGAATTAAAATGTTACCTTCCAATTTAAAATATGCGTTTCTTTGAAATTCGTTAACTTTTCCTGTTATTATTTCTTCTGAGCTGAGTAGAGATTAAGAAGAAAAACTACTAGGTGTGTTAAAGAATTATAAGAAAGCTTTTGGTTGGACTATTGCTGATATAACAGGAATAAGCCCTTCCATTTGCATGCATAGATTCTTAATGGAAGAAAATTTTAAACCTACTATAGAATCGCAAAGAAGATTAAATCCTATCATGAAAGAGGTTGTTAAAAAAGAAATTATTAAGTGGTTAGATGTCGGTATTATTTATCCTATTTCGGATAGTCAATGGGTAAGTCCTATTCATTGTGTTCCAAAGAAAGGAGGTGTAAGCTGTCATTGTTAATGATAAAAATGAACTTATTCCTACAAGACAAGTTACTTGGATGGTGAATTTGTATTGACTATAGGAAATTAAATAAAGCCACTAGAAAGGATCATTTTCCTTTACCTTTCTTGGATCAAATGCTCGATAAATTAGTTGGACACTCATATTTCGTTTTTGGATGGATATTCGGTTATCATCAATTACTTATTGCTCCTGAGGATCAAGAAAAGACAACATTTACAAGTCCTTATGGAACATTTGCTTTTAGAAGAATGCCTTTTGGTTTATGTAATGCACCTGCAACTTTTCAAATATGTATGATGTCAATATTTTGTGATCTGATTGACAAAGGAATTGAAATATTCATGGCTGATTTTTCAGTCTTTGGAACTTCTTTTGAATCTTGTTTGGAAAACATAGCAAAAGTTCTGAAAAGATGTGAAGAAACAAATTTAGTTTTTAACTGGGAAAAATGTCAATTCATGGTCCCAGAAGGCATTGTACTTGGTCACAAAGTATCACAAAAAGGGATGGAAGTAGATCAAGCAAAAGTGAAAATTATTGCTGAATTGCAACCACCTACTATCTATTATCGATGTGAGAAGTTTTCTAGGTCATGCTTGGATTTTATAGAAGATACATAAATGATTTTTCTAAAATTGCTAAACCTCTTTGTCATTTATTGGAAAAAGATGTAAAATTTGAATTTAATAAAGAATGTATTAATGATTTTAAAATTCTAAAAGAAAAATTAATAACTGCACATATCATTGTTGCACCTAATTGGAATAAATCTTTTGAATTAATGTGTGAAGCAAGTGATTTTGCAATTGGAGCTGTATTAGGACGAAAATATGAGAAAATTTTCAAAGTTGTATATTATGCTAAGTAAAACTCTCACTGAAACACAAAGAAATTACACTACCATTGAGAAAGAGCTTCTAGCTATAGTATATGCCTTTGATAAATTTAGACCTTATCTTCTTGGTACTAAATGCATAGTTCATACTAATCATTCTGCTATTAAATATCTAATATCTAAGAAGGATTCTAAACCTAGACTTATAAGATGGATTTTACTTCTACAAGAATTTGATTTTCAAATAGTAGATGGAAAAGGAACTGAAAACCAAATTGCTGATCATTTATCTATAATTAAAAATGATATTATTTCGGAAGAAAATATAAATGAGAAATTTCCTGATGAATCTTTATATGTTATTCAAAAATACAAAACACCGTGGTATGCTAATATTGTTAATTATTTAGTTAGCAATATTTTGCCTTATGACTTGGATAATAAATTTATTAAGAAATTTAAATATGATGCTAAATCTTATATTTGGGAAGAACCTCATTTATTTAAAATTGGTAAAGATTCTATGATTCAAAGATGTGTACCTTATGAGGAAACTTTTGCTATTATTCAAAAATGTCATGATTCGATTTTGGAGGACACTTTGGCATAGATAAAACTGCATTTAAAATTTTAAAGTCTGGATTTTATTGTCCTACCTTATTTAAAGATGTGAGACATTATGTGAAAACATGTGATCGATGTCAAAGGATGGGAAATATATCTAGGAAGAATGAAATGCCTTTAAACTATATATTGGAAGTTGAAATTTTTGATATATGGGGTTTAGACTTTATGGGACCATTTGTTTCGTCATTTGGAAGAATTTATATTTTATTAGCAGTTGATTATGTTTCAAATTGGATTGAAGCTGTTGCTTTTCCAAACTGTGATTCCAAAAGTGTTTCTAAATTTTTAAAGAAAATGATATTTTTAAGATATGGAATGCCTAAGGTAATTATCACTGATGGTGGAAGTCATTTCAGGAATATAAGAATTCAATCATTACTACAAAAATTTGGAATCAAACATAGAATTGCAATTGCTTATCACCCACAAACAAGTGGAATGGCTGAAGTATCAAACAGAGAAATTAAAAGAATTCTAGAGAAGACTGTTAATCCTAAAAGAACTGTTTGGGTTGATAGACTTGACTCTGCATTATGGTCTTATAGAACTGCTTATAAGACACCAATCGGAATGTCACCTTACCGGTTAATTTATGGTAAACATTGTCACTTACCTGTAGAACTTGAACATAAAGCTTATTGGGCGATAAATGAGATTAATTTTAATTTGAATAAAGCAGGAGAAAAGCAATTATTGCAATTAAATGAGATGGAAGAAATAAGAAATGAAGCATATGAAAATGCGAGGATTTATAAAGAGAAAATGAAGATGTTGCATGATAAGAAAATTTTAGGAAAAATTTTTTAGCCTGGACAAGAAGTATTACTGTTTAATTCTTGTTTAAAACTTTTTCCTGGAAAATTAAGATCTAAATGGATTGGACACTATATAGTTGAGAAAGTATACCACTATGGAGCTGTGGATATTAAAGATCCCAAAATAAGAAATTTTTTTAAAGTAAATGGATTAAGATTGAAGCCTTATTTGGGAGATATTAAAAAGATTTATAAAGAGGCTTATGAATTGAGTCGACCTGATTAAAGATTTACTTATGTCGGGATGACGACGTTAAACTAAGCGCTTTGTGGGAGGCAACCCATAATTATTTTGTGTTATGAGTGTTTTTGTGTTTTAATGTAAGGTTATGCAACGATCTTGATTAATTTTATATTACTTTAGAAAAATTTGATGCTTATAAGTCTTTGTTGACTTAGGCTGAAAATTATTTTAAAGTATGTAAGATTTAAAAATAGGATCACTCTATTTTGAATATGAGTAAAAAGGAGATCAAGTTAACCTTTATTATGATTGTTTACAATGTGAGTTATTGAGTCTAAATTACTCTTACCAGTATAATATACCTATCTTGGAGAACGAAATTTTGAAATTTGACGATTAGGCGAAATGGAGTTGAACATAGTTCCGGTGCCTAGGCGCCAGAATTCGGCACCTAAGCGCCCGAATCAACTATGTATCAATAGATCCGGCGCCTAGGCGCTAGAATTCGGCGCCTAAGCGCAACGGTTACTGGGTCGTGCAAAAACCAAAAATTTTCAGTTTTTCACACAATTTTCCCGTTTAAATCAACCTATCTTCTTCCCTAACCATCAAGCAATCAAAATTACGTCTCTTGCACTTCATTCTTGAGAGATTTGAGACATTTTGAAGAAATGGAAGGAGGAAATCATGGAGAAGAAGCTAGTGACAAGGTCTCAAAGGAACCTCAACCCTACTTCAATGGTTTCATCGCTGTAAGTTTAGTGAAAATTTCTAGCCGTTTGGATAAGTTTGAAGCGGAGTTTAAAAGCATTGGAGATTGCCTTCATGAGATGTTTCATCAAATTGAACATCTAGAATGGCAAATGAAACTTTAATTTGATCATTTTGTGGCTTATCAAGATGCTCAAGTTGAAATGTATGCGAAGAACAAGTGGATTGACGAAAAGATGGCTATAGATTTCCCGAGAGCGTTAGTGTTCTTTCCAAGTGGAATACACAATTTCCCTTGTGAAGATTAGAATATTCTGGTAATGAGATAGTTATTATATGATTTGTTGAGTCGTTGTATCGATTTAGAGAATCGATTGTGTTTATTTGTGTATTTGCTTTCATGTTCAATGTGTGTTGTTTTTGCTTAGAAATTGTTGTGTTTGACTATGTATTAGGAACTTGAATCAAATATAATACCTATCTGGAATGTATTAAGTCAATATTGAAGATTATGAATTGAATTTAGTAAGTTTGATTTAAACCTTATGTTTGATTGGTGGATCAAATATTTAATTTTTATAATTTTTTTAAAAATGTTGTGGAAGTTAGAAATTGAAGCCCTATTCTGATATGAGTAATTGGAAGTTGAATTTATGAATTTTGGTGGAAAATTAAAATTTAAAAATAATTTTTTGTGAAAGGAGAGTCTGGCGCCTAGGCGCCAGAATTCGGCGCCTAAGCGCCAGTTCGGCCTGTACCCGAAAGTTTACTTAAATAACCCCCAAAACCCATTTTTGATGCCTAAGCTTCATCTTCTTCCCCATTTTTACGAAAATACAACTTTTAGATCCATTTTGAGGTCAAAACATCAAGGATTTGAGCGCGAAACCACTCAATTTCTTCGTCTCAAGGTCAAATCTACACTTTAAACCATTTATTTTTGATTTTCACCATAGATTTCCCTAGTTTTGCTAACAACCGAAATTTTGAAAAAAAATTTGATTTTTAGTGATTTGTTTGGATTTTTAAACTTATTTTAAGTTTTATAAACTTAAAAAGAGTTTAAATCTTTGATTCCTAAATTTGTTCTTGTTTTCTTTCACGTTTAGATGGCTCCAAAATCTAAATGCGGGAAGGCACGAGATAACTTTAATAGCAACAAATTTTCTACTGCGGCTGCGCATTTTCGCTTCCACGAATTTGCGACGTCCAGAAAGTTAATTTCAGAACGAAGTTTCTATCATCCTGGAGAAATGATTGAAAACACTATCGTTGCACACAATTGACAACGATTTTGTTATTTCACTGCTGTTGCTGTTATCCTGATTGTTCGAGAGTTTTATGCAAATTTTCTGGATGCCAAAGATTATGAAGTCTTTGTCAGAGGAATTGGAGTAGGATTTAGTCCTGAAAAAATCAATATATTTTATGGCCTGCCGCCAACTATTGAATGCTCTTATTCTGGATTATCACCATCTGAGGGAGATTTGGATATGATCATTGCTTATTTGACTGATGGTACTGGATCTTAGAAGACCAGGAACGAAAAAAGGGTAAACTTCAAATCCTCCAAATTAAATGGTATTTCTAAAGCATGGAACTAATTTATTTCTGCAATATTGTTACCTTCCAACCACCTGAGTGAAATGACTAGAGATCGAGCGATCTTAAACTACTGCATTCAGGAGAGGAAGCCTATTGATGTCGGCAGTATTATTTATGATTCTGTGGATTCTACTGCGAGATCCGATGACTTCGTTGGATTGGGATTCCCATCTCTGATTTATTCACTATGTGTTAGTAATGAAGTCACTGCTGATATTTCTGAGGAGAAGTTAAAGTCTACCAAGCCAATTGGGCAGGAGAGTGTTAGTATCTATGATCGACCTCGAGAGAAGAGATAGACCACTCCTTCTACTTCTGCACATACTCCAGGTAGACCTTCTACTCTCGACCCTCTACTTCTGCTGAGCCACCATCGAGTTTCTGGGAATAAATGCATGATCAGTTTATAGAGAAGCAGCAGGAGTTATTTTAAACTCACTGCAGGATTGATACTATCGATAGGAAACTTGATCATTTATCTAATTATACCCAGAGGAAGAGTAGTTATGATGCTGAGTATGATGAAGCCCTAATCAGATTTCTAAAGGGTGAACATGATGTTAGTTTCCGTACTTTTCCTAGTTTCACACCATTTGTTGATCGTAAGGACTTAGAATTTTCTTTTGGTGATGATGATGATGATGAGGCTACAGCTAGTGACTAGTAGTTATAGATCTTTATGATGTGCTACTCTGTTAGTTTGTTCTGTTTGGATTGTTTGTTTAGTTTTGTGTTTGATGTATGTTAATTTGTTTAAATATATGTGTGGATTGATTAGAGTTAAGATTCTGTTGTCAAAATATTCATAGTATATTGTGTTGAGACTGAAGTTAGAATTAATTTATATGTTTGTTTTAGTCTACTGTTTAGCACTTAGTAATTTTGCTCTGCTTTAATTTTGTTTCAAATTTAGTATCATCATAAAATTAGCCTGCTTACTTTTTATACATGCTTCAATTTTATCTTAATTATTCATAAAAGCATGAGTAGAAGTAATTTTTCTTTTTAAGATTGTTTTTACATACTTATAAAAATTCTTATGATTTTCTTTCTCTCATACTTTCAAATTATCATAGTATACCAAAACATAAGTTTGGGGAAGGGAAAATACATTCAAATTTAAATTTTATTTGTCCTTAAAGAGGTAATATTTTCTTAAAAATAAAAACTTTTTAACATAACTTAAGGAATGAAGAATTTATTTGAGATCACTTTTATTTTTGAAATTATAAACAGTTTAGTGAAATTAACCAAAATTTTACTAACTTTGATTGATTTTAAGAATAAAATTATTTAACTTAAAGAAGAATAAGATTAAAGAATTTTTCTATTCATGATAGAAATAATAGAATTTTAGAAATATTAAGTAATAAAAAATTATCACTTGAAAAAGAAAAGATTGGAAATATTTTTGAATTCTTATTTATGTTATAATAATTAAGTGGAAATGTATAAGTTTTGAAAATATAAGTTAAGGATAGTGAAGTTCAAAACCATTAACAGGCTATCCAGATATAGTAATCATCTATATATATATATATATAATAAAAAAAAAGAAGAAAAAAAAGAAGAAAAAAAAGAAGAGATGAGAAGCTTAAGGAAATGCCTAATAAAAAATTGGCTTCACTTGAATTATCTTATAGGAAGAAAACTAGTTACATATTTTACTTAATTTTTATACATGAATATTTATTTAGAAAAGATTTTTCAAGAAGATCTTTTTCTTGTAAATAATCTATGAGATCTTAATATAATAGACTTCTATTATTTTCAAAATGAATGAAAAGTTTGAAATCTTATGATTTGGTAGTTAAACATTCTTTAAATTCATAAAATTAAACCTAGTTAGTGAAATTGGGTTAATAATTTACTAAAAACTTTATAAAATCAAAAATTATCAGGAATCTTAAATATTTATGTTTTATTCGAAAGGTTATATATTTTATATAGTAAAAAGAGTTACTTGAGGACAAGTAACATTTAAGTTTGGGGGATTTTGATCTATAAAAAAATACCCATTTTTTATGTCTTAATTTTTATCAATTTCTAAGGATATTATACTTTAATGAAAGGTATTTTTTGTGTTTTTGGATGTAGGTGATGTAAAAAGGTCCAAAAAAGCAAAAGGAGCAAAAAGGAGCAAAAAGGAGCAAAAATGGAGCAAAATACAAAAAGTATAAAAAATATGGCCTGGCGCCTAGGCGCCAGAAGTTGGCACCTAAGCGCCAGACTTGATACAGAAACTGTCATGTTTTTGACAACGTTTGAACGGTTATTTTGACGGAGTGAGCGGTTATTGGACATTCTAGAAGACTGGCAGTTGTTCCTTGATAATAGGACATGTGATACATTGCATTTGGACGCTCCAAAACGGTTTTAATCGCGAAGAGGTGCGAGCCAAAGTGAAGAGGTGCGAAGAACTGGACGCGGTGTCCGGCATCTAGGCGCTAGATTCCGGCGCCTAGGCGCCAGACAGACCTTCTAGAAGATTCATTGAATGTGGACATGTTTTGAAGAGGTGCCTCAAGGCAACCCTTGAAGCATATAAATACGGGTCCATTTCATCAGAAAACGTGCCCCTCCCATTGTAACCCTTTCTCTTATCAACTTTAGGATCTCTCATCCTTAGAGAGAAATAGAGAGAGAAATTTAGGGCCACTTTAGTTTAGTTTAGTGAGTTTATTTTCAAGTTGTTGCATCTGAAGTTCATTACACTGTGGAGTTAGTAGGAATCAGAAGATCTGTAGAAGGAATATTTGAGATATGTATTTTATATTTGATTCAAAGTTTATTTATTATGTTTTGCTATTTATTTTCAATGTATTCTGAGTAGTTAGTTTACTTTCTTCCTTCAATTATGAAGAGATAGATAAGATAATATAAAGATTTGATGGAGAATTGAAATTCAAAATATTTTCAAAACATTGTGATGACATTAATACCTGATCTTACTTTACTTTTTAAATTGGCCATTTAAATTGTTAAAACTCGTTGAAGAGTTTTTGAGACCTTGAAGGAGAAGAACTCTTAACTTGTAAATGTCACATGAATCCTTGGGTAGTCGAAGGCCATGTGCAGGCTATTCAAGGAGAAGTGCAAATAAATAGGAATATAAGATTTAAAGGGCGTAGAATTGATAAGTTTTTAGAGTGACAAACTAAAATCTTATAATTTGATTTATAGATTAGGAAAGGGTCACTAGTAGGGCTGACCATAGCCACCCTTGGACATCTAGTAGTGTGAGTCTAGATTAACCCATTCTACTAACAATACAACCGGACCTGATATGTAAATTAGCCAATGTTCTTTGCACCTGGATCAAAGGGTAAAGAATAGGAATGCTTCTATTTGGCACAATACCATAAATCAAATTCTCCAACGAATATTAAATTATCTTAAAAATCTTTAGATTAATTGAAGGAAAGAAAGTTGTTTATTTTATATAGTTTTCATAAATCATTTTTTTATTATTGTTTTCTTTATTGTGTCTAGTAAATTAATAGTAATTTATAGTTAAATTAGAGGATAAAAAGATATTTTCAAAATATAATATTTAGAAAATTTATTACTATAATTTTTCCCCGTGGGATCGATACTTGGGTTATAAAAGAAAACCCTATATTACTTGAAACGATACGTATACTTGCGTAGTACCCCTAGTGTGTAAAATATTTTCTAAAATTTACAATATTTTTATTTTATACACTAGACGCTAATTATAAATTGGGTCAAGTTTTTGGCCATCTTTTGGAAGCAAATATTACCGCGTTATTGCGGGTCGGGTCAAAATACAACACACATAACCTAAAAATATGCCGATAATTTCTGGCGACTCCGCTGGGGAATAGTTCCTCTCTCCATTTTTGATTAGATGGTTTTGCTTTCATAAATCGATAGTGAGTCCATATCCCTAGTGGACCAAAACTACCATTCTTCCGTTGGAATACCCCGTTCATTTACGTCTCGAACGAGTATAGCCAACTCCTCTCGGATTTAGGAGCCACTGTTTAGACACCCCTAAACGGAGAGGTTCCGATATCCTTTTACCTCTTTTCTGAGGTGGGGTGGACCCCCAATAGGTGTTAGTTTAGGAGCGGTCCTTCAAGTCAAGAAGTCTCGCATAAGACTTTCTGTTCCTTTCCAATTCTAAATCGGGCGCTTTACCTTTTCTATAACCTTTTTCCCTTAATCGTTTTGTTTCTAACAAACGAACCTCCTAATAAACAATCTCTTTTAAAAATCACAAATACACTAAGATAAACAAAAATGTGTTAGGACTCTTTCTTTTTCGTCCTAAACTTTACGACGAAAAGAAGCATAATTCAGAACTGACATTCGAAATTTGCCCTGCAGAAAATGACTGCCTCAAAGTTAATCTTCTCCTTCACCAATGGAATGGACTTCGCCGTTTACAAGTATGAGCTGCCCGACAATGGAATCATCTGTTTTGGATAAGGATTCGGCAACAAAGATGTCAAGTTCGTTGATTTCACTCTCTTCACACTAATGGACAAAGTGTCAGAAACTGAGAAACCTGTGATTGAGTTCAACCTGAAATCGACTCAAGAATTCCCTCCCCGTAAAGGATTCCATCCGAAAGAAGTACTATTGTTCGTAGGAGGATTCGTTGTCTCTACCCCCACCGGTCTAGTCATCTCTCGTACCTACCCCGACTTCGCCAAACCGAAGGGAAGGAAATCCAAGTCTGTGATGAGCCTGTCACCATGGAGGGTACAGATTTTGCTACAATACCATCTGTTTTTTAGATTGGGTCCAGTTCAAGAGTTGCACCCCTAACTCGGACTAAAGAAGAAATAAAAGCAGAAAGATCGCCAAGATCGAGAAAACCAGAGCTGCTAAAGTTGCTTTTCTAGAAGAAATTCCTGTGGAAAGAGAAGAATAGCCTGAGTATATACCTCTATTGGAAGGAAGCAGGTTTCACCCTCTCTCTGCCACATCAGATGAAGAGAATGTCCGTAGGATCGCCACTGCATTACCCCGACCAGCGTACTACATCAATTACAAAAGGAAAACGGATAAGCCTGCGCCATTGGCTCGACTGCAAGCTGTGATAGAAAGATTGGCAAAGAAAGAAAGATGCCCTGTGTCAGAAATCATAAGAAGGATAGGACGGGTGCCAGCTAAATCTTGCCTCGGACTGCGAATAGAGCTTGTTGCTGCCACAGAGAAACCGAAGAAGAAGATAAAAGCCAATTCCCCCGTTGTTGTATCGGGTCTACAAATTAGGGTGGATACCACCTTCCAGCATACAGCCGACAGATCATCCGGTCCTAGGCTTCCGGCTGCAAGAAGGATGGTATGGCGACCTTCTACTGGCGAGCTAAGACCAAAACAATGTCCTGAGAAGAAAAGTCTCGTCAGGAGACTTGAATCAGAAGAAAGTGTTACTGCAATAAAGGGGACTCCAGGAAAGGAAGTTCAACAACCGTCACGAGACAGCTGCGAGACCATGCGGAAAAGGCCATTAGAGGATGCCATAGACAAGTTAATGACCGACATCTGACAGTTAACAAAAAAAAGAGAAGAAAAACTAGAGGATGAATTTGACTCATCAGAGTTCATGGATGAGGAGTATGCCAAGATCAACTTGGTTGAGACGCGAGCATCATCAGCTTCACAAGGTGCTCCAGCAGCTACAGAAAGAGATGAATCGGAAGTGATGAGGACACAGCTTCGGGAAAGAGATGACACAATTTCCCAGATGGTAAAGAGGGTGGAAGAGATGGCTGCTGCCTTAGCCACTCTCCAGAGTCAGGTACAACCTCAGAAAGAGACACCCCCAGAAATTATCCATATTGCAGATGGAGGAAAAGAGATCACATCCATCAACGAAAACAAACAACCAAAGAAAGATCCTGCACAAAGCATGATTCTAGAAATGGACATTAAGAGCATGGTAAAACAGCAGGTGCGAGAAGCCCTAACACAATCCAAGAGTGGAGCATCTATTCAGACGGGTAGACATTATCCCGAGGAGTTTGATGCAGTTAAATACCCAATAGGCTTCGTACCACCTCTTTTTAAGACTTTTGATGGGACGGGAAACCCTCGACAGCATGTCGCACATTTTTGCACTAGTTGCTGCAATGCCGGTGGGAGTGACGCTCTACTCTTTTGTCAGTTCGTCAGTAGTTTATTAGGGATTGCCTTCGACTGGTACGCAGAATTGCCGAATGGTTCAGTAAAGACCTTTTTAGAACTAGAGAATCTCTTCGTTAAACGGTTTGCCAGGGCTCAACACCACATCAGTATCAGTGATCTAGTGGTGGAGCAACAGAAGCTGAATGAGACTTTAGTGGATTACATACTTCGATGGAGGAATTTAAGCATGAAGTGTGAACCACAGCTTCAAGAACAACATGCAGTCAACATCCTACTTAAAAGTTACCATGGCCTGATAGCACTTCTCCTTAAATGATTTACAATTAAGACTTTCGAGAAGTTGCTTAGCAAGGCCGGGAGCTTGCAAGAAGAGGCAAAGCAGTTAAGTTTCGTAGACAAGACCGATAAGCAGAAAATTGTGAAAGCTTTCGAAAAGAAATCTGGAATCGTCGTGGCAGTAGATAAGGGCAAGCAGCTGGTTCAGATACAGTCAGAGCAGCCACAACCTAGCTATCAACCACCACAACGGACCTATCAGCAACCTCAGCAGGGCTATCAGCAACCTCGTCCGAGCTATCAGTCGCCTCAGGATTATGAACAACCGCCTTGTTCATCGCGTACCTTAAGAGAACTTCTAAATAGAGAATATCCATTCAAAACGGAAGCAGTAGTGAAGATGTTCCCTAGCTTAATGAAGACACCGGATTTTCAGCTGCCAGAGCCGAAGAAGCTGGAGGAAGTCAATAAGAAAGATCATCCGAACTATTGCCCTTACCACCAGATGCTCGGACACAAGATAGTTGATTGCATCACTTTCAAGAGTTGGCTTGATGACAATCTCCGGAGAGGGAACATAACGATCCCAAAGGAATACATGAAGGAACCCCAGAAAGGAGGTTCCGTCAACATTATTTCCACGGATCCCATTATTCCGATAAACCCATACACGACTGATGATGGATGGAGTACTGTCTGGACATTATTTCCATGGTACGCGCTTCAACTCAGAGTTTGAAACCTGTCGAGCCGGCACTATCACTTGCGATTGAAGAACTGCCTCGGAAGGAGGAGAAGATCGTGGAAGAAAAGAAGATCGAGGCTCCGAAGGGTAGACTAGGGGCTGCTTATCCTAGGATGGTTGTTTCCGATTCCAGGGAGAAATCCCTCGAACTCCTGACTCTGTATGATTATCTGCTCGCTCCGGTGGGATCTTATAATGATAAGGGTTATGGCGTTGGCTACGTTTTGACTGTTTCTAACGATTACGTAACTAGTGACAACCGGCTTAATCCGGATCTCGATTCCAATACAAATAACGATTCTCAAATCATACACAACCTCGACGACCACGACGAAGATGATGTTCACAAAGGAGGCTACGAAAGCTCGACAAGCAACGAGTCCATTTATGAATTTCGAGGAGCTCCAATCACGATAGTATTGGAGTTATTAGATTCCGAAGCAACGCCAGAAGAGCCAGACATTCCAATTCAAGAGGATACACCGGCAGATTCAACACCAAATTCAGAAGAAATAACTGAAGTACATTTAATAAGTGGAAAAGTTCTACCCCCAAGAATGGGTCCAAAGGATAAAGGAAAGTAGGTGGTTGCTCAGGAAGAGCCAACCGCAGCAGAAGAATTGCCCATTTGGGAAGAAACCGAGGAACATGGTAATAAAGTGGACTACAACGTGCTAGCCCATCTTAGGAAGCTACCAGCCAAACCAAGAATATACGACGCTCTGATCCTGTCAAAGGAGATGAGGGAGGCTCTGATCAAGGCTTTACTTGATCCAGAGATTTGTTTAGCTCAAATGGCCTGTAATTCCTTTGACGAGGTTTGCTCGTTAAGAGAACAACGAGGTGTTACCTTCACGGACAACGATCTATTATTGGGAACAGCTGATCACAACCGACCGTTATACATTTCAGTCACTATTAGAAAGTTTACGCTTTCCAGACTGTTGGTTGATCCAGGAGCATCAATCAACATAATGAATCTTCGGACGCTAGCATATTTGGAAATTGATGCTAGCGAGCTTGAAGCAGACAAGATGCAATTAAGAGGCTTCAATCAAAAAGGAGAATGAGCTCTTGGATCGATAACACTACTAATGAAGACCGGTGATTTAGCAAAGACAACCGCAAAATTCCACATAATTGATTCTGAAACACCATTCAACGCTCTACTGGGTCGGCCATGGATCCATGAAAACCGGATGGTACCGTCATCTTTGCACCAGTGCATAAAGTATTAAGAAGAAGGAGAACAATGCATCAAAGGTGATTTGCAACCGTTCTCCGTGCACGAAATTGGAATTCATGAAGATGCGGCCTACTACGCGCCCCAGAAGAAAACAATCTTTTTGAGAAATACCATACTAAATGAAGCAAAAGAAATTCGAGACGATGAAGAACCTAAAGTTCTAGTCCAACAATTACTCACCACTCCCTTACAATGAGATGGTGAAGATTTCTCCAGAACTCGCACCCGAGGTCGAGGCCGGGGACGAGGACGTGGAAGAAACGTTGGAACAGTTGGACAGAAGAAATCGGTCATCGATGTTGATTGGGAGAACAGCTCCGAAGAAGAAGAAAAAATTGAGAAAGAAGCAGCGACAATAAGTCAGAAGGAACCATAATTCAAGATTTCTCTCGAAGATGAAAAGAATGAATAATATAAATCAATGTACGAGAAGATTAACCATTATGTACATACTATGACCATGACCCCGATCCATTCTAATAAGATCGAGGGTATGGTGGTCAAGGAAGTTCATGATGGTGGTGCTAAGCCAATCAAGTTCTATCGTGGTGCTTCTTCTTCCAATACTGAAAAAGATGTACAATTTGAAGATGTTACTTCATCTGAATTAATGGAACTACCTTTTGAGTGGTACTCTCCCTGTGTTCAAAATTTAATTCAATGTGGTGTCTTACCTCGACAATGGACAAAAGGCCGATCACAACACTTTGAAAAATTATGGAATAATGCCGGTCGGCCTCCCAATTCAAAACATGGTCTCTGATTCGGCACAGTAGGATCAGTCGATGATACGGGATTTTTCTTGGTTGTCACTTGCGAGCCTAATGAAGACTGCTTAGAAGCCTCAGAAGATCTCGAAGATCTACCAATAGAAGATGCTCTGCCAGAATTCAAAGAAGAAATTAAATCTACAATAGACGAATTGATGGAAGTTAATTTAGGTACTAGCGAAGAGCCTAGGCCTACCTTTGTTAGCTCCTTACTCAATAAAGAAGACTCCGAAGACATAATCAAGCTATTAATGGAATTAAAGGACTATTTTGCTTGGAGTTACGACGAAATACCAGGATTAGCTCCAGAGGTCGCAGTTCATAAATTAGGAGTGGATCCCACTACTGTTTCAGTTAGACAAGCTCCAAGAAGTATGCGTCTAGAAATTAAACAACAAGCAATAGCCGAAGTTAAGAAGCTAATAGACGCTAAATTTGTCCGTGAAGAACAATACCCTACTTGATTAGCCAACGTGGTACCAGTCAGAAAGAAGAATGGTCAGATCAGAATCTGCGTGGATTTCAGAGATTTGAATAAAGCATGTCCAAAGGACGAATTCCCACTACCAATTCCAGAATTGATGATCGACATCGCTTCGACGCATGAAATCTTCTCATTTATGGATGGATCATTGGGATACAACCAGATAAAGATGGCACCAGAAGACGAAAAGCTCACGGCATTCAGAACGCCGATCAGAGTGTATTGCTACACAGTAATGCCATTCAGACTAAAGAACGCAGGAGCAACATACCAAAGAGCGATGATGAAGATTTTTGATGATCTCATTCACAACCAAGTCGAATGCTACATGGATGATGTGCTCATCAAAAGTAAACTGAAGGAAGATCACATGTATGATTTGAGAATTGTTTTCGAGCGACTAAGACAATTTAACCTTAAGATGAATCCCTTAAAATGCGCCTTCGGCGTCACCTCCGGGAAATTTTTAGGATTTGTTGTCCAACATCGCGGGATTGAAATCGATCCGGAGAAGATTAAAGCTATCTTATAAATGCCACCTCCTAAAGCCTTGAAATAGCTACGATCCTTTCAAGGAAAGTTGACATATCTTCGACGCTTTATATTGAATTTGTCGGGAAGGTGTCGACCTTTTCTGCTTTGGTTAAGAAGGATGCCAAGTTTACTTGGGACTCCAAATGTCAACATGCCTTCGATGACATCAAACAATACTTAATGACACCTCCTGTCTTAGCAGCCCCAGTCTCGGGTAGACCGTTGATACTTTATACCGCAGCTTTAGACGACTCTCTCGAAGCCCTGCTAGCCCAAGTCAATGATGAGGGAAAATAAAATGCTCTCTACTACTTAAGCCGTCATCTAATTCCAACAGAAGTAAAGTATCCTCCTATTGAGAAGCACTGCTTGGCCCTGATCTTCGCCGCACAGAAGCTCAGGCATTACATGCTTTCTCATAAGGTCAACCTTATTTCGAGAGTTAATCCGTTGCAATACTTGATGACCCGACCGACGCATTCTGGTAGACTTGCCAGGTGGTCGATGATACTATTGCAATTTGACATAACTTTCGTTCCTCTTCGCACAGTAAAGAGACAAGTCATAGCAGACTTCCTCGCAGCACACCCTTTACCGGTGGATTCGCCTCTCGACGAAGAATTGCCTGACGAGTAGATAATGAGCCTGGAAGACCCTGATGATCGACGTTGGGAACTATACTTCGACGGTGCGTCCTCAGCACAGAAGAACAAAGAATTGCAAACGATAGTGCCCGGTAAGGCAGGAATCGGACTAATCTTTATAACACCGGAGTGGGGAATGTTAAGATACTCCTACCACTTAACAGAACCGTGTACAAACAACGAGGAAGAATACGAAGCCCTTATAACCGGATTGGAATTAACCATTCAGATGGGAATAACGGACATCAACATCTACGGAGATTCTCAGTTGATCTTTCAACAGGTCGCCGGACAGTACAGAATTCTAAAGCCAAGACTCGAGCAGTACCTTTAGTACCCCATGAAATTGCTGGAGCCAATTCCAAACGTAACAATCTACAAGATTCCCAGAAGAGAAAATGCTCTCGCCAATGCGTTAGCCCGCCTTGCAAAGGAATTTTGCCTGCTTGCAGGATGAGTCAGTTGAAGTGTCAGTTCAAAGACTACAATTCCTATCACAACTCGACATGGATACAATACACAAATCAGAAAAAGCAGAAGAAACAATTGCAGCAGTGACATAAAATACAGAAGATTGGCGGCAGCCATTAATAGACTACTTGCAGACAGGAAGCCTGCCCGATGATAAGTCGATAGCCCATCAAATCAAGAAAAGAACTTTGTCTTACGCATTAATAAACAATACATTATACAGAAGGTCTTTTGATCAGATGTGGCTAAGAGGCCTGAGCGGGTCCGAGGCTCGTGAAATCGTTAAAGAAATACATTCAGGAGTTTGTGGCACTCATCAGTCGGGTCCGAAAATGAAAATGAAGATTAAAAGACTAGGGTACTACTGGCCCTCAATGATGACCGACTGTATGAAAGTTGCCAAAAGTTGTCACCAATGCCAAGTGCACGGAGTGGTTCTACACCAACCCCCAAATGTGCTACATCCGACAATCGCGTCATGGCCATTTGAGTGTTGGGGCACAGATATAGTGGGTCCGATAGAACCACATTCTTCAAGAGGACATCGCTTCATTCTTGCAGCTACAGACTACTTTTCTAAATGGGCAAAAGCTATACCACTCAGAGAAGTGAAGGCACACCACGTGCTACAGTTTTTCAAGAACCAAGTCGTCTACCGTTTCGGGGTACCGCGCAGGATCATTTCAGATAATGGGTCTGCATTCAAGAGTACAAAGATCAAGAATTTTGTCAAAAGACACGGGATCGATTGGCGATACTCAACGATCTACTACCCAAGAGCAAACGGCTTGGCCGAGGCTTTTAATAAAACTCTCGTTCAAATTTTAAAGAAAACTTTGGATGACAACAAGAGAAATTGGCACGAGAAGTTATTAGAAGCCTTAAGGGCCTACAGGATGACTTTTAGGACTCCTACTCAGTCTACGCCTTACGCTTTAGTGTATGGGTCCGAGGCTGCCTTGCCCCTGGAAGTTCAACTTCCGTCACTCCGAATTGTAATTGCAGAAAAGATCACTACAGAAGAAAATGCCAGACTACGACTGGAAGAATTGGAAAGCTTGGAAGGGAAAAGACTTTCAAAGTCGGTGATTTGGTTTTGGTTCTCAGAAGACCTAATCTTGCACATCGCAAGATAGGTGGTAAATATTAACCAACATGGGAAGGGCTGTTCGTGGACGAGACAGTCTACTCAGAAGGTTCCTACCAGCTTGTGAATTATCGTGGAGAACGACCCAAGCTTTCAATCAATGGACGGTATTTAAAGAAGTATTACGCAACCTGATGTTTTGAAGGGTGTCCTCTAAAGTAGAATCTTATCCCTAGAAACACGGGTGAAGTAATCACTTTGTGATTGGGTCCGAATCCAAAACAGAATAAAATGGATGATAAAAAAATCTCACCAACGAAAATGTTAAAAAGAAAACATGGGAAATCATAATAATAAAATGTCAATCTTTCCTCTTAAATCCATTCATTCCTGATATTTTCTCATCTCTTCCTACTTCCTTTAAATTTAAAAGAAGTGAATAAGAATTTTTAAATGTTTTCCTTATTGTTCTAGTTCTTAGTACAACCCCTGATCCTTTCCTTATTTTTTTTTCGCAGGGAAATGTCGAACGGGCGGTTGGTTCTAAACTTTAGAAATGGCGTGAGTCTAGCACTTGATGAAAAGAGGGTGAGGGATGGAGCAGTGATAGAGATTGACTCAGACTTCACACCAACCGGCTTACAGTATGAAGAAAATGATTGGATCCCAGTTGATCGAGAAGAACTTCACAGCAGACAGTGATGAAGATGGGTGGCCAGAGCCACCAATCCAGAAACAAGAAAAAAAAAGCAAACATCGCGCATGCAACCGGAGAAGATAGGGAAATTAAGTCCGTGGTTGCCACAGCAGAGGGTAGGCTTGTCAGTGCCGCACCCGCAGAAATTCAAGGGGTAAGGAGAGCTACTCTCACTGCTACCCAGCGAAGAAATAAGAATCGTCGCATTCGCAAAATGTTGACCAAGTCGGCAGAAGATCAACATGGACAGACAGTGGATACTGTTAGTGGAAATGCTCCAAGGAGACCGGTTCATCAGGAACCAGAAAGAAGAAAGTCAACTCCAAGAAAGTCGGAACAGATAAAAGAAATACCAAGAAAAGCAGAAATAGAGTCGGTACCTCGACGCCGAGCATATGTACCAGATCGGAAGAGTCTTGTTGCAAAAGGAACCCCGGAGGATGTCCCTACGGTGACTATCCTCGAGGAGCCGAGACATGCAGAAGAACATGCTGGGGTTGAGCCATACATCCCGCAGTATGTTACTAGACACCGAGGACTTCAGATAATCCCGGAATACGAGCTGGAGAAAATGCAATTAGTTGAGAAGAAAACCTTTGAATACTTTGAATGAATTGGAGACAAGAGGGTCAACATCTTGGAAGGTCTCGAGCTGCATACAGATGTTTTCTCAGATTATGAGCAACAACAAATTGTAGATTGCATCCTTGAATTGCAGAAAATGGGTCGAGCTGGCCTCCTGAGAGAAAAGACATACTCAGAACCCTGAAGATGGATGCCAGGAAAGGGAAGAGTTACAATCCAATGCGGATGTTGATACAATTTTGCCATAGATAAAAAAGGAAACCCACCAGGGATACTCTGCTGCAGTGAGGTGGATCCGATGCCAAGAATCATCAAAAGAATGGTAAAAAGGATGATAACATGGAGGGTACTGCCTACAGATTGCATACCCAATAGCTGCATTATTGATCTATAAAAAAAAACCTATTTCTTTATGTCTTAATTCTTATCAATTAAGGATATTACGCTTTAATGAAAGGTATTTTTTCTGTTTTTTTGGATGTAGGTGATGTAAAAAGGTCCAAAAAGGAAAAAGAAACAAAAAGGAGCAAAAATGGAGCAAAATACAAAAAGTATAAAAAATTATGGCCTGGCGCCTAAGCGCCAGACTCGATACAAAAACTGTCAAGTTTTTGACAACGTTTGATCAGTTATTTTGACGGAGTGAGCGGTTATTGGACATTCTAGAAGATTAGAAGTTGTTCCTTGATAATAGGACATGTGATACATTACATTTGGACGCTCCAAAACGGTTTTAAACACGAAGAGGTGCGAAGAACTGGACCTGGTGTCCTGCGCCTAGGCGCCAGATTCCGGCGCCAGACCGGCCTTCTAGAAGATTCATTGAATGTGGACATGTTTTGAAGAGGTGCCTCAAGGCAACTCTTGAAGCCTATAAATAGGGGTCCATTTCTTAAGAAAACGTGACCCTCCCATTGTAACCCTTTCTCTTTTCCACTTTAGGACCTCTCATCCTTAGAGAGAGAAATAGAGAGAGAAATTTAGGGCCAACTTTTGTTTAGTTTAGTGAGTTTATTTTCAAGTTGTTGCATCTGGAGTTCATTACACTGTGGAGTCAGTAGGAATCAGAAGATCTGTAGAAGGAATATTTGAGATAAGTATTTTACATTTGATTCAAAGTTTATTTATTATGTTTTGTTGTTTATTTTCAATGTGTTATGAGTAGTTAGTTTACTTTCTTCCTTCAATTATGAAGAGATAGATAAGATAATATAAAGATTCGATGGAGAATTGAAATTCAAAATATTTTCAAAACATTGTGATGACATTAATACCTGATCTTACTTTACTTTTTAAATTGGCCATTTAAATTGTTAAAACCTGTTAAAGAGTTTTGAGACCTTGAAGGAGAAGAACTCTTAACTTGTAAGTATCACATGAATCCTTGGGTAGTCGAAGGCCTTGTGCGGGCTATTCAAGGTGAAGTGCAAATAAATAGGAAGATAAGATTTAAAGGGCGTAGAATTGATAAGTTTTTAGAGTGACAGACTAAATTCTTATAATTTGATTTATAGATTAGGAAAGGGTCACTAGTAGGGCCGACCATAGCCACCCTTAGACATCTAGAAGTGTGAGCCTAGATTAACCCATTCTACTAACAATACATCCGGTCCTATTCTGTAAATTAGCCAATGTTCTTTGCGCCTAGATCAAAGGGTAAAGAATAGGAATGCTTCTATTTGGAACAATACCATAAAGCAAATTCTCCAACGAATATTAAATTATCTTAAAAATCTTAGATTAATTGAAGGAAAGAAAGTTGTTTATTTTATAGTTTTCATAAATCATTTTATTATTGTTTTCTTTATTTGCATATTGTAAATTAATAGTAATTTATAGTTAATTTAGAGGATAAAAAGATATTTTAGAAATATAATAATTAGAAAATTTATTACTATAATTTTTCCCCGTGGGATCGATACTGGGGTTATTAAAGAAAACCCTATATTACTTGAAACGATACGTATACTTGCGTAGTACCCCTAGTGTGTAAAAAAATATTTTCTAAAAATTTACATCATTTTGATTTTATACACTAGCTGTTATTTATAAATTTAGGTCAAGCTTTTGGCCATCTTTTGGAAGCAAATATTACTGCGTTATTTGCGGTCGGGTCAAGTTTTTGGCGTCGTTGCCGGGGATATAAATAAAATAGTTATAAATTTTTTTTAAAAAAAATATTGTATTTCTAAAAATATAAAAATATAAAAAAATTTAAAATAGTAAAATAAAAGAAAAGAGAGAAAGATATATATTTTTATTTCTTGTTTTATGCGAAGATTTGGTTCTGAAGGATTAATACCTTTAGATTCTGAATTAGAAAGAATAATTAGAAAAATTAAAAAGGGAAAACAAATTCAAAAATTTCAAGAAATGGCTACTTTACAAAATCCAATTGAACTTAATGATCAAAATGTTTATAAACCATTAAGGGATTATGCTAACCCTACAATTGATGAACTTCATAGTAGTATTCAAATACCCACTGTAGATGCTAATTCTTTTGATCTTAATTCGTCTATTATTCAAATGGTGCAAAACAATCAATTTGGTGGATCAACAAATGAGGATCCAAATTTACATCTTGTTAGTTCTTTAGAACTTTTTGCTACCTTTAAATATAACAATGTTTCTGATGATGCTATTAGACTTAGACTCTTTCCTTTTTCTTTAAGAGATAAAGCAAAGATGTGGTTAAACTCATTAAGCAATCGGTTCCGTTAAAACATGGGCCGAAATGGTACAAAAATTCCTTGCTAAATATTTTCCTCCTTCAAAAACTCGCTAAATTAAGAAATGATATTACTTTGTTTAGTCAATTTGATTGGGAGACAATATATGAAACTTGGGAAAAATTTAAAGAACTATTAAGAAAATGTCCTCATCATTCTTTACCCGATTGGTTGATTATTCAAACATTTTATAATGGATTAATTGGATCTTTAAAATCAATTATTGATGCCGTCACTGGAGGTTCTTTAATGTCAAAATCATTTGAAGAAGCTTACACTTTAATTGAAGAAATTACTAATAACAATTTTCAATGGCCTTCCAAAAGGATTAATCCTAAAAAGGTGGCCAGTATTCACGATAATGAAGATTTTTCTATTTTAGCTTCACAAGTTGCAGCAATGTCTAAGAAATTAGATAATTTTGCAATTAATATTTCACATAATAACTCTGCTAATATTGAAGATTCTCAAACTATTGAAACTTTACAAACTATTGCAAGTAAAAATAATCCTTATTCAAATTATTATAATCCTGGGTGGAAAAATCATCCTAATTTTAATTAAAATAATTCGCAACAACAATGGGGTAATAATCAATCTCATCCCACTGGAAATTGGAATAATCAAGTAAATTCAAATTATAAGCCTCCTGGATTTAATAATCAATAGAAAAAGTTATCAATAGAAGAATTAATTATGCAAATGAATAATCAATTACAAAATCAAAATACTGCTATTCGTATTATTGAAAATTAAATGGGGCAAATTGCTACTTTAATTAATAACAGACCTCTAGGAACAATTCCTAGTAATGTTGAAATTAATCCAAAGGAAACTGGAAAAGAACATGAACAAGCTAAAGCTGTGCAACTTAGAAGTGGAAAGGAATTAAAAGAAAGAATGCAGAATGAAATTGAAAAAGAGATTGAGGTCAAGAGATCGAAAACCCTAAAGAAACTCTCTCTCCTACCAAGATCAAACTCGTTATACCTGTTAATATGGAAGTTGAAAAACCACCACCACCTTTTCCTCAAAGACTGAAACAGCAGAAACTTGATCATCAATTTTCTAAATTCTTTGAAATTTTTAAGAAACTTACTATTAACATACCTTTTGCTGAAGCTTTGGAACAAATGCCAACTTACGCAAAATTTATGAAGGATAATTTAAGAAAAAAATGAAAATTTGAAGCTTTTGAAACTGTTGCATAAAGTGAAGAATGCAGTGCAATAATTCAAAAGAAATTACCTGAAAAGCTTAAGGATCCTGGAAGTTTCACTATACCCTATGCTATTGGAGAAAAATTTTGTGGAAAAGCTTTATGTAATTTAGGAGCAAGTATTAATCTCATGCCATTTTCTATCTTTCGAAGATTATATTTAGGAGATATTACTCCCACCACTGTAACTCTTCAGTTAGCTGATAGATCTATCACTTATCCTAAAGGAGTTATAGAGGATATCCTTGTTAAAGTGGATAAATTTATCTTCCCCGTAGATTTCATAAGATTTGATATGGAAGAAGATAAAGAGATACCTATTATTTTAGGAAGACCTTTTCTAGCTAACGGACGAGCTATGATTGATGTGCAAAAAGGAGAATTAACCATGAGAGTTAATGATCAAGAAATTAAATTCAATGTTCTTAAATCAATGAAGTACCCTGATAAAGAGAAATGTTATCGATTGGATATAATTGATTATTTAATTGAAAAGCATTATCAAGAAAAATGTAAAGTCATTTCTGAAGAAAAATTTGAATTTTTAACCGATGAAAATGAAGAAGTAGAAGAAGAAGAAACTCATTTTATTAAAGATAATTGGGAAACTTTAGACATAACTCAAAATGATATACTTTTACCCTCAATTAAAAGAGCCCCTGAACTGGAATTAAAAATGTTACCTTCCCATTTAAAATATGCGTTTCTTGAAAATTCATTAACTTTACCTATTATTATTTCTTCTGAACTGAGTAAAGATCAAGAAAAAAAATTACTAGGTGTGTTAAAGAATTATAAGAAAGCTTTTGGTTGGACGATTGCTGATATAAGAGGAATAAGCCCTTCCATTTGCATGGATAGAATCTTAATGGAAGAAAATTTTAAACCTACTATAGAATCCCAAAGAAGAGTAAATCCTATTATGAAAGGGGTTGTTAAAAAAGAAATTATTTAGTGGTTAGATGCTGCTATTATTTATCCTATTTCGGATAGTCAATGGGTAAGTCCTATTCATCGTGTTCCGAAGAAAGGAGGTGTAACTATCATTGTTAATGATACATAATGAACTAATTCCTACAAGACAAGTTACTGGATGGCGAATTTGTATTGACTATAGGAAATTAGATAAAGCCACTAGAAAGGATCATTTTCCTTTACCTTTCTTGGATCAAATGCTCGATAAATTAGCCGGACACTCATATTTCTATTTTCTGGATGGATATTCTGGTTATCATCAATTACTTATTGCTCCTGAGGACAAAGAAAAGACAACATTTACAAGTCCTTATGGAACATTTGCTTTTACAAGAATGGATTTTGGTTTATGTAATGCACCTGCAACTTTTCAAAGATGTATGATGTCAATATTTTGTGATTTGATTGACAAAGGAATTGAAATATTCATGAACGATTTTTCAGTCTTTCGAACTACTTTTGAATCTTATTTGGAAAACATAGTAAAAGTTCTGAAAAGATGTGAAGAAACAAATTTAGTTCTTAACTGGGAAAAATGTCAATTCATGGTCACGTAAGGCATTGTACTTGGTCACAAAGTGTCACAAAAAGGGATGGAAGTAGATCAAGCAAAAGTGAAAATTATCGCCGAATTGCAACCACCTACTATCATTATCGATGCGAGAAGTTTTCTAGGTCATGCTGGGTTTTATAGAAGATACATAAAGGATTTTTCTAAAATTGCTAAACCTCTTTGTCATTTATTAGAAAAAGATGCAAAATTTGAATTTAATAAAGAATGTATTAATGCTTTTAATATTCTAAAAGAAAAATTCATAACTGCACCTATCATTGTTGCACCCGATTGGAATAAATCTTTTCGAATTAATGTGTGATGTAAGTGATTTTGCAATTGGAGCCGTATTAGGACAAAAATATGAGAAAGTTTTCAAAGTTGTATATTTTGCTAGTAAAACTCTCACCGAAACACAAAGAAATTACACTACCACCGAGAAAGAGCTTCTAGCTAAGTATATGCCTTCGATAAATTTAGACCTTATCTTCTGGTACTAAATGCATCATACCGATCATTCTCGTTATTAAATATATATTATCTAAGAAGGATTCTAAACCTAGACTTATAAGATGGGTTTTACTTCTACAAGAATTTGATTTTCAAATAGTAGATAGAAAATGAACCGAAAACCAAATTGCCGATCATTTGTCTCAGAATTAAAAATGATATTATTTCGGAAGAAAATATAAATGAGAAATTCCCCGATGAATCTTTATATGTTATTCAAAGATGCAAAACAGCATGGTATGCTGATATTATTAATTATTTAGTTAGCAATATTTTGCCTTATGACTTGGATAACAAATTTATTAAGAAATTTAAATATGATGCTAAATCATATATTTGGGAAGAACCTTATTTATTTAAAATTGGAAGAGATTCTATGATTCGAAGATGTGTACCGTATGAGGAAACTTTTGCTATTATTCAAAAATGTCATGATTCCGATTTTGGAGGACACTTTGGCATGATAAAACTCGCATTTAAAATTTTAAATTTCGGTTTTATTGGCCTACCTTATTTAAAGATGTGAGACATTATGTGAAAACATGTGATCGATGTCAAAGGATGGGAAATATATCTAGGAAAGTTGAAATGCCTTTAAACTAGATATTGGAAATTGAAATTTTTGATATATGGGGTTTAGACTTTATGGGACCATTTGTTGCATCATCTGGAAAAATTTATATTTTATTAGCAGTTGATTAAGTTTCAAAGTGGATTGAAGCTGTTTCTTTACCAAACTGTGATTCCAAAAGTGTTTCAAAATTTTTGAAGAAAATGATATTTTCAAGATTTGGAATGCCTAAGGTAATTATCACTGATGGTGGAAGTCATTTCAGGAATATAAGAATTCAATCTTTATTACAAAAATTTGGAATCAAACATAGAATTGCAATCGCTTATCACCCACAAACTAGTGGAATGGTCGAAGTATCAAAAAGAGAAATTAAAAGAATTTTAGAGAAGACTGCTAATCCTAAAAGAACTGATTGGGTCGATAGACTTGATTTTGCATTATGGGCTTATATAACAGCTTATAAGACACCAATCGGAATGTCACCTTACCGGTTAATTTTTGGTAAACATTGTCACTTACCTGTAGAACTTGAACATAAAGCTTATTGGGCGATAAAGGAGTTTAATTTTAATTTAAATAAAGTAGGAGAAAAGCGATTATTGCAACTAAATGAGATGGAAGAAATAAGAAAAGAAGCATATGGAAATGCTAGGATTTATAAAGAGAAAATGAAGATGTTGCATGATAAGAAAATTTCAGGAAAAATTTTTGAACCTGAACAAAAAGTATTATTGTTTAACTCTCGTTTAAGACTTTTTCCTGGAAAATTAAGATCTAAATGGATTGGACCCTATTTAGTTGAGAAAGTATGCCATTATGGAGCTGTGGATATTAAAGATCCCAATACAGGAAAAATTTTTAAGGTAAATGGAGTAAGATTGAAGCCTTATTTGGGAGATATTAAGAAGATTTATAAAGAGGCTTATGAATTGAGTCAACCTGATTAAATATTTACTTAAGTCGGGCTGACAACATTAAACCAAGCGCTTTGTGGGAGGCAACCCATAAATATCTTATGTTTTGAGTGTTTTTATGTTTTAATGTAAGGTTATGCCTCGATTTTGATTAATTTTATATTACTTTAGAAAAATTTGATGCTCATAAGTCTTTGTTGACTTAGGCTGAAAATAATTTTGAAGTGTGCAAGATTTATGAATTGGATCACTCTATTCTGAATATGAGTAAAAAGGAGATCAAGTTAACCTTTATTATGATAGTTTACAATGTGAGTTATCGAGTCTAAATTACTCTTACCAGTATAATTTACCTATCTTGGAGAACAAAATTTTGAAATTTGACGATTAGGCGAAACGGAGTTGAACATAGTGCCGACGCCTAGGCGCCAGAATTCGGTGCCTAAGCGCCAGAATCATGCTATGTATCAATACGTCCGGCGCCTAGGCGCGAAATTTGATGCCTAAGCGCTGCGGTTACTGGATCGTGAAAAACTGAAAATTTTCAGTTCTTCACACGATTTTCCCCTTTAAATCAACCTATCTTCTTCCCTAACCATCAAGCAATCAGAATTACGTCCCTTGCACTTCATTCTTGAGAGATTTGAGAAATTTTGAAGAAATGGAAGGAAGAAATCATGTCGAAGAGGCTAGGGACAAGGTCTCAAGGGATCCTCAATCCTACTTCAATGGTTTCATCGCAGTAAGTTTGGAGAAAATTTCTAGTCATTTGGATAAGTTTGAAACTGATTTTAAATGCATTGGAGATCGCCTTCATGAGATGTTTCATCAAGTTGAACATCTAGAATGGCAAATGAAACTTCAATTTGATCATTTTACGGCTTATCAAGATGCTCAAGTTGAAATGTATGCGAAGAACAAGTGGGTTGACGAAAAGATGGCTACGGATTTCCCAAGAGCGTTAGTGTTCTTTCCAAGTGGAATACACAATTTGCCTTGTGAATATTAGATATTCTGGTAATGAGATAGTTATTATGGTTTGTTGAGTCAATGTATCGATTTAGAGAATCGATTGTGTTTGTGTATTTGCTTTCATGTTCAATGTGTGTTGTTTTTGCTAGGAAATTGTTATGTTTAAGTGTGTATTAGGAACTTGAATAAAATATAGTACTTACCAGGAATATATTGAGTCAATATTGAAGGTTTTAAATGGAAATTAGTGAGTTTGATTGAAACCTTATGTTTGATTGGTGGATTTAATATTTAAATTTTATAAATTTTTGAAAAATGATGTGGAAGTTAGAAATTGAAGCCCTACTCTAATATGAGTAATTGGAAGTTGAATTTATGAATTTTGGTGGAAAATTAAATTAAAATTTTTTTTTTTGTGAAAGGCGATTCTGGCGCCTAGGTGCCAGAATTCGGCGCCTAAGCACCAGTTCGGCCTGTACCCGAGAATTTACTTAAATAACCACCAAAAGCCATTTTTGACGCCTAAGCTTCATCTTCTTCCCCATTTTCGCAAAAATACATCCTCTAGATCCATTTTGAGATCAAAACATCAAGGATTAGAGCGCGAAACCACTCAATTTCTTCGTCTCAAGGTCAGATCTACACATTAAACCATTTATTTTAGATTTTCACCATAGATTTTCCTAATTTTGCTAAGAACCAAAATTTTGAAAGAATTTTTTTTTATTCTTAGTAATTTCTTTGGATTTTTAAACTTATTTTAAGTTTTATAGACTTAAAAAGAGTTTAAATCTTTGATTTCTAAATTTGTTCTTGTTTTCTTTCACGTTTAGATGGATCCAAAATCTAAACGCGGAAAGGCACGAAATAACTTTGATAGCAGCAAATTTTCTACTCTGGCTGCGCATTTTTGCTTCCATGAATTTGCAATGTCTAGAAAGTTCATTTCTGAACAACGTTTCTATCATCCTGGAGAAATGATCAAAAACACTATCATTGCACCCAATTGGCAACGATTCTGTTATTTCACTGTTGTTGCTGTTATCCCGATTGTTCGAGAATTTTATGCAAATTTTCTGGATGTTGAAGATTATGAAGTCATTGTTAGAGGGATCGAAGTAGGATTTAGTCCAGAAAGAATCAACATATTTTATGGCCTGCCACCGACTTCTGAGTGCTATTATTCTGGATTATCACCATCTGAGGGAGATTTGGATATGATTAATGCTTTTTTTATTGACGGTACTGGATCTTGGAAGATCAAGAACGGAAAGAGGGTAAACTTCAAATCCTCCAAATTAAATGGTATTTCTAAAGCATGGCACTACTTTATTTCTGCAAGATTGTTACCTTCCAACCACCCGAGTGAAGTGACTAGAGATCGAGCAATCTTAAACTACCGCATTCGGAGAGGAAGCCTATCGATGTCGGGAGCATTATTTATGATTCTGTGGATTCTACTGCGAGATCCAGCACTTCTGTTGGATTGGGATTTCCATCTCTGATATATTCACTATGTGTTAGTAATGGAGTCACTGCTGATATTTCTGAAGAGAAGTTAAAGTCTACTAAGCCAATTGGGCAGGAGAGTATTAGTATTTATGATCGTCTTCGAGGGAAGAGATCGACCGCTCTTTCTACTTCTGCACATACTTCAGGTAGACCTTCTACTTCTAGACCCTCTACTTCTGCTGAGCCACCATCAGATTTCTGGGAATCAATGCATGATCAGTTTTTAGAGCAGCAGCAGGAGTTATTTCAAACTCACTACAGGATTGATACTATTGATAGGAAACTAGATCATTTATCTGATTATACCCAGAGGAAAAGTAGTTATGATGCCTAGTATGATTAAGCCCTAGTTAGATTTTTGAAGGGTGAATTAGATGTTAGTTTTCATACTTTTCCTAGTTTCACACCATTTGTTGATCCTAAGGACGTAGAATTTTCCTTTGGTAATGATGATGATGATGAGGCTACAACCAGTGACTAGTAGTTATAGATCTTTATGTTGTGTTACTCTATTAGTTTGTTTTGTTTGGATTGTTTGTTTAGTTTCGTGTTTGATGTATGTTGACTGATTAGTGATAGGATTCTATTGTGTTAAGACTGAAGTTAGAGTTAATTTATATGTTTGTTTTTAGTCTACAGTTTAGTACTTAGTAATTTTGCTCTGTTTTAATTCTGTTTCGAAGGGTGGCCTCTAAAGTAGAATCTTATCCCTAGAAACACGGGTGTTGACCTCATTTTTGATGAGGTCTTCTCTTCTTCTCTTTAGTACTTAGGATCTAGCCTTAGGCTTTTCCTTTGACTATCTTAGAGGACTAGAATTGGGATCCACCATCTAGAATTTCAAACCACTTCTTAACTCCCTACAAACTCCACAAACTTGACCGTAGACCCCTAATCACCTAGAGGGTCGAAATCAAGTGTGGAAGTTTAAAGGATGAGTTCCTATGGGACTCTTCGGCCTTAGGACCGCCTCCGGTGGCCCGGTCTAGTGAAGGGGCTGACTTACACACACACTACACTCATACACTACACTTCCATACACCTCTTAAAACCACACCTATACCTAACTCGACCTCCCGACTCATGTAAGTGATTCACATGGATGGTCCTTAACCCCTAAGCCCTCGGCTAAGAGGGTTAGGAACAACATAAGTGGTGCCTCAAATGAGTCCCTTCATGGCTCATGTGGGTTTGATATGGCTTCATGGCTAAACCAAAATGGTTTTATTCCACTTATATTCACCCAATCTTCAATTTTCCAAAATTTCAATTTTGACCCCCGGACCCTACACCCGCCTAACCTACCCAAAACCCTCGAAACCACCCAAAATTTGCAAAATCACCTAAATTACCCAAAATTCCTCAAAATCAATCCTAAACATTCCCACATCACTCAAATTGATCATTCATAGCCAAAAATACCAAAAAATACCTCCCAATACCCTCCAAATACCCAAAATACCCCTCTTAAGTCCCAAAAATCCAAAAATTCAGAAAATTCCCAAAAAATTCCAGAAAATCCCAAATATTCCCAATTTCATTTTGTTCAACTACACCATGGGCCAATTTGGTCAATTTACCCCACTTTTATCAAAACCCCAACTTGACCCATTTTAACCGAAAGTGAACCCAATGTCAAACCTAACCTACCCAATTGACCCAAATTCTGGTCCAATTCAATTCTAAACTTCAATTTAACATCCCCAACACCAATTTAGACCAAGTCCAAGCCCAATTTGATTGGCATTGGGATCCAATTTCACTTTTGGCCTTAAAGCCCAATTTGGACCCATGACCCAAACTTAGCCCAAACTCACCCAATTCAACTCCAATTAACCCCTAATCTTTTCTAAACCTTCCTTAACATTCCCATAAACAAAACACTAACATGATTTGCCCAAAATTTAGACCCAAACCCCACTCAAAATTCAACCCAAAATCAAAAAGCCCAATTTCGACCTAAACCTAAACCTAGCCCAAATAGACCCAAACCCCAAAATCAAAACCTAACCTAAGCCAAAACCTCTTTGAAACACTCCCATAAACATTTCCCAACATTAATTTTGCATCAATTTCAACTCTAGCCCAACTTTGGCCCATGGTAGCCCATTTTGGCCCACCTTAGCCTCTTTACCAAAAGGCCCATATCCAACCAAATTCAAACCCAAATCACCTCAAATTTGTTTCAAACCACTCATGACACATCCCTAAACCAAACTCAACAATTATTTGGCCCAAGCCTTTACCAAAATTTCATCCCAAAATCCATTTTAAAATTCAAAAGCCCACTTTCCTAAACCATTTTAAAAGCCCATCTAAAACCATTTCAATAAGCCCAAATCATCCTAAAGCCCACATGACATTTCCCCTCATCATACTTTCAATTAAACTCAATACCTAAGTCCTAAAATCATCATTAAGCCATTCCAAATCAAGCTTCATGAAAATTCTCCACCAAAATACCAAAATTCCTAAATTCTATTTCCATGAAATCGACTAAACTTTTCCCAAGCCAAATGGAGCCAAATGCAAGCCATGAACAAGCCACATGAAGCCATGGAAGGTTTAACATGTGATCAAGCCATTAATGGCAAAAGGAGGAGCCTCTTTTAAGCCCCCTTAAAAAGGTTTTAACCCTTTTAATGCTTCACCTTAATCCATGATTAATCAAAATATTCATGGATGGTGACCTCTCCACCCTTTTCTAGCCGATTCACCCGATCCTCCCTCAGCCCAAATCAACCATGGGGAGGTGAACCAAGCCCATTTTCAATGGGTCGACCAAACCAAGTGCAAAAGAAGCCACCTCCTAATGCCATTTCGATCCAACCACTTTACACATGTAAGGCTTCAATCGAATTCACTAACTTCAACCCCCGACCTCCCCGGCCTCGAGGGTGACCCCGCTCGCCGGCCGCCACCCGGGCACCGGAAAACGCCATGGCCGAGACATCGGGGAGGAGCCAAACCTCGGAATTCCACCTCGCCGAGCCGCCCCATGCCCAATGGCCACCATAGCTGTTCTTCCCATGCCCGCAGCAGCCGATCCCAACCCTCGCCATCCCCGCGAGGCTCTCCACCACCTCTATTTAAACCCGACCCCTCACGGCCATGAAAGAGAGTTGCATAAACCTTGCCGAAACTCGCCAAAATTGTTCCAAACCCTACTCCACACTTAGAGCAGCTGATCCCCAAGGTCAATTTGCCTTAATCCCCACCGACGTAATCCAATTTCTCAACTAAAATTTCACCCAAAAACCAGACATCTCCTCACAGGCGAGCCAATTCCCAAATCGATTGGTCCTACACCTTCACCGGACCGAGGGAAGAAGTTTCCCACCGAAAGCCCCATCTCCAGGCCACCCGCTTGCTCCAAACTCTCCAAGCTTTGTGATCTGACCGTGGTCACTTTCATAGCTAGACAATTCACCTGTGCCAAGGGACTTCATCCGGAGCTTACTTGGACCCAATCGAAGGCGACACAACTCCTCGCATCGAAGCTTCACTTCTCCGAGCAAAGGTATGGACTCCCTCTTCTTCCCGAGCTTCCAGAGATTCTCATTTTAATTCGAGTCAATTTAAATGCATGTTTACCGTATGGATGTGTTCGTCTCTTCAAGATGAATCCATAGAGCATAAGAACACGAAAATCCATCGAGAATCGAGTAAGTTCTTGTGGTTAGAGTGTGGACGGTCACGGATCGCACCCGCCGTAGACGATGACCAGGAACCGTCGGATCGCGTGCGTATCGGATGGATGGCTCGGATCGCGTCGGACCGACAGATGGTGCGTGAACCGCGGGGCCCCGGTAGTCGAGTCGGATGGCGGCGTCGAACGGGAGCGCGCCGCGCGGTCGTTCGGAGATGCCGAGGATGACAGAGCGCCGCGCGGATAAGTACGAAATTAGGGATTTTTCCGATTTATTTAAATACCGTAACTTTAAAAATCCATATCTTTGTGTAGAAAAATTCTAAAAATAAAATAAAAATACCCTTCGCTTCGACTAACGTGAGGAGAATAATGTGGAAAAGAAATTAATTAATTTTGTACAAGTATTTTATTTTTAATTAATTATTTACTCCCCGCACATTTTCAATTCTCCATGCATTCATACAATTCACCATGGCATGAGAGCATAGGGGTTTGAAGCCTCGAACTTGGGAACATTCCCCGAATTTTCCAAGGTCGAGGCCACCCCCGTGAAAAGTTATTGATTTTTCAAATGCATGTTGCCGTTTTGAGTCATTTAATTCCAAAAATTAGCATGTTGTGAAATAAATTCTAGGAAAATTTGGTGATGTTCCTTATGACCAGAGAACCCTAGGAAAAATAGGACTCGGGTTAATTCACTTAAGATAACCCTAATCGGCTTAAACATCCAAAATAGACCCCTAATTAATTAGAGTCGACTATAGATCAAATTGACTTGAAATCAATTCTCCACCGACCTTTAGGATCGGAGGAACCCACCATAAAAGTTTGAAGTCAATTGACTTGGTTAGCCCTACTAAATGGGTCGATTAAGCCATTTAGTCATTTTAAACTTTAAAAATTCATAACTTTCAAAATACCTTTCAAAAATTCACCAAATTGGTTTTGGAGCCTCTCTGATATCAGGGGAATTTAAGAAAATTAAAATTTCAATTTTCTAAAAAAGTTAATTTTTTTTGTATTATTTTAATATTTTAATAATTAAAAAATAATAAAAATCACAAAAATAATAAAATTCACCAAAATGTCATATTTTGATATTTAATCACTTAGGAACAAACCCCATATTTTTCTTAGGTCTATTTAATGAGATATTAAATTTTAAAGCCTTAGGGTAATTTTAAAAATTAAAAATGTATTTTCTAGCATTTTCATTAAAATAATTATAATAAATCAAAGAAAAATCAGAAAATTGTAAAATTTGGTTCTCTGGAATCCTTGATATCAGAGAGAATTTTAAAAATTATAAAATTCATTTTTCAACTTATATTTTATTTTTAAATTAATTAATACTCCGTAACTTAAAATAATTCTAATAAATAAAATATAATTCAAAAATCACAAAAATTGGTCCAAGTGGTCCTCTCGGCATTAGAAATGTCCCATAATTTTCTTAAGGACAGAAATTTTCCCTTGGTCATATTATTAAATTTTCCTCGGAAATCCTTATTTTCCACCAAAAATAATTATATAAATAAATTAAATGCGTAAAAATCACATTTTCTCCTCTAAAGTCTTTATCGACATATGAGTGAAGTAACATAAAAATTTCAAGTTCATTCGAGCTCAATTTAGTGAGTTATGAAATTATTAGGCTTGAAGGGCAAAATGGTAATTAAAATCTTAACCCTTTAATTAAGACTTTAGGCTTAATGAAATTAATAGGCAAAATATTTGATTTTAACTTGATTTGGATGATTGAAATTTAGATAATTAAATGGTAGGAACCTACTAAACAATTTAAAATAATTGAAATAAACCTTAATTAAATAATTATTTAAATTTGGAAGAATAATAAAATTGGAATTATTAAAATAGTGGATATTATTAGGAGGAGATTTATTCTTTAATTTAAAAATCCCTAAATTAATCATCCCAATAATATTTAATTCCTAATTAAAATGATAATCCAAGTTTAAGATTTAAAATGCTAAAAGACTTAATCATTAAATTAAATTAAAGTTAAATTATTTAAAACAAAGTCCTTTAAAATTAAAAATTAAATTAAAAATTAAGAATTAAATTAAAATAAATAAAACTAAATTAAATTAAATTAAATTAAATTAAATTATATTATATTATATTATATTATATTATATTTATTAAATTAAATTAAATTAAATTAAATTAAATTAAATTAAATTAAATTAGATTAAATTAAATTATATTATATTATATTAAATTAAATTAAATTAAATTAAATTAAATTAAATTATATTAAATTAAATTAAATTAAATTAAATTAAATTAAATTAAATTAAATTAAAAGTAAATTAATTTAAATTAAATTAAATTAAATTAAATTAAACTAAATCATATTACATTAAATTAACTTAAGTTAAATTAATTTAAATTAAACCACATTAAATTAAATTAAGTTAAATTAAATTAAATTAAGTTAAATATAAAGACATGAAGAATTCAAAAATAAATCTAAAATAACTTGAACACTATTCCAAACTTAAATCATTAATTTGAACTTAAATTTGAATCACAAATCATTAAATATCATTTTGCCCTTAGGAGTTTTTTACTATTATAACTCCTAAATGGAGTATCAAGTGAAATGACACTTCACTCATAAGGATATTCAAACATCCCAATTTACTAAGCAAGAAATAAAACTTAACTCGAACACCCTGGATGATTAATTCACTTGAATAATAGAATTCATTTGGACTTAGGACAATTCCCGAAATATCGAAAAGATGTTTAAGATTCGTCTTAAACACTTCCTCAATATGATGGAATGTCCTTAAGAACAAATTGAGCTTAGTTGTTCTTCGGTGAAGAAAATCATCCTTAAAACCGAAATCGAAGACCTAGACGTCATAGGAGATGACTAGCTATAGATTAGAAACTCGGTAGAAAACCATAACCTTTCCCTTAGCTTTACCTAGAACTTACTTTAAATGCTTAAATATTCTAACTCGTGTTTTAAGTGCAGCTTGGGATGACGGGAAGGCCCTCCAGTACGCTTTTATTTTATCGCGATTTACTCTAATCGCATCGCACTTATTTTTCTCGCATGATAAACAACAGCTTGCATGAAAACCTACACCTTTAGGACATAAACCAAAACCGAAACCCATAACTAAATTAAAAGACACTACAAGATAAAATTCACCGCCACAACATTCAAAATATAAAACAACTCAAAATTTAATCACAAACGTAACAACAAAACTACAACTACAACTAAATTAAAACGTCTCATCGAATGATCTGGAATACCTCTGATGATGTAACCCACGTGTTGCTAACGGGATTTCCCACAGCCTAAATGAAAGTGCGGAACTCATTTAGTCGAGTTTAGCAAATTCATCCGGACTAAGTGAATTCGATGAAAATAACTGTGTCGGGATGACGGAACCGCGGGATCTTAATCGGCTCGTTTAATCAACTTTAAGATTTGTTTTAATTAAAACATAAAAACACTTGGAAATTAAGACTTTCTTTAAACCGAACACTTCTCTCATCTCCTCATTTATGATTTCTAAAATTAAACCTCTCGCAACAACAAGGAGCTCGGAGCATGGTGGGCAAGACGGCCATCGTCGTCACAGAAACCGAAATCTACATCAGCAAAACTATTCTTTAGTTTAAACAACAAGCCATAGGATTCGAGGTAGTCCGCTTAGTGCGACATAAATCCTCACCTGTTCTTTTAGGCCTCAGTACAGCCTCGTCGTGCAATATAAACCCTAACTCGCTTAGGATTCCGAGGTCGTCGTCCGATACGGCGTAAATCCTCCCATCTTTCAGGTTATTTGCACAATTAAGTGATTATGTAAATGTAATTCCTATAATTAATTGGCAGGATCGAAACTTAAATAAATTTATTTACAAAATTCAAAGGCCAACATTAGGATAGTCTGGGAAGTCATCGAGGTTCACTTCGGGTCCGTGACATCCCCTACTTCTCTTCCTTTCGGACTCCTAAAATAAAATGTTCCAAATTTGATCCATTCCCTATCGAAATTCCAAAATTCAATCCCTCGAAAACTTAAACTTTGAAATTTTCGAGAGCGTAATCTACCGATTATTATCGAGAGTTTTCTTAGGTGATTTCCGTCACTTAAGATGTAATTAACTATAGGGGCTTGCCTTATAGTGGAACTTTAAGAACCCGTGTAATATAAACCCCGCTTAATTCATTTATATTAAGCTGTGGAACTTGTCGGCTTATAAAATTGGTTCGCAGTACCAAACGGATGGCACAAACCTTTCTAGTTTATTTAATCGAGCCCCATCATCAAGCAAGTGTGTCTATTCTTCGAGATAGATACACGGCTCGTGGTGCGGCGCTCTTTATATAAACTATTCGTGGATGTGAGATCGGCTTGATTTCATATCTTAAAATTTTCAAATTTAAAATTATTTTCAAAATCAAATACTACTTTTTCAAATTATTTATTTAAATTAAATTAAAAATTCGCCGACAATTTCTGTAGGCGACCTCTTTTCAAAAATACAACACCACAAACACATAACCTAAAAATATGCCGACAATTTCTGACGACTCCGCTGGGGAATAGTTCCTCTCTCCATTTTAATCAAATAGTTCTGCTTTCAAAAATCGGTAGTGTATCCATGTCCCTAATGGATCAAACTACCCTTCTTTCCGTTGGAATACTATGTTCATTTCTGTCTCGAACGAGTATAGCCAACATTCTCTCGGATTTAGGAGCCATCGCTTAGACACCCCTAAACAGAGAGGTTCCGAGATCCTTTTACCTCATTTCGAGGTGGGGCGGACCCCCAATAGGTGTTAGTTTAGGGGTAATCCTTCGAGTCGAGAAGTCTTGCATAAGACTTTCTTTTCCTTTCTAATTCTGAATCAGATTCGTTACCTTCTCTACACCTTTGAACATTCCGTTCTAAATAAACAAACCTTCTAATGAACGACTCTTTTAATAAATATACATGAACAAGAATGTGTTCGGACTCTTTTCGATTCATTTCTTTTCGTCCCGATGAGAAGGAGCACAACTTGGGACCGACAATCGAATCTACCTTGCGAAATGGAAGCCCCAAAACCGATTTTCTCCTTCACCAACGGACTGGACTTCGCCGTTTACAAGGATGAGCCGCCCGACAATGGGATCATCCGGCTTGGACAAGGATTCGAGAATACAAATGTCAAGATCGCCGACGTTACCCTTTTCGCACCGATGGACAAAGTGTCGAAACCGAGAAACCCATGATCGAGTTCAACCTAAAATCAACTCAAGAATCTCCCCTCTCGCAAAGGGTTCCAGCTCGAGAGGAACACCGCCGTCCAAAGGAGGACCGTTATCTCTACCCCCACCGGTCTAGTCGTCTCCGCACCTACCCCGGCTCCCGCCAAACCGAAGGGGAAGGAAGTCCAAATTTGTAACGAGCATGTTACCGTGGAGGGTACTGATTTCCGTGCAAGACCTTCGTTTTGAAATTGGGTCCAGCCTCAAGGGTTCCACCCCTAACACGGACCCGCGAGGAGAAATAGAGGCAGGAAGATTGCTAGGAAGGCCGTAGCCGCCGAAGTCGCTTTCCTAGAAGAAATTCCCGAGTACACACCATTACCCGAATACATACCATCGTCCGAGTATACACCCCTTTTGGAAGGGAGCAGCATTCCATCCCCTTTCCGCCGCAACTCGACGAGGAGAATGTCCGCAGGATTGCCTCTACATTACCTCGGCCCGCATACTATAACGACAACGAAAAGAAGAGGGCTAGGGTTACGCGACTCGCCCGATTACGCATCGTGATCGAAAAGTTAGCGAAGAAGGAAAGATGCCCCGTGTCGGAAATTTTAAGAAGGATAGGGCGGGTGCCGCCCAAATCTCATCTTGGGCCGAGAATAGAATCTACTATCGCTGCAGTAAGAACCAAATAAGAAAATGAAGGCTAGCCCACCCGTTGTTGTTTCGGTTTACGTATCGTGGAGGATACCACCTTCCAAAGATTCGACCGACGGACCTTCCGGTCCCAGGCCTTCGTCGCTAGAATGATGGTATGGCGTCCCACTACCGGCCAATTAAGACCGAAACAACGACCGTAACAGAAAGTCTCGTTAGGAGACTCGAGTCCGAGGAAAGTGCTACCGCAAGAAAGGGAACTCATGAGAAAGAAACTCGACCATTGTCACATGAAAACTGCAAGGATGTACAGAAAAGACCACTAGAAGATGCTATGCAAAAACTAAGAATTGATATTCGGCGACTAGCGAGGGAAAGTGAGGAGAAATTCGGAGATGAAGTTGACTCGTCAGAGTTCATGGATGATGAGTATGCAAAAATTAACATGGTAGAAACACGAGCTTCATCAGCTTCACAAGGTGCTCCCGCAATATGCAGAAAGAGAGGAGCCTGAAGTAATGAGGAGGCAACTTCAAGAGAAAGATGATACGATCACCCGGATGGCGAAAAGGATGGAAGTGATGGTTGTAGCCCTAGCCACTCTCCGCAGTCGTGTTCAACCCCAAAGAGAAACACCCCGGGAAGTTATTCACATTGTAGACGGAGGAAAGGAGATTACATCCGTCAACGGGGATGATCAATTAAAGAAGGATGCAACACAAAGCATGATTCTGGAGAAGGATATTAAGAGCTTGGTAGAACAGCAGGTGCGAGAAGCCTTAGCACAATCAAAGAGCGGGACATCCATTCGGACGGGTAGACCTTACCCCGAGGAATTCAACGCTGTCCAATATCCGAAGGGCTTTGTACCACCTCTGTTCAAGACCTTTGTTGGAACCGGAAACCCTCGGTAGCATGTTGCACATTTTCGTGCCGCTTGTTGCAACGCCTGGTGGAAGTGATGCTTTACTCTTCCGACAATTTGTCGCTGCACTCGTCGTGGATCGCCTTTGATTGGTATGCGGAATTACCAAACGGTTCGGTGAAGACATTTTCGTAATTAGAGAACCTCTTCATCAAGCGATTTGTCGGAGCTCAAGCACCACATCACTATAGGTGATTTAGTGGTAGAGAAGCGTAGCCGAATGAAACCTTGGTGGACTACATACTTCGATGGAGGAACCTAAGTATGAAGTGTGAGCCACAGCTACAAGAACAAGATGCGATCGGCATTTTACTAAAAAGCATCCATGGCCCGATAAGCACTTCTCCTCAAGGGATTTACTATTAAGACTTTCGAGAAGTTGTTAAGCAAGGCCGGAAGCTTGCAAGAGGAGGCGAAGCAATTAAGTTTCACCGATAAAACAGATAAACGAAGCCCGTGAAAACCTTCGAAAGAAGTCCGGACCGTTGCAGCTAGCCGACAAAGGCAAGCAACCGATACAAATATCGTCGAACGGCCGCAAAGAATCCTCAACAGCAATTACCAAGAACCCCGACCCAGCTATCGCTCATCTCAACAAGATGAACAACCGCCTCGTCCGCAACGTACGTTAAGGGAGCTTCGAGCGAGGAGTATCCGTTCAAGAATGAGACAAGTGCCGAAAATGTTCCGCAGCTTGATGAAGACTCCGCATTTCCAACTACCGTAACCTAAGAGACCGAAGAAGTCGACAAGAAAGGTGATCCCAACTTTTGCCCTTACCACCGGATGCTTGGGCATAAGATAGAAGATTGTATTACCTTCAAGAGTTGGCTCAACGACAATCTTCGGAAAGGGAATATAACGATCCCGAAGGAGTACATGAAGGAACCCCGTAAAGGAGGTTCCGTCAATGTTATCTCGACGGATCTCGTTGTTCCGATAGATCCCTATGCGACCGATGATGGATGGACTACCGCTTGGACAAAGTCTTCGAAGAAGATTTTAGATCACATCCAAACCGCTTCAAGGCAAGCCTCAATTCAGAGTTCGAAAACTGTCAAGCCGGCGCTATCACTTGCGATAGAAGAACCACCTCAACAAGAGACGGCTGAAGAAAAGAAGAAAATTAACAAAGAAAAGAAGACTGAGGCACCTAAGGCTAGACTAGGGGCTGCTTATCCTAGGATAGTTGTTTCCGATTCGGGGAGAAATCCCTCGAACCTCCGACTCCGTATGATTATTTCGCTCACTCCGGTGGGATCTTATAATGACGAGGGTTATGGCGTTGGCTACGTTTTCGACCGTTTCTAACGATTACGTAACTAGCGACAATCAACCTAATCCGGACGTCGATTCCGATACAAATAACAATTCTCAAATCATACACAATCTCGACGATCACAATGATGAAGAAGACATCCACCGTGAAGGCTACGAGAGTTCAACAAGCAACGAATCTATTTGCGAGTTTCGAGGAGCTCCAATCACAATAGAGTTAGAGCCTTCGTACTCCGAAGCTAATCCCGGAGAACCCGTCGTCCCGATTCAGAAAAGACACCAGCAGAACTCAATGCTAAATTCGAAGAAATCAGCGAAGTCAACTTAAGAAGTGGAAGAGTTCTACCTCCGAGAATGGGTCCAAAAGACAAAGGAAAGCGGTGGTCGTTCAGGAAGAACCAACCCCGCAGAAGAAATACCCATTCGAGAAGAAAACGAGGCACATGAAAACAAAGTGGATTACAACGTGCTAGCCCATCTTAGGAAACTACCACCAAACCGAGCATCTACGACGCTCTCATCTTATCAAAGGAGATGAGAGAAGCTCGATCAAGGCCTTAATCGATCCGAAATTTGCTTAGCTCAAATGGCCGGAGAGTCCCTAGATGAGGTTTGCTCGTTAAAGGAACAACGAGGTGTTACCTTCACTGACGACGACCTACTACTGGGACGACGAGACCACAACCGACCGTTGTACATTTCGCTTACAATCGGGAAGTTTACACTCTCCGAGTATTGGTGGATCCGAAGCATCAATCAACATAATGAATCTTCGAACGCTAGCATACTTGGAAATTGATGCTCGCGAGCTTCGAGGCGGACAAAATGTTATTAAGAGGATTCAACCGTAAAGGAGAAAGAGCCCTCGGCTCAATAACACCGCTAATAAAGACCGGTGACTTAGCAAAGACAACCGCGAAATTTCACATAATCGATTCGGAAAAGTCGTTCAACGCTCTACTCGGGCCGACCATGGATACATGAAAACAAGGATGGTACCATCATCTCTACATCAATGCATCAAATACTACGATGGAGGGGAACAGAGTGTATTAAAGGTGACTTACAACCGTTCTCCGTACATGAAATCGGAATCCATGAAGATGCAGCTTATTATGCACCTCCGAAGAAAACAGATCTTCTCCGGAGATACTATAACAAATGAAGCAAAGGAAATTTGGGACAACGAAGAACCCGAAGTTCTAGTCCAACGAGTCACTCACCACTCCCTTACGACGAGATGGTGAAGGTTTCTCCACAACTCGCATCCGAGGACGAGGCCGGGGACGAGGTCGTGGCGTAGACATTAGAACGATCGGACGGAGGAAACCGACCATCAATGTCGATCGGGAAGATAGTTCGAAGAAGAAAAAGAAATCAAACAAGAAGCAACGACAATAAGTCGAAAGAAGCCGCAATTCAAAATCCCTATCGAAGATGAAAGAAACGAAGAATATAAATCGATGTACGAGAAGATTAACCACTATGTACATACTATGACCCTGACCCCGATCCATTCTAATAAGATCGAGGGTATGGAGGTCAAAGAGGTACGTAGCGGTGGTGCAAAGCCCATCAAATTCTACCATGGTGCTCCTTCCTCCAAAACTGAAAATAATGTACAATTTGAAGATGCTACTTCATCGAATTAATGGAATCGCCTTTCGAGTGGTACTCTCTCCGTGTTCAAAATTTAATTCAGCCGTGGTTTCTTACCTCGACAATGGACAAAAGGTCGATCATAACATTTTGAAAAATTATGGAATAACTCCGGTCGTCCACCCAATTCAAAACATGGTCTCGGATTCGGCACGCAGGATCGACTGACGATACTGAATTTTGCTTGGTTGTCACCTGCGAGTCTAATGAAAACTACATGGAAACTACAGAAGTGCTCGAAGATTTACAAATTGGAGATGCTCCACCAGAGTTCGAAGAGGAGATCAAATCTACAATAGATAGGTTAACAGAAGTTAACTTAGGTACTAGCGAAGAACCTAGACCTACCTTTGTTAGCTCCTTACTCAATAAAGAAGATTTTGAAGAACTAATTAAGTTATTAATGGAATTTAAAGACTGTTTTGCTTGGAGCTACGATGAGATGCCGTGTTTAGCTCCGTAGGTCGCAATCCATAAGCTAGGGGTGGATCCCCGCTTCGTTCCGCCGACAAGGTCCCGAAGGATGCGTCTAGAAATCGAACAACAAGTCATAGCCGAAGTTAAAAAGCTAATAGTCGCTAAATTTGTCCGTGAAGAACAATACCCGACTTGGTTAGCCAACGTGGTACCGACCATGAAGAAGAATGGTCGGATCGAATTTGTGTGGATTTCAGTAGATTTAAACAAGGCATGTCCGAAAGATGAATTTCCTCTACCGATCCCGCAATTAATGATCGACATTGCTTCAACACATGAAATATTCTCATTCATGGATGGATCTTCGTGATACAATCGTATAAAAATGGCTCCGTAAGATGAAAAACTTACAAGCATTCGTAACGCCGATCGGGGTATATTGCTACACAGATGATGCCATTCGGATCGAAGAACGCAGGAGCAACCTACCAGAGAGCGATGACAAGAATTTTTGATGATCTCATCCACAATCAAGTCGAATGCTACGTGGATGATGTGGTCATCAAAAGCAAAGTAAAGGAAAACCACCTCGTATGATTTGAGAATTGTTTTCGAACGATTAAGGCAATTTAACCTTAAGATGAATCCCTTAAAATGCGCCTTCGGCGTCACCTCCGGAAATTCTTAGATTCGTTGTCCGACATCGTGGAATTGAAATCGACCCGTAAAAGATTAAAGCCATCTTAGAAATGCCACCTCCCGTAACCTTAAAACAACTACGATCTTTTCAAGGGAAGCCGGCATATCTTCGACGCTTTATCTCAAACTTGTCGTAGGTGTCAGCCTTTCTCAGCACTAGTTAAAAAGGACGCCAAATTTATTCGGGAAGAGAAATGCCGTAGGGCCTTCGAGGACATTAAACAATACTTAATGACACCTCCCGTCTTAGCAGCCCCGGCCTCGTGTAGACCGCTAATACTTTATACCGCGGCTTTAGACGACTCTCTCTGAGCCCCGTTAGCCTGTGTCAATGATGAGGGTAAAGAAAATGCTCTTTATTACCTAAGCCGTCGTTTATCGCCGACGGAAATGAGGTATCCCGCAATCGAAAAGCATTGTTCGTCCCTGATCTTCGCCGCTCAAAAGCTCAGGCATTACATGCTTTCTCATAAGGTCAACCTGATCTCGAAATTTAATCCGTTGCAATACTTGATGACCCGTCCAACGCTTTCCGGCAGACTTGCCAGATGGTCAATGATATTATTGCAATTCGATATAACTTTCGTGCCTCTTCGTGCCGTAAAGGGACAAGTCTTAGCAGACTTCCTCGCAGCACACCCTTTGCCGGTAGAATCGCCTCTCAATGATGACTTGCCAGATGAACAAATAATGAACCTAGAAGGTCCTGATGATCGACGTTGGGAATTATATTTCGATGGAGCATCTTCAGCACATAAAGACGAAGAATCGCAAGTGATAAGTGCTCGGTAAGGCAGTGGATCGGACTAATCTTTATAACACCGGAGCGGGGGATGTTAAGTTACTCCTACCACTGGACAGAGCCGTGCACAAATAACGAAGCGGAATACGAAGCCCTCATAACGAGACCGGAATTAACTATTCAAATGGGTATAACAGTACATCAACATCTACGGGGATTCGCAATTAATCATTCAACAAATCGCCGACAATACGTAATTTTAAAACCAAGACTCGAGCAATACTTCCAAGTATGCCATACAAATTGTTGGAACAGATTCCGAATGTGACGATCTACAAAATTCCCGAAAAGAAAACGCTTTAGCGGATGCGCTAGCCCGTCTCGCAAAAGAATTTGCCCGTTTGCAAGATGAATCAGTGGAAGTGCTCGGTTCACTGACGTCAGTCCTATCACAGCTCGACATAGACACAATACACAAATCAAAAAAGGAAAAAGGATCAATCGCAAGCAAGTGACGTAAAATACGTAAGATCGGGCGACAACCATTAATAGATTACCTGCAGACAGAAAACTACCGGATGATAGGTCGTTAGCCCATCGTATCAAGAAAAGAACTCCGTCCTACGCATTAATAAACAATACATTATACGAAGGTCTTTTGATCGATGTGGCTAAGATGCCTAAGCGGGTCCGAGGCTCGTGAAATTGTTAAAGAGATACATTCGGGACTCCGTGGCGCTCACCGACCGGGTCCAAAGATGAAAATGAAAATTAAAAGATTAGGGTACTACCGGCCCTCGATGATGACCGACCGCATGAAAATCGCCAAGAGCCGTCATCGTGCCAAGTGCACGGAGTGGTTCTACACCAACCTCCAAATGTGCTACATCCGACACTCGCATCGTGGCCATTCGAATGTTGGGGCACGATATAGTGGGTCCAATAGAACCACCGTCGTCAAAAGGACATCGCTTCATTCTTGCAGCTACAGATTACTTTTCCAAGTGGGCAGAGGCAGTTCCACTCAAAGAAGTGAAGGCACACCACGTGCTACAGTTTTTTAAAAACCAAGTTGTCTACCGTTTCGGGGTGCCGCGCAGGATCATCTCGGATAATGGGTCGCATTCGAAGCACGCAAATCAACAATTTTGTCGTGAGACACGAATCGACTGGCGATATTCAACAATTTACTACCCAAGAGCAAACGGCCTCGCTGAGGCTTTTAATAAAACTCTCGTTCAAATTTTAAAGAAAACCTTGGACGATAATAAGAGAAATTGGCACGAGAAGTTGTTAGAAGCCTTATGGGCCTACCGGACAACCTTCAGAACTCCTACTCAAGCTACACCTTACGCTCCGGTGTATGGGTCCGAGGCAAGATGTTACCCTTAGAAGTCCAAACCTTCCTTCACTCGAGATTGCAGTTGCAAACAAACTCACGACGAAGAGAATGCCGATTACGACTAGAAGAATTGGAAAGCCCGGAAGGGAAGAGACTTGCAGCACAGACAGAAATTTAGAACTATACCAAGCTAAGATGGTTCAAGCCCATGACAGACCGGGTCCGCCTAAGAACCTTTAAGGTTGGTGACTTAGTTCTCGTTCTCAAAGACCTATTCTCGCGCACCGCAAGATAGGAGGAAAATTTGAACCCACTCGGGAAGGACCATTCGTGGTCGAGGCGCCTACTCGAGAGGCTCCTACCGCCTAGTGAACCGCCAAGGAGAACGACATATGCTTCCGATCAATGGACGATACTTGAAAAAGTATTACGCTACCCGATGTTTCGAAGGAGTGAATTTTCCATCCCTAGAAGCACGGGTGAAGTAATTACTTATGACCGGGTCCGAACCCAAAAATAACAAAAAATGTGCTAAAATAAATAAAATCATGATAATAAAGTTTTCTTTGTTTTCTCTCTTCCAAGTCAAAATCTCTTTCCCGATCTTTTCCCACTTCATTCTTGTTGAATATAAAAATAAAAATTTTTTGTCTTTAATAAACATTTTCTTAATGTTCTTGTTCTTAAGTATAGCCCCCGATCCTTTTCCTTGTCTTTTCGCAGGAAATGTCGACCGGCGGCTGGGTCCCGAACTTTAGAAATGGCGTAAGCCTCGCACTCAATGAAAAGAGGGTGAAGGATGGAGCGATAACGAGATCGACTCGTACTTCGCACCGCAGCGCTCGCAATACGAGGAAAGTGACCGGGTCCCGATTGACCGAGAGGAATTGCCCGCCGGACAAGAATGAAAGTGGGTGGCCCAAGCCACCAATCCAGCAAGCAGAAAAGAAAAACGTACACTAAAGAAGACAAGAGAATCAAATCCGTAGTCGCTACGACAGAGGGCGTACTTACGCGCCGCGCCCACGTAAACTCGAGAAGTACGAAGAGCTACTCTCACAAAGAACTCAACGGAGAAACAAAAATCGCCGTATCCGCAAGATGCTAACTAAATTAGCAGCGGACCAGCGCGACGAGGAAGTTGCTACCGCGCAAGACATATACTTCGAGGATACCGGTTCGCCGAGAACCCGAAAAAAGGAGACCGAGCTCCCGTGACGACGAAGAGACCGGAGAAATCTCAAGAGGAACGTAAGAAAGAAGGCTATTACGCCACCGCATGAAGCCACCGGTAATGCATGACCTTGTTGCGGTAGCAACCCCGGAGGATGTCCCGACGGACATCATCCCCGAGGAGCCGAGGTATGCGGGAGAACGTGAAGGGATCGAGCCATATATCCCACAAGACGTCACCGTGCCTCGCCATTTGCAAATTATACCGAATACGAGCTAGAAAGAATACGTAATGTCCGAAGAAAACTTTTGAATACTTCGAGAGAATCGAGAGGCAGGAGGATCAATATACTCAAGGCCTCGAGCTACATACGTACGTGTTCTCGAATATGAACAACAACAAATCGTGGATCGCATCCGGATTTGAAAAAGATGGGCCGAGCAGTGTCGCTTAAGAGAAAACACTTACTCGTAACCCCGGAGATGGATGCCGGAAAGGGGAGAATTACAATACAATGTGGATGCCGCTATAACTTCGCGTAAGACAGAAAGGAAACCCACCGGGATACTCCGTCATGGCCAGGTGGATCCAATGCCATTAGTCATTAAAAGGATGGTAAAAAGAATGATAACATGGGGGGTATTGCCGACAGATTGCATACCCAACGCTTGCATCATCAATATTTACAAGAAGGGTGACCGTATACCCCCGCACATAGATCACCACGACTTTGTCGGACCTTCTCGCACGTCTCTTTTATGAACGAGTGTAATATCATGTTCGGATCCGACCTCCGGATAGCGAGCCCAGTGAGTTCCGAGGGCCAGCAAAGATACCATTACCGGTAGGTTCCGTCATGATACCGAAGGGCAACGGAGCGTATATCGCTAAGCATTGCATACCGAGAGTACCAGATGAAGCGGATCTCGGCTACTTTCGAAGGATGGACGACAGAAAGCACCTTACCACTTCCGACCTGCACCCGGAGTTAGAGAGCCTCCGCCTTACGAGCCGTGAGCTACATGGAAAATATCACACCTCCAACGTACATCCATACGACATCCTTGCCAAGGATGGCTTGGAAGGTGATGTTATCGACCATGTACCTCACTATTCGGACATGGATTTTCGACGTGATACCCTTTTGGATGAATCGACAAAGATCATACATAGTCCGTTTTGAGTCTATATGGATTGTATGAGATGTATTCCGGATCGAGTTGTACGATGTATCTTCAACGATGATTGGAATGAAAGTGACCATGTCACAATTTTGGCCTTCACCTCTTTTGTGCAAATTGACCGGGAAACGCCATTAAAAGTTAAATGAACTTCGAACAAAGAACGAAAAGAAACAAAAAGAATAAAAGAAAACTTTCCTTAAAATCTAAAAAATGATAAACTCCAAATTCACGATAAAATAAAATTTGAATCGATAAAAGACAAACAAAATGACCACAAAATCTCAATCAAATTTCAAATTCAATCTTTCCAAATTTCAAATCAAATCTCAATCAAATTTCAAATTCGATCTTTTCGCATCTCACATCAAACCTCGACTCAAATTCAAACTTACCCTTCCAAATCGAAGTCCAACTCCGTTCTACTCTCTCCCTTGTCTGGGAAGGAAGCGGTTGATTCCATTGACACGGATCGAATCTGATGGCGAGGAATCACATTCAAGCCAAACCAGCAACTTTCAATCAATTCTTCTGAATGGGATATGTAACATCTACATATTCCCTCCTAATCTATTTACTTCCATGAAAGTCTTTTACAACTTTCATGAAATTCTCGAAACACCAAAATTCCACACTTTTCAAGTCAACACTACAAATCGTTGCAAAGTCAATTACCCATCAAAATCAAATTTTTGAGGTTGAGGATTTTACATCCAATACCGCACTGCTTTAGGATTCTCTCCCTATTGCACTGAAATACATCAAAATCAACTTTTTGAGGTTGAGGATTTTACATCCGAAACCGCACTGCTTTAGGATTCTTTCCCTATCGCACCGAAATACATCAAAATCAACTTTTCGAGGTCGAGGATTTTACATCCGATACCGCACTCGCTTTAGGATTCTTTCCCTATCGCACCGAAATACATCAAAATCAACTTTTCGAGGTCGAGGATTTTACATCCGATACCGCATCGCTTTAGGATTCTTTCCCTATCAGCACCGAAATACATCAAAATCAACTTTTCGAGGTTGAGGATTTTACATCCGATACCGCACCGCTTTAGGATTCTTTCCTATCGCACCGAAATACATCAAAATCAACTTTTCGAGGTCGAGGATTTTACATCCGATACCGCACTCGCTTTAGGATTCTTTCCCTATTGCACCGAAATACATCAAAATCAACTTTTCGAGGTCGAGGATTTTACATCCGATACCGCACCGCTTTAGGATTCTTTCCTATTGCACCGAAATACATCAAAATCAACTTTTCGAGGTCGAGGATTTTACATCCGATACCGCACCGCTTTAGGATTCTTTCCCTATTGCACTGAAATACATCAAAATCAACTTTTCGAGGTCGAGGATTTTACATCCGATACCGCACTCGCTTTAGGATTCTTTCCCTATTGCACCGAAATGCATCAAAATCAACTTTTCGAGGTCGAGGATTTTACATCCGATACCGCACCGCTTTAGGATTCTTTCCCTATTGCACCGAAATACATCAAAATCAACTTTTTGAGGTTGAGGATTTTACATCCGATACCTGCACTCGCTTTAGGATTCTTTCCCTATTGCAGCCGAAATACATCAAAATCAACTTTTCGAGGTCGAGGATTTTACATCCGATACCGCACCGCTTTAGGATTCTTTCCTATTGCACCGAAATACATCAAAATCAACTTTTCGAGGTTGAGGATTTTACATCCGATACCGCACTCGCTTTAGGATTCTTTCCCTATTGCACCGAAATACATCAAAATCAACTTTTCGAGGTCGAGGATTTTACATCCGATACCGCACTCGCTTTAGGATTCTTTCCCTATCGCACCGAAATGCATCAAAATCAACTTTTTGAGGTTGAGGATTTTACATCCGATACCGCACCGCTTTAGGATTCTTTCCCTATCGCACCGAAATACATCAAAATCAACTTTTTGAGGCCGAGGATTTTACATCCGATACCGCATCGCTTTAGGATTCTTTCCTTTTGCACTCGAAATACATCAAAATCAACTTTTCGAGGCCGAGGATTTTACATCCGAGACTGCACTGCTTTAGGATTCTTTCCCTATTGCACTGAAATACATCAAAATCAACTTTTTTGAAGTTGAGGATTTTACATCCGAGACTGCACTGCTTTAGGATTCTTTCCCTATTGCACTGAAATGCATCAAAATCAAATTCTTGAGGTTGAGGATTTTATATCCAATACCGCATTGCTTTAGATTCTCTTCCTATTGCAATGAAGCACACCAAATCGAGCTCTCGAGGTTAAGGATTTTACATCCAATACCACATTGCTCCGAGATCTCTCCTCATTGTAATGATTCAATCCAATCAACTCAATTTTCTTTCGAGGCCGAGGATGTTACATCTAAAACCTCAAAATTTCAATTCAAATCAAATCCCTTCAAAATTAATCTTAACAAAACTTCAATCTAAATTGAAACTCGAGTTGAAATCTGAATTCACACATCAAAACTTAAACTCGAAACAAAATTTAAATCGAAATTTCCCCGGATCTTGTGATTTGGAATTCACCTCCTTTTCCTTTCCCCGCCGAGAGTTCGGGAATCTCCGCCTTAGAGATATACTTGACACTCCCCAGTGAAACTCTTCCACTTCGTCCTAAGTTTGTCACTTGGACATCCGTGATTGGTTTTGTTGATCTTTTCGGTCAACGCCAATACGCGCGGTGTGCTCCGTCAGCTCACCACACCTATTGGGGGTCCATTTGTTGCCCTCATTTTTGATGAGGTCTTCTCTTCTTCTCTTTAGTACTTAGGATCTAGCCTTAGGCTTTTCCTTTCGACTATCTTAGAGGACTAGAATTGGGATCCACCATCTAGAATTTCAAACCACTTCTTAACTCCCTGCAAACTCCACAAACTTGACTGAAGACCCCTAATCACCTAGAGGGTTGAAATCAAGTGTGGAAGTTTAAAGGATGAGTTCCTATAGGACTCTTTGGCCTTAGGACTGCCCTGGGTGGCCTGGTCTAGTGAAGGGGCTGACTTACACACACACTACACTCATACACTACACTTCCATACACCTCTTAAAACCACACCTATACCTAACTTGACCTCCTGACTCATGTAAGTGATTCACATGGATGGTCCTTAACCCCTAAGCCCTTGCGCAAGAGGGTTAGGAACAACATAGTGGGTGCCTCAAATGAGTCCCTTCATGGCTCATGTGGGTTTGATATGGCTTCATGGCTCAACCAAAATGGTTTTATTCCACTTATATTCACCCAATCTTCAATTTTCCAAAATTTCAATTTTTGACCCCCGGGACCCTACACCCGCCTAACCTAACCCAAAACCCTTGAAACCACCCAAAATTTGCAAAATCACCTAAATTACCCAAAATTCCTCAAAATCAATCCTAAACATTCTCACATCACTCAAATTGATCATTCATAGCAAAAAATACCAAAAATTCCAAAAATACCTCCCAATAACCTCCAAATACCCAAAATACCCCTCTTAGCCCAAAAATCCAAAAATTCAGAAAATTCCCAGAAAATTCAAAAAAATCCCAAATATTCCCAATTTCATTTTGTTCAACTACACCATGGGCCAATTTTGTCAATTTACCTCACTTTTATCAAAACCCCCAATTTGACCCACTTTAACCCAAAGTGAACCCAATGTCAAACCTAACCTACCCAATTGACCCAAATTCTTGTCCAATTCAATTCTAAACTTCAATTTAACATCCCCAACACCAATTTAGACCAAATCCAAGCCCAATTTGATTGGCATTGGGATCCAATTTCACTTTTGGCCTTAAAGCCCAATTTGGACCCATGACCCAAACTTAGCCCAAACTCACCCAATTCAACTCCAATTAACCCCTAATCTTTTCTAAACCTTCCTTAACATTCCCATAAAAAAAACACTAACATGATTTGCCCAAAATTTTGACCCAAACCCCACTCAAAATTCAACCCAAAATCAAAAAGCCCAATTTTGACCTAAACCTAAACCTAGCCCAAATAGACCCAAACCCCAAAATCAAAACCTTACCTAAGCCAAAACCTCTTTAAAACACTCCCATAAACATTTCCCAACATTAATTTTACATCAATTTCAACTCTAGCCCAACTTTGGCCCATGGTAGCCCATTTTGGCCCACCTTAGCCTCTTTACCAAAAGGCCCATATCCAACCCAATTCAAACCCAAATCACCTCAAATTTGTTTCAAACCACTCATGACACATCCCTAAACCAAACTCAACAATTATTTGGCCCAAGCCTTTACCAAAATTTCATCCCAAAATCCATTTTAAAATTCAAAAGCCCACTTTCCTAAACCATTTTAAAAGCCCATCTAAAACCATTTCAATAAGCCCAAATCATCCTAAAGCCCACATGACATTTCCCCTCATCATACTTTCAATTAAACTCAATACCTAAGTCCTAAAATCATCATTAAGCCATTCCAAATCAAGCTTCATGAAAATTCTCCACCAAAATACCAAAATTCCTAAATTCTATTTCCATGAAATCGACTAAACTTTTCCCAAGCCAAATGGAGCCAAATGCAAGCCATGAACAAGCCACATGAAGCCATGGAAGGTTTGACATGTGATCAAGCCATTAATGGTAAAAGGAGGAGCCTCTTTTAAGCCCCCTTAAAAAGGTTTTAACCCTTTTAATGCTTCACCTTAATCCATGATTAATCAAAATATTCATGGATGGTGACCTCTCCACCCTTTTCTAGCCGATTCACCCGATCCTCCCTCACCCCAAATCAACCATGGGGAGGTGAACCAAGCCCATTTTCAATGGGTTGACCAAACCAAGTGCAAAAGAAGCCACCTCCTAATGCCATTTTGGTCCAACCACTTTACACATGTAAGGCTTCAATCGAATTCACTAACTTCAACCCCCGACCTCCCCGGCCTCGAGGGTGACCCTCGCTCGCCGGCCAGCCACCGGGCCGCCGAAAACGCCATGGCCGAGACATGGGGAGGAGCCAAACCTCGGAATTCCACCATGCCGAGCCGCCCCATGCCCAATGGCCACCATAGCTGTTCTTCCCATGCCCAGAAGCAGCTCGATCCCAACCCTCGGCCATCCCCGCGAGGCTCTCCAGCCACCTCTATTTAAACCCGACCCCCTCACGGCCATAAAGAGAGTTGCATAAACCTTGCCGAAACTCTGCCAAAATTGTTCCAAACCCTACTCCACACTTAGAGCAGTTGATCCCCAGTGTCAATTTTCCCTAATCCCCACTGACAGAATCCAATTTCTCAACTAACATTTCACCCAAAAACCAGGACATCTCCTCACAGTGAGCCAATTCCCAAATTGATTGGTCCTACACCTTCACCGGACCGAGGGAAGAAGTTTCCCACCGAAAGCCCCATCTCCGAGCCACCTAGTTGCTCCAGACCTCCAAGCTTTGTGATCGGGCCGTGGTCACTTTCATAGCTAGACAATTCACCGTGCCAAGGGACTTCATCCGGAGCTTACTTGGACCCAATCGAAGGTGACACAACTCTCGGATCGAAGCTTCACTTCTCCGAGCAAAGGTATGGACTCCCTCTTTTTCCCGAGCTTCCGAGAGATTCTCATTTTAATTTGAGTCAATTTAAATGCATGTTTACCGTATGGATGTGTTCGTCTCTTCAAGATGAATCCATAGAGCATAAGAACACGAAAATCCATTGAGAATCGAGTAAGTTCTTAGGGTTAGAGTGTGGACGGTCACGGGATCGCACCGGCCGTAGACGATGACCGAGAACCATCGGATCGCGCGTGTATCGGATGGACGGCTTGGATTGCGTCGGACCAGCCAGGATGGTGCGTGAACCGCGGGCCCCGGGCAGCCTAGTCGGATGGCGGCGTCGAATGGGAGCGCGCCGCGTGGTCGTTCGGAGATGCCGAGGATGACAGGGCGCCGCGTGGATAAGTAGGAAATTAGGGATTTTTCTGATTTATTTAAATACCAGAACTTTAAAAATCCATATCTTTGTGTAGAAAAATCCTAAAAATAAAATAAAAATACCCTCTTACTCAGTGAACAGAGGAGAATAATGTGGAAAAGAAATTAATTAATTTTGTCCAAGTATTTTATTTTTAATTAATTATTTACTCCCTGCACATTTTCAATTCTCCATGCATTCATACAATTCACCATGGCATGAGAGCATAGGGCTTGAAGCCTCCGAACTTGGGAACATTCCCCGAATTTTCCAAGGTCGAGGTCACCCTCGTGAAAAGTTATTGATTTTTCAAATGCATGTTGCTCGTTTTGAGTCTTTTAATTCCAAAAATTAGCATGTTGTGAAATAAATTCTAGGAAAATTTGGTGATGTTCCTTATGACCGAGAGAACCCTAGGAAAAATAGGACTTGGGTTAATTCACTTAAGATAACCCTAATCGGCTTAAACATCCAAAATAGACCCCTAATTAATTAGAGTTGACTATAGATCAAATTGACTTGAAATCAATTCTCCACTGACCTTTAGGATTAGAGGAACCCACCATAAAAGTTTGAAGTCAATTGGACTTGGTTAGCCCTACTAAATGGGTCGATTAAGCCATTTAGTCATTTTAAACTTTAAAAATTCATAACTTTCAAAATACCTTTCAAAAATTCACCAAATTGGTTTTGGAGCCTCTCTGATATCAGGGGAATTTAAGAAAATTAAAATTTTAATTTTCTAAAAAGTTAATTTTTTTAGTATTATTTTAATATTTTAATAATTAAAAAATAATAAAAATCACAAAAATAATAAAATTCACCAAAATGTCATATTTTGAAATTTAATCACTTAGGAACAAACCCCATATTTTTCTTAGGTCTATTTAATGAGATATTAAATTTTAAAGCCTTAGGGTAATTTTAAAAATTAAAAAAATGTATTTTCTAGTATTTTCATTAAAATAATTATAATAAATCAAAGAAAAATCAGAAAATTGTAAAATTTGGTTCTCTGGAATCCTTGATATCAGAGAGAATTTTAAAAATTATAAAATTCATTTTTCAACTTATATTTTATTTTTAAATTAATTAATACTCCAGAACTTAAAATAATTCTAATAAATAAAATGTAATTCAAAAAATCACAAAAATTGGTCCAAGTGGTCCTCTGGTCATTAGAAATGTTCCATAATTTTCTTAAGGACAGAAATTTTCCCTTGGTCATATTATTAAATTTTCCTTGGAAATCCTTATTTTCCACCAAAAATAATTATATAAATAAATTAAATGCAGAAAAATCACATTTTCTCCTCTAAAGTCTTTATTGACATATGAGTGAAGTAACATAAAAATTTCAAGTTCATTTGAGCTCAATTTAGTGAGTTATGAAATTATTAGGCTTGAAGGGCAAAATGGTAATTAAAATCTTAACCCTTTAATTAAGACTTTAGGCTTAATGAAATTAATAGGCAAAATATTTGATTTTAACTTGATTTGGATGATTGAAATTTAGATAATTAAAGGGTAGGAACCTACTAAACAATTTAAAATAATTGAAATAAACCTTAATTAAATAATTATTTAAATTTGGAAGAATAATAAAATTGGAATTATTAAAATAGGGATATTATTAGGAGGAGATTTATTCTTTAATTTAAAAATTCCTAAATTAATCATCCCAATAATATTTAATTCCTAATTAAAATGATAATCCAAGTTTAAGATTTAAAATGCTAAAAGACTTAATCATTAAATTAAATTAAAGTTAAATTATTTAAAACAAATTCCTTTAAAATTAAAAATTAAATTAAAAATTAAGAATTAAATTAAAATAAATTAAACTAAATTAAATTAAATTAAATTAAATTAAATTAAATTTAATTAAATTATATTATATTAAATTAAATTAAATTAAATTAAATTAAATTAAATTAAATTAAATTAAATTAGATTAAATTAAATTATATTATATTAAATTAAATTAAATTAAATTAAATTAAATTAAATTAAATTATATTATATTAAATTAAATTAAATTAAATTAAATTAAATTAAATTAAATTAAATTAAATTAAAAGTAAATTAATTTAAATTAAATTAAATTAAATTAAATTAAACTAAATCATATTACATTAAATTAACTTAAGTTAAATTAATTTAAATTAAACCACATTAAATTAAATTAAGTTAAATTAAATTAAATTAAGTTAAATATAAAGACATGAAGAATTCAAAAATAAATCTAAAATAATTTGAACACTATTCCAAACTTAAATCATTAATTTGAACTTAAATTTGAATCACAAATCATTAAATATCATTTTGCCCTTAGGAGTTTTTACTATTATAACTCCTAAATGGAGTATCAAGTGAAATGACACTTCACTCATAAGGATATTCAAACATCCCAATTTACTAAGCAAGAAATAAAACTTAACTCGAACACCCTGGATGATTAATTCACTTGAACAATAGAATTCATTTGGACTTCAGGACAATTCCCGAAATATTGAAAAGATGTTTAAGATTCGTCTTAAACACTTCCTCAATATGATGGAATGTCCTTAAGAACAAATTGAACTTAGTTGTTCTTTGGTGAAGAAAATCATCCTTAAAACCGAAATTGAAGACCTAGACGTCATAGGAGATGACTAGCTATAGGATTAGGAACTTGGTAGAAAACCATAACCTTTCCCTTAGCTTTACCTAGGAACTTACTTTAAATGCTTAAATATTCTAATTGTGTTTTAAGTGCAGCTTGGGATGACGGGAAGGCCCTCCAGGTACGCTTTTATTTTATTGCGATTTACTCTATTGCAACTTATTTAATCGCATCGCACTTATTTTTCTTGCATGATAAACAACGGTTGCATGAAAACCTACACCTTTAGGACAGAAACCAAAACTGAAACCCATAACTAAATTAAAAGACACTACAAGATAAAATTCACCGCCACAACATTCAAAATATAAAATAACTCAAAATTTAATCACAAACAGAACAACAAAACTACAACTACAACTAAATTAAAACGTCTCATTGAATGATCGGGAATACCTCGGATGATGTAACCCACGTGTTGCTAACGGGATTTCCCACGGTCTAAATAAAAGTGCGGAACTCATTTAGTTGAGTTTAGCAAATTCATCCGGACTAAGTGAATTCGATGAAAATAACGGTGCCGGGATGACGGAACCGTGGGATCTTAATCGGTTCGTTTAATCAACTTTAAGATTTGTTTTAATTAAAACATAAAAACACTTGGAAATTAAGACTTTCTTTAAACCAAACACTTCTCTCATCTCCTGATTTATGATTTCTAAAACTAAACCTCTGCAACAACAAGGAGCTCGGAGCATGGTGGGCAGCACGGCCATCGTCGTCAGCAAAACTGAAATCTACATCAGCAAAACTATTCTTTAGTTTAAACAACAAGCCATAGGATTCGAGGTAGTCCGCCTAGTGCGACATAAATCCTCACCTGTTCTTTTAGGCCTTTGTACAGCCTTGCTGTGCAATATAAGCCCTAACTCGCTTTAGGATTCCGAGGTTGTCGTCCGATACGATGTAAATCCTCCTACCTTTCAGGTTATTTGTATAATCAGGTGATTATGTAAATGTAATTCCTATAATTAATTGGCAGGATTGAAACTTAAATAAATTCACTTCCGAAATTCAAAGCCTAACATTAGGATAGTCCGGGAAGTCACCGAAGTTCACTTCGTGTCCGTGACATCCCCTACTTCTCTTCCTTTGGACTCCTAAAATAAAATGTTCCAAATTTGATCCATTCCCTATTGAAATTCCAAAATTCAATCCCTTGAAAACTTAAACTTTGAAATTCTTGAGAGCGGAACTACCGATTATTATCGAGAGTTTTCTTAGGTGATTTCCGTCACTTAAGATGTAATTAACTATAGGGGCTTGCCCTTATAGGGAACTTTAAGAACCCGAGTAATATAAACCCCGCTTAATTCATTTATATTAAGCAGGGGAACTTGTCGGCTTATAAAATTGGTTCGCGGACCAAACGGATGGCACAAACCTTTCTAGTTTATTTAATCGAGCCCCATCATCAAGCAAGTGTGTCTATTCTTCGGGATAGATACACGGTTTGTGGTGCGGCGCTCGTTTATATAAACTATTCGGGATGTGAGATCGGCTTGATTTCATATCTTAAAATTTTCAAATTTAAAATTATTTTCAAAATCAAATACTACTTTTTCAAATTATTTATTTAAATTAAATTAAAAATTCGCCGACAATTTCTGTAGGCGACCTCTTTTCAAAAATACAACACCACAAACACATAACCTAAAAATATGCCGACAACGGGTGATGTAATCACTTTGTGATTGGGTCCGAACCCAAAACAGAATAAAATGGATGATAAAAAAATCTCACCAACGAAAATGTTAAAAAGAAAACATGGGAAATCATAATAATAAAATGTCAATCTTTCCTCTTAAATCCATTCATTCCTGATATTTTCTCATCTCTTCCTACTTCCTTTAAATTTAAAAGAAGTGAATAAGAATTTTTAAGTGTTTTCCTTATTGTTCTAGTTCTTAGTACAGCCCCTGATCCTTTCCTTGTTTTTTTTTTCGCAGGGAAATGTCGAACGGGCGGTTGGTTCTAAACATTAGAAATGACGTGAGTCTAGCACTTGATGAAAAGAGGGTGAGGGATGGAGCAGTGATAGAGATTGACTCAGACTTCACACCAGCCGGCTTACAATATGAAGAAAATGATTGGATCCCAGTTGATCGAGAAGAACTTCATAGCCAGACAATGATGAAGATGGGTGGCCCGAGCCACCAATCTAGTAACAAGAAAAGAAAAGCAAACTCCGCGCATGCAACCAGAGAAGATAGGAAAATTAAGTCCGTGGTTGCCACAGCAAAGGATAGGCTTGTCAGCGCCGCACCCGCAAATTTTCAAGGGGTAAGGAGAGCTACTCTAACTGCTACCCAACGAAGAAATAAAAATCGTCGCATTCGCAAAATGTTGACCAAGTTGGCAGAAGATCAACATGAACAAACAGTGGATACTGTTAGTGCAAATGCTCTAAGGAGACCGGTTCGTCAGGAACCAGAAAGAAGAAAGTCAACTCCAATAATGTCGAAACAAATAAAAGAAATACCAAGAAAAGCAGAAATAGAGTCGGTACCTCGACGCCGAGCATATGTACCGGATCGGAAGAGTCTTATTGCGAAAGCAACCCCAGAGGATGTCCCTACGGAGACTATCCCCGAGGAGCCGAGACATGCAGAAGAACGTGTTGGGGTTGAGCCATACATCCCGCAGTATGTTACTAGACACCGAGGACTTCAGATAATCCCGGAATACGAGCTGAGAAAATGCAATTAGTTGAGAAGAAAACCTTTGAATACTTTGAAAGAATTGGAGACAAGAGGGTCAACATCTTGGAAGGCCTCGAGCTGCATACAGATGTTTTCTCAGATTATGAGCAACAACAAATTGTAGATTGCATCCTTGAATTGCAGAAAATGGGTCGAGCTGGCCGCCTGAGAGAAAAGACAAACTCAGAACCCCGAAGATGGATGCCAGGAAAGGGAAAAGTTACAATCCAATGCGGATGTTGCTACAATTTTGCCATAGACAGAAAAGGAAACCCACTAAGGATATTCTGCCGCAGTGAGGTGGATCCGATGCCAAGAATCATCAAGAGAATGGTAAAAAGGATGATAACATGGAGGGTACTACCTGCAGATTGCATACCCAACAGCTGCATTATTGATCTATAAAAAAATACCTATTTCTTTATGTCTTAATTCTTATCAATTAAGGATATTATGCTTTAATGAAATGTATTTTTTCTGTGTTTTTGGATGTAGGTGATGTAAAAAGGTCCAAAAAGGAAAAAGAAGCAAAAAGGAGCAAAAATGGAGCAAAATACAAAAAGTATAAAAAATTATGGCCTGGCGCCTAAGCGCCAAAAGCTGGCGCCTAAGCGCTAGACTCGATACAAAAACTGTCTAGTTTTTGACAACGTTTGAGCAGTTTTTTTGACAGAGTGAGCGGTTATTGGACATTCTAGAAGACTGGCAGTTGTTCCTTGATAATAGGACATGTGATACATTGCATTTGGACACTCCAAAATGGTTTTAAACACGAAGAGGTGCGAGCCAAAGTGAAGAGGTGCGAAGAACTGGATGGGGTGTCGGGCGCCTATGCGCCAGATTCCGGTGCCTAGGCGCCAGACCCACCTTCTAGAAGATTCATTAAATGTGGAAATGTTTTGAAGAGGTACCTCAAGGCAACCCTTGAAGCCTATAAATAGGGGTCCATTTTTTCAGAAAATGCGCCCCTCCCATTGTAACCCTTTCTCTTATCCACTTTAGGACCTCTCATCCTTAGAGAGAGAAATAGAGAGAGAAATTTAGGGCCAACTTTTGTTTAGTTTAGTGAGTTTATTTTCAAGTTGTTGCATCTGGAGTTCATTACACTGTGGAGTCAGTAGGAATCAGAAGATCTGTAGAAGGAATATTTGAGATAAGTATTTTACATTTGATTCAAAGTTTATTTATTATGTTTTGCTGTTTATCTTCAATGTGTTCTGAGTAGTTAGTTTATTTTCTTCCTTCAATTATGAAGAGATAGATAAGATAATATAAAGATTCGATGGAGAATTGAAATTCAAAATATTTTCAAAACATTGTGATGACATTAATACCTGATCTTACTTTACTTTTTAAATTGGCCATTTAAATTGTTAAAACCTGTTGAAAAGTTTTGAGACCTTGAAGGAGAAGAACTCTTAACTTGTAAGTGTCACATGAATCCTTGGGTAGTCGAAGGCCATGTGCGGGCTATTCAAGGTGAAGTGCAAATAAATAGGAAGATAAGATTTAAAGGGCGTAGAATTGATAAGTTTTTAGAGTGACAGACTAAATTCTTATAATTTGATTTATAGATTAGGAAAGGGTCACTAGTAGGGCCGACCATAGCCAGCCTTGGACATCTAGAAGTGTGAGCCTAGATTAACCCATTCTACTAGCAATACATCCGGACCTATTCTGTAAATTAGCCAATGTTCTTTGCGCCTGGATCAAAGGGTAAAGAATAGGAATGCTTCTATTTGGCATAATACCATAAAGCAAATTCTCCAACGAATATTAAATTATCTTAAAAATCTTAGATTAATTGAAGGAAAGAAAGTTTTTTATTTTATAGTTTTCATAAATCATTTTATTATTGTTTTCTTTATTTGCATCTAGTAAATTAATAGTAATTTATAGTTAATTTAGAGGATAAAAAGATATTTTAGAAATATAATATTTAGAAAATTTATTACTATAATTTTTCCCCATGGGATAGATACTGGGGTTATTAAAGAAAACCCTATATTACTTGAAACGATACGTATACTTGCGTTGTACCTCTATGTCGGCATATTTTTTTAGGTTATGTGTTTTGAAAAGGGGGTCACCTACAGAAGTTGTCGGCAAATTTTAAATTTTAAATTTAATTTAAATATATATATAATTTGAAAAGTAGTATTTGGTTTTGAAAATAATTTTAAATTTGAAAGTTTTAAGATATGAAATTAAAATTATCTCACATCCCAAATAGTTTATATAAATGAGCACCGCACCACAAACGTGTGTTTATCCCGAGGAATAGACACACTGCTTGATGATGGGGCTCGATTAAATAAACTAAAAGATTTGTGACATCCGTTCAGTCTGCGAACCGATTTTATAATCCGACAAGTTCCCCTGTTTAATATAAAGAAATTAAACAGGGTTTATATTACCTGGGTTCTTAAAGTTCCCTATAAGGGCAAGCCCCTATAGTTAATTACATCTTAAATGACGGGAATCATTTAAGAAAACTCTCGATAATGATTAGTGGTTTTGCTCTCAAGAATTTCAAAGTTTAAGGTTTCCAAAGGATTGAATTTTGGAAATTTCAAGAGGGAATGGATCAAATTTGGAACAGTTATTTTCAGGAGTCCAAAGGAAGAGAAGTAGGAGAAGCTGAGGATCTAAGAAGAATCTTGACAACTTCCCAAACTATCCTATTGTTTTGGCTTCAATTTAGGAATTTATTTAATATTGTAATCCTGCCAATTTTATTTATTTAGGTCTTACATTCGTATGACATGATCATACAAATGGCCTCGAAGATGTGAGGGTTTATGTCGTACCGAACGACTACCTCGGAGTCCTAAGACTGGTTAGGGCTTAATTTGCATAAGATGATTATGCAAATGCCTAACAAAAAGTTGAGGATTTATGTTTCACTAGGCAAACTACCTCGAAGTTCTATGGCTTGGTTGTTTAATTCTAGGAATGTTTAGCTGATGTAAAATTGTTTTGCTGACGACGATGGCCGTGCTGTCCACCATGCTCCGAGCTCCTTGTTGTTGCAGAGGTTTAGTTTTAGAAGTCATAAATCGGGAGATGAGAGAAGTGTTTTGGTTTAGAGATAATCTTAAAATCCAAGTGTTTTTTAGTGTTTTAATTAAAAAAAATCTTAAAGTTGTTTAAACAGAACCGATTAAGATCCCACGGTTCCGTCATCCCGGCACCGTTATTTTCATTGAATTCACTTAGTCCAGATGAATTTTCTAAATTCAACTGAATGATTTCCACACTTTCATTTACACTGTGGGAAATCCCGTTAGCAACACATGGGTTACATCATCCGAGGTATTCCCGATCATTCAATGAGACGTTTTAATTTAGTTATAATTGTAGTTTTGTTGTTCTGTTTGTGATTAAATTTTGAGTTGTTTTATATTTTGGAATGTTGTGGCGGTGAATTTTATCTTGCAATGAATTTTAATTTAGTTTTGGTTTCAGTTCAAAGACTATCCTAAAGGTTTTGGTCTTCATGCAACAGTCTTGTTTATCATGCAAGAAAAGTAAAGCACAGTGCATGTAAGTAAATTGCAATAAAGTAAATTGCAATAAAATAAAAGCGTACCTGGAGGGTCTTCCCGTCATCCTAAGCTGCACTTAAAACACATGTTAAGGCATTTAAATATTTATAACAAGTACCTAGGTAAAGCTAAGGGAAGGGTTTTAGTTGTCTACCAAATTCCTAATCCTATTGCTAGTCATCTCCTATGACGTCTAGGTTCTTGGTTTGGTTTTAAGGATGATTTTCTTCATCAAAGAACAATTAAATTCAATTGTTCTTCTAAAACATCCCGTCATATTGAGGAAGTGCTTAGGACGAGTCTTAAACATCTTTTCAATATTTCGGGGATTGTTTTGAGTCCAAGTGAATTTTTATTGTACAGATGAATTGATCATTCAAGGATTTGTATTTTTGTTTTGTTTCTTGCTCGGTGAACTTAGGTATTTGATTACCTGAGGAATGAAGTGACATCTCACTTAATACTCTATTTAAGAGTTATAATAATTAAAGCCTTTAAGGGAAAGTTAGTTTATTGAGAATTTTAATCAAATTTGAGTTAATGATTTAAAGTGTTTTAGTTTGATTATGAGGTTTTAATTAATAGTTTTTAGTTTGGAATAGTGTTCAAATTATTTTAGATTTAATTCTTAATGATTTCATTTAGGTTTGTTGTTAAATGATTTTAATTTAATTTAATTTTAATTTAATTTAATTTTATTTTATTTTATTTAATTTTAATTTAATTTTAAATTTAACTTAATTTAATTTTAATTTTAATTTTTAATTCAATTTAATTTTAATTTAATTTAATTTTTATTTAATTTAATTTAATTTGATTTAATTTGATTTAATTTTATTTAATTTGGTTTAATTTAATTTAATTTTAATTCAACTTCATTTGATTTAATTTATTTTGATTTAATTTTAATTTTTGATCTTAATATATTAAATATGATTTAATTTTATTGTTAAGGTGTTAACTTGATTTAGATTTTGATTTAATTTAATTTCAACATCTTAAATTTAATTTAATTTAATTTTAAATTTTAAGTTAGGATTATCCTTTTAGTTAAGAATTAAATATTATTGAAGTGATTAATTTAGGGATTCTTAAATTAAAGTATAAACATCCTCTTAATAATATCCCTACTTTAATAATTCCAATTTTATTATTCTTCCAAAATTTCAATTAATTAATTAATTAAAGTTTTATTTTAATTATATTTGAAATGGTTAGTAGGTTTCTACCCTCAATTATTTAAGTTTCAATCATCCAAAATCAGTTTAAAATCAAATATTTTACGCTCCCCTTTTTGATTAATCCTAAAATTTTAATTAAGGGTTGAAATTTTTAATTACCCTTTTGCCCTTCAAGCTTAATAATTCTATAACTCACTATACTAAGCTAAAATGAACTTGAAATTTTATGTAACCTCTCTCACATGTCAATTAAGACATTAGAGGAGAAGATGTGATTTTTCTGTGTTTAATTTATTTATGTAATTATTTTTAATGGAAAATAGGGGTTTTCAAGGAAAATTCAATAACATGACCAAGAAAATGTTTATGTCCATGAGAAAGTTATGGGATGTTCCTAATGACCAGAGGACCATTTGGACCAAAGTTGGTGATTTTTTGAGTTATATTTTATTTATTAGGATTATTTTGAGTTTTGGAGTGTTAATTAATTTAAAAAATAAAATAAAAGTTGAAAAATAGATTTTATATTTTCCAATAATCTCTCTGACCTCAGGGAAATCAGAGAACCAAATTTTATTTTTTTTAATTTTTATTTGATTTATTAGAATTATTTTAGTGGAAATGTTAAAGAAAATCCTTTTTTTAATTCAAAAATTCTTTTAGGCCTTTAAAATTCAATATCTTACCCTAAAGACTTAGGAAAAATATTTGGTTTATTCCTAGGTGAATAGAATTCAAAATGTGACATTTTGGTGATTTTTAATATTTTTATGATTTTTATTATTTTTTAATTATTAAAAATATTAAAATAATGATAAAAATAAACTTTTTTAGAAAATTACAATTTTAATTTTCCTAAACTCTCCTGATATTAGAGAAGCCCCAAAACCTTTTTTGTGAATTTTTGAAACGTATTTTGTGAGTTATGAATTTTTAAAGTTTGATTTTAATTATGTGACTTAATTAATCCATTTAGTGGGGTTAAACATTTCTAATTGATTTCAAATTTTTATGTGATGTTTCTCTGATCCTAAAGATCAGAGGAGAATTATTTTTAAGTTAATTTGATGTGTAATTAACCCTAATTAATTAAAGTTCAGTTTTGAGTAATTAGGCTAATTAGGGTTGTTCCAAGTGAATTAGTTCAAAACCTATTTTTCCTAGGGTTATCTGGTCATAAGAAACATCACCAAATTTTCCTAGAATTTATTTCTCAACATGCTAGTTATTAGAATTAAAACACTCAAAACAGTAACATGCAATTGAAAAATCAATAACTTCTCATAGGGATGGCCTCTGCCCTTGGAAAATTCAAGGAATGTTCCCAAGTTCAGAGGCTTCAAAAGCCCTATGGTCTCATGCCATGGTGAATTGCCTATGCAAATGGAGAATTAAAACAATGCAGAGAGTAAATAAATCATTAAAAATCAAATACTTGATGAAATGACTTGATTTCTTTTCCACATTATTCTCCTCTGTTCACTGAGCAAGAGGGTATTTTTATTTTATTTTTATGATTTTTCTACACAAAGTTATGAATTTTTGAAGTTCTGATAATTAAATAAATAAAAAAATACCCTATTTTCCTACTTATTCACGCGGCGCCACGCAATCCTCGGCAGTTCCGAAAGGCCACGCGGCGCGCTTTGATTCGGCACCGCCATCTGACTCAGCGCTCCGGGGGCCTGCGGTTCACGTAACATTCCCTGGTCCGGCGCAATCTGAACCATCCGCTCGATACACGCGCGATCCAACGGCTCCTGGTCATCGTCTACAACTGGTGTGCACCCGTGACTGTCCACACTAAATCCCTAAGATCTCACTCGATTCTCAACAGATTTTCATGTTCTTATGCTCTATGGATTCGTCTTGAAGAGACGAACACATCCGTACGGTTCATGTGGCATGAAATTAACCCAATCAAAATAGAGAATGTTCAGAAGCTCGGGAAGAAGAGAGAGCTCATACCTTTGCTCAGAGAAGTGTGGCTTTGATCTGAGAGTTGTGTCACCTTCGATTGGACCTAAGCAACCTCCAGATGAAGTCTCTAGCCCTGGGGAATTGCCTAGACCTGATTTCCACCAGACCCGATTTCAACCTTTGGAGGCTAGAACAAATGGGTGGCCTGGAGAGGGGGCTTTCACTGGGGAACTCCTTCTCTTGGTCTTGTGCGAGTGTGGGTGAGTTTAATTTGATTTTGGTGGAGGATTTGGGAGTGTCTTGTTCTGGCCTGAGAATTGAGCTCCAATATTGAGCTCAATCAGTGGGAGTTAGGGCAGGAGAACAGTGGAGATAGATTGCTCTTGGCTAGGGGAAGCTTTGTGAGGAGTTTGGAGGGATTCTGTGAAGGTCTGGTTTAGCCAACCTTTTTGTCCGAGAGGAATGGCTGGTTTAAATAGCCATGGCCATGGCTTCCCAGGGGGAGTTAATGGCTGGGATCAGCTGCTCTGGGCAAGGGAAGAACAACTCCAATGGCCATTGAGCATGAGGCAGCTCAGCAGGTAGGAAATCCAAAATTTTGCTCCTCCCAAGGTCTCGACCATGGTGTTTTCCGGTGGCTATGGTGGCTGGCCGGCCAGGGTCAGGTCACTATCTTGACCAGTGAGGGCAGGGCTTGGCAATGGTGAAGTCAATTGGAGTTGGCCATGTGCAAAGGAGTTGGATTGAAATGGAATGTGGAGGGGATGATTTTGGCTTGGTTTGGGTCAACCCATGGTTTTGGGCTAGGTTCACCTCCCCATGGCTTACTTAGGCTGAAGAAAAAGTTGTTTGGTCAGGTTAATCAGTAGGGTCAAGTCACCATCCAAGTATAATTAGGCCTAAGCATGGTTTAGGGGAAACATGGGAGTGGTTAATCACTTTAAGGGAATATGGAAAGAACCTTCTCCTTTTGCTCAAGATGGCATGGTGACATGTAAAGGGGCTTTCATGGCTCCCATGTGGCTTGTGTATGGCTTCATGGCTTGCCTATGGCTTGCACATAGCTTGGCTTACTTGTATGAAAATGGATTTTGGCATTTTTGATAAATGTATGAGAGGTTAACATGAAGCTTAATTTAGAATAAAGTGAGATTTGATTGGAACTTTAGGGATGGTTTTAATTGAAGTCATGATGAAGAAGAGTGTCATATGGGCTTTGGATGAATTTTTGGGCTTTTGGAATTGGTTAGGAATGGGCTTTTAAATGATTTAAATGGGTGGGCTTTTAGGTTTTGAAAAAAAATTTGTGGATGGGATTTTTGTAAAAGATTGGGCCAAGCAATTATTGGGTTTAGTTTAGGGATGTGTCATGAGTGATTTGAAATCAATTTGGAGTGATTTGGAATTGAATTGGGTTGAATTTGGGTTTCTTTGGTAAAGGGGCCAAAGTGGATCAATTTGGGCTAACTTGGGCTAAGGTTGGGCTAATGTTGGATTTGATGTAAAATTAATTTTGAGAAATGTTTAGGGGAATATTATGAAGAGTTTTCAACTTTGGTTGGGGTTCAATTTTGGGACTTGGGCCCATTTGGGTTAGGTTTGGGTTTAGGTCAATTTAAGGGATTTTGGGTTTTAGTTGAATTTGTGTAAGGTTTGGGTCCAAATTTTGGGCAAACTATGTTAGTACTTTGTTTATGGAGATGTTAAGGAAGGTTTAGAAAAGGTTTGGGGTCAATTGGGGTTGAATTAGGTTAGTTTGGGCTAAGTTTGGGTTATGGGTCAAAATTGGGCTTTAAGCTTAAAAATGAAATTGGATTCAAATGTCAATCAAATTGGGCTTGGATTTGGTCTAGATTGATATTGGGGATATTGAATTGAAGTTTATAATTGATTTGGACCAAAATTGAGGTCAATTGGAAAGGTTTGGTTTGACATTGGGTTCATTTGGGTTTGACTTTTGGGCAAATTGGGGGTTTTGGCAAAAGTGGGGTATATTGACAAAAGTGGCCTATGGTGTAGTTTAACAAAATGATCAATTTGGAATTTTTGGAATTTTCTGGGAATTTTTGGAATTTTTGGATTTTTGGGTCAAGAGGGGTATTTTGGTAATTTCGAGGGTATTTGGGGTATTTTTGGAAATTTTAGTATTTTTGGTTATGGATGATCAATTTGAATGGTTGGGAATGTTTAAGGTTAATTTTGGGGAGTTTTTAGGTGATTTGGAAATTTTGGAGGTTTTGGGTAATTTTAAGGACTTTTGGTAGGCTAGGTGGGTCCGGGGCTCCAGGGGTCAAAAATTGAAATTTTGGAAAAATGAAGATTGATCAAATTTTAGTAGAATAGAATCATTTTGGTTGATCCATGAAGCCATATTAAGCCCATACAAGCCATGAGAGGACTCATTTGAGGCATTCACTATGTTGTTCCTAACCCTCTTTGCCAGGGGCTTAGGGGTTAAGGACCACCCATATGAACTACCTATATGAGTCAGAAAGTCAAGTTGGGTGAAAGTGTGGGTTCTAGGAATTGGAATGTGTGTGTGAGAGTGTAGTGTATGTGTAAGTCAGGCCTCACTAGACCAGGCCACCCAGGGTGATCCTATGGCCAAAGAGTCCTATAGGGAACTCATCCTTTAAACTTCCACATTTGATCTCAACCATCTAGGTGATTAGGGGTTTACAATCAAGCTTGTGGGGTTTGCAGGGAGTTAAGAAGTAGTTTGAATTTCTAAGTGGTGGATTCCATTTCTAGTCCTCTAGGATAGTGAAAGGAAAAGCCTAAGGCTAGATCCTAAGTACTAAAGAGGGAAAGAGAAGACCTCATCAAAAATGAGGTCAACACCCTAGTGTGTAAAAAAATATTTTCTAACAATTTACATCATTTTGATTTTATACACTAGCCGCTATTTATAAAATTGGGTCAAGCTTTTGGCCATCTTTTGGAAGCGAATATTACTGTGTTATTTGCGATCGGGTCAATTATTAACATCTACAAGGAAGGCGACTGCATACCTCCGCATATAGACCATCATGACTTTGTTAGACCCTTCTGCACAGTGTCATTCGTCAACCAGTGCAACATCATGTTCGGATCTAACCTCCGGATTGCAGGCCCCGGTGAGTTCCGAGGGCCGGTGGAGATACCACTACCGGTAGGTTCCGTCCTGGTGTTAAAAGGAAACGGAGCAGACTTTGCGAAGCATTGCATTCCAGGAGTGCCTGTGGAGCGGATCTCAGTTACTTTTAGAAGAATGGACGACAGAAAAATTCCTTACCATTTTGAGCCAGATCCAAAATTTGAGAGTATCCGACCCTACGAGCTGTGAGTTACATGGGAAATAACACACCTCCAATGCACATCCATGCGGCATTCCTGCCAAGGGTGGCTTGGAAGGTGATGTTATTGCCCATGTTTCTTACTATTCAGACATGGATTTTTTGACAGATGCTTTTGAATGGATCAGAAAGAAGTTTACACAGTCCGTTTTGGATTTATATGGATTGTATGAGACATTAAATTTCTGAAAAAAATGTCATCATGACTAGATCAAGTTGTATGATGTACTTTCAGCAAGTTGGAATGAAAACAACTATGTCATATTTTGCCTTCACCTCTTTTTGTGCAAATTGACTGGGAAATGCCATTAGAGTTAAATGAACTTTGAACAAAGAACAGAAAAGAAAAGAAAATAAATGAGAACTTTTCCTAAAAATCTGAATATTAAAATGAACTACAAATTCACATGAACACTAAATAAACAATAAAAAATAAAAAATAAAAAATGGGATCGTTAAAGGACAAACAAAATGAATCTAAATCTCAAATTGAATTCCGGTCTGAATCCTCTGATTCGAACCTTTCATTTCTTTCCTCAATTGAAATCTATTTGAAGCTCTTTTGAAATTTGAATATTCTCTTCGACTTGTCGTTAAGTCAAGTCTTTTCAGCTTGGTACCCTTACTAGCTCCTTTCAATTCTCTTGCTGCTGTGACTTAGAGGATTGACTAGTTCTATCGACATGAGCCACGAACTTTGTTTAATTTGGTTCTGATGGCATGGGATTGGGCCCCTCTTCATACAGATAAATCTTCGAGATTGGAACCAGCTTCCATTTCTCATTAAATTTCTGAGACTGGTAACTAAATTCCAGTTCTCTCCTTTCGAGATCGATACCTAAATTTTGAGACTCTTTTAAATTGATACATAAATTTCAATTCTAAATTCCGAGACTGGTACCTAAATTCCAGTTCTCTTCCTTCGAGGTCGGTACCTAAATTCCGACTCTCATTCGCGATCGATACCTAAATTTCGATTCCCATTCAAATTGATACCAAAATTTCAATTCTAAATTTCCGAGACTGGTACCTAAATTCCAGTTCTCTTCCTCGGAGGTCGGCACCTAAATTCCGACTCTCATTCGAGATAGATACCTAAATGTCGATTCTCTTTCGAATTGATACCTAAGTTTCAATTCTAAATTTCCGAGACTGGTACCTAAATTTTAGTTCTCTTCCTTCGAGGTAGGTACCTAAATTCTTGCTCTCATTCGAGATCGATACCTAAATTTCAATTCTCTTTTGAATTGATGCCTAAATTTCAATTCTAGATTTTGCGAGACTGGTACCTAAATTCCAGTTCTCTTCCTTCGAGGTTGGTACCTATATTCCGACTCTCATTCGAGATCGATACCTAAATTTCGATTCTCTTTCAAATTGATAACTAAATTTCAATTCTAAATTTTTGAGACTGGTACCTAAATTCCTGTTCTCTTCCTTCGAGGTCGGTACCTAATTTCCGACTCTCATTCGAGATCGATACCTAAATTTTGATTCTCTTTCGATTTGATACCTAAATTTCAATTCTAAATTTCCGAGACTGGTACTTGAATTCCAGTTCTCTTCCTTTGAGGTCGGTTACTAAATTTCGACTCTCATTTGAGATCGATACCTAAATTTCGATTCTCTTTCGAATTGATATCTAAATTTCAATTCTAAATTTCTGAGACTGGTACCTAAATTCCAGTTCTCTTCCTTCGAGGTCGGTACCTAAATTCCGACTCTCATTCGAGATTGATACCTAAATTTCGATTCTCTTTCGAATTGATACCTAAATTTCAATTCTAAATTTTCGAGACTGGTACCTAAATTCCAGTTCTCTTTCTTCGAGGTTGGTACCTAAATTCCGACTCTCATTCGAGATCGATACCTAAATTTTGATTCTCTTCCGAATTGATACCTAAATTTCAATTCTAAATTTCCGAGACTGGTACCTAAATTCTAGTTCTCTCCCTTTGAGGTCGGTACCTAAATTCCGACACTCATTCGAGATCGATACCTAAATTTCGATTCTTTTTCGAATTGATACCTAAATTTCAATTCTAAATTTCCGAGACTGGTACCTAAATTCCAGTTCTTTTCCTGCGAGGTTGGTACCTAAATTCTGAATCTCATTCGAGATCGATACCTAAATTTCGATTCTCTTTCAGGTTTGATACTTAAATTTCAAATCTCACTCTCACGAGATCAGTACCTAAATTCTGATTCTCATCCTTTTTCCGTCGATACTTAAACTCTGATTCTCACTCCGAGGCTGGTACCTAAATTCCAGTTCTCTTCGCAGTCCCGAGGTAGATACCCTGGTTTCAATTCTCATTTCAAATCCAAATTTCAAATTCAAAATTTCCTTAAATCAATTTTAAATTAAACTTCAATCGAAATTGAGACTCAGAACAAATCAAAATCCAAACTCACACATTGAAACTTGAAATTTAAAAGTAAACTGAAATCTAAATTGAATTCCCCAGATCTTGTGATTTGGAGTTCACCTCCTTTTTCATTCCCCAGCGAGAGTTCTGGAATCGCCAGTCTTGAAAATATACCTAATACTCCCCAGCGGAAATTCTTCTACTTTGTACTAATTTTGTCACTTGGACATCTGTGTTGGTTTTGTTGATCTCTTCGGTCAACGCCAATACGCGCGGTGTGCTTGGTTAGCACACCACCCCTATTGGGGGTCCATTTGTTAACCTCATTTTTGATGAGGTCTTTTGCTTCTCTCTTTAGTACTTAGGATATAGCCTTAGGCTTTTCCTTTGACTAATCTTAGAGGACTAGAAATGGAACCCACCCTTTAGAAATTCAAACTACTTCTTAACTCCCTGCAGACCCTACAAGCTTGATTGTAGACCCCTAATCACCTAGAGGGTTGAAATCAAATGTGGAGGTTTAAAGGATGATTCCTTATAGGACTTTTTGGCCTTAGGAATACCTTGGGTGGCCTGGTCTGGTGAGGGTTGACATGCACATACACTACACTCTCACACACATACCAAGTCCTAAAACCACACTCTCACCCAACTTGACTTCCTGACTCATGTAGGTAATTCATATGGATGGTCCTTAACCCCTAAGCCCCTAGCTAAGAGGGTTAGGAACAACATAGTGAATACCCCAAATGAGTCCTCTCATGGCTCAAATGGGCTTAATATGGCTTCATGGCTCAACCAAAGTGATCCCATTTCACTCACATTTGATCAATCTTCCTTTTTTCAAAATTTAATTTTCGACCCTCGGGGCCCCGGACCCACCAAACATACCAAATACCCTTGAAATGAACCAAAATTTGCAAAATTACCTAAATTACCCAAGATCCCTCAAAATTAATCCTAAACACTTCCCACCATTCAAATTGACCATCTTTGGCCAAAAATACCAAAATTTCTAAAAATACCCCTAAACCCCCCAAATTTACCAAAATACCCTTTTACCCCAAAAATCCAAAAATTCAGAAATTCCCAAAGAATCTAGAAAATCCCAAATATTCCCAATCTTATTTTGTTCAACTGCACCATGGGCCAATTTTTCCAATTTACCCCACTTTTACCAAAACCCCAATTTGACCCATTTTCAACCCAAGTGTACACAATGTCAAACCAAACCACCCCAATTGACCTCAATTTTGGTCCAATTTAATTCTAAACTTCAATCCAACATCCCCAAAATCAATTTAGACTAAATCCAAGTCCAATTTGATTGACATTTGAGCCCAATTTAAATTTGAAGCCTAAGGCCCAATTTTGGCCCATGACCTCAACCTAGCCCAAACCAACCCAATTCAACTTCAATTGGCCCCAAATCTTTTCTAAGGCCTTCCTAACCTCCCCATAAACAAAACTCTAACTTGTTTTGCCTAAAATTTGAACCTAAACTCCACCCAAACCTAACCCAAAACCAAAATCCCTTAAATTGACCTAAGCCCAAACCAAACCCAAGTGGGCCTAAATCCCAAAATCAAAGCCTAACCAAAGTTGAAAACTCTTTGTGACACTCCCATAAACATTTCTCAACATTAATTTTACATCAAATCCAACTTTAGCCCAACCTTAAACCAAGTTAGCCCAATTTGACCCACTTTGGCCGCTTTACTAAAAGACCCACATTAAACTCAATTCAATTCAAAATCACTTCAAATTTGTTCCAAATCACTCATGACACATCCCTAAACTAAACCCAACATTTATTTGGCATGATCCTTCATAAAACTTTCATCCAAAAGCCCATTTTAAAATCTAAAAGCCCACTTCCATAAAGCCTTTAAAAACCCATTTTCACCAAAATTCAAAAGGCCCAAAACCTATTTCAAAACTCATATTACATCTTCATTGGTCATCCATTTGATAAAATCACCCCCTAAGTTTTATTTCATCATTTAAACAAACCAAATGTGGCCCCATGGAAATTTTCCATCAAAATGTCTAAAAATTTAAAACCTTTTTTCATGTAATTGACCAAGATTTGCCCCAAGCCACATTGAGCCATGGAGCCAGGCATAAGCCATATGCAAGCCTTGGAAGCCACTTTCCACATCACCAAACCATTTACGGCTAGAGAGGGAACCCCTTTCCAAACTCCTTCTTAAGCCTTTTTAACCCCTTTTATGTCACACTCTAACCCATGCTTAGTCAAAATTCTTGGGATAGAGACTTCTCCACCTAAAGTCAGTTGAGCCAAATGATTCATTTCAGGCCAAATCAAACTCTTGGAGGGTGAACCCAACCCATTTCCATGGCTTGACCAAATTAAGCTCAAAATGAATCTTTACCCTTACCACTTAAATCAAACTCCTTTACACATGTCAAGCCTCAATTGACTGCACCATTGCCAACCCCTGACCCTTCTGAGCCAGATGGTGACCTAACCCTACTGGCCAGCCGCCTGGGTCGTCGGAAAACACCATGGCCAAGAGCTCCATGTGAGCTAAAATTTTCAATTCTCCCTTGCTGAGTTGTCCCAGTCCAATTGAACACCATTGCTGTTCTTCTCTTGCATAGAGCAGCTGATCCCAAGCATCAAACCCCCTGGGAAGCCCTCCAGCCATGTCTATTTAAACCCACCACCCTCTCGGCCAAAAAAAAGTGTTGAACCAAACCTTACCAAAACTCTGCCAAAATCACTCCAGATCCCTCTCCTGACATAGAGAACTTGATCCCCACTGAAATCCAGCCCTAAAACCCTCTCTGTGAGCTCAATTTCTGAGTTGAAAATCCACCCAAAAAATAGGACACTTCACCACAGTGAGCCAATCTTCAAATTAATTGACCCTACACCTTCACCAAACCAAGAGGAGAAGTTCTCCAGCAAAAGCCCCCTCACCAGGCCAGCCATTGCTTCCAGCCTCCAAGCTTTGTGATCGGCCTTCGTCACTTTCATACTTAGACAATTCCCCAGAGCCAGATACTTCATCTGGAGCTCTCATGGACTCAATCGAAGGTGACACAACCCTCAGATCGAAGCTTCACTTCTCTGAGCAAAGGTATGAACTCATTCTTCCTCCCGAGCTTCCAACAATTCTCCATTTTGTTTGGGTTAATTTTGTAGCTTATAAACCATATGGATGTGTTCGTCTCTTCAAGACGAATCGATAGAGTATAAGAAATCAAAAATCCATTGAGAATCGAGAGAGATATTAGGGTTTGAGTGTGGACGGCCACGGGTGCACACCAGTCGTAGACGATGACAAGGAGCCGTTGGATCGCGTGTGTATCGAGCGGACGGTCGAGATCAAGCCGGATAGCGCAATGGTACGTGAACCGCGGGCCCCTGGAGCGCTAAGTCAGATGGCTGCGGCGAATCATGGAACGACGCGTGGGCTTTCAATCCGGACGAGGATGACGCGGCGCCGAGTCGGATAAGTAGAAAATTAGGGTATTTTGGAATTATTTAAATGCCTTGAACTTCAAAAATTCATATCTTTGCATAGAAAAATCACAAAAATAAAATAAAAATACCATCTTGCTCAGTGAACAAAGGAGAATAATGTGGAAAAAAATCAAGTTAATTGGATGAGTATTTTATTTTTAATAATTTATTTACTATTTCTAATATTTTGATTCTCTATTTGCATAGATAATTCACCATGGCATGAGACCATAGGGCTTTTCAAGCCTCTGATCTTGGGAACATTCCTTGAATTTTTCAAGGTCAGAGGCCATCTCTGTGAAAAGTTATTGATTTTCAAGTTCATGTCACTGTTTTAGGTATTTTAATTTCAATAACTAACATGTTGTAAATTAAATTATAGGAAAATTTAGTGATGTTTCTTAGGACCAGGGGACCCTATGAAAAATATATTTTGAGTTAATTCATTCATATTAACCTTAATTGGCCTAAACCCCTAAAATTGAATTTGAATTAATTAGGGTTAAACACACATCAAATTAACTTGAAAAAAATTCTCCATTACTCTTTAGGGTCAGAGGAACCTTACATAAAATTTTGAAATCAATTGGATTTGATTAACCCCACCAAATGGATTGATTAAGCCTCATAAGCAAAATGGAACTTTAAAAATTCATAACTCTAAAAATACTTTTCAAAAATTCACAAAAACGATTTTGGAACTTCTCTGATATTAGGGGAGTTGAGGAAAATTAAAATTGGAATTTTCTAAAAAAGTTGATTTTTTCACAATATTTTAATATTTTAATAATTAAAAAATAATAAAAATCATAAAATATTAAAAATCATAAAAATGTCACATTTTGACTCTTAATTATTTAGGAACAAACCAAATATTTTGCCTAAGTCCCTAGGATGAGATATTGAATTTTAAAGGCTTAATGTAATTTTTAATATTAAAAAAATGAATTTTTAACCTCTTCACTAAAATAATTCTAATAAATCAAAGAAAAATCAAAAAATTATAAAATTTATTTCTCTGGACTCCTTGAGGTCAGTGGAATTTAAGAAAAATATAAAATCTATTTTTCAACTTTTATTTTATTTTAAAATTAATTAATACTCTAAAAATCAAAATAATTATAATAAATAAAATGTAATTCAAAAAATCATAAAAATTGGTCCAAGTGGTCCTCTAGTCATTAGAAATTTCTCATAATTTTCTGAAGGATAGAAACTTTATCTTGGTCATGTTGTTGAATTTTCTTTGAAAACCCATATTTTCTACTAAAAATAATTACATAAATAAATTAAATCCTGAAAAAATCACATTTTCTCCTTTAATGTCTTAATTGACATGTGAGTGAGGTGACATAAAAATTTTAAATTCATTTGAGCTCAATTTAGTGAGTTATGAAATAAATAAGCTTAAAAGGGCATAAAGGTAATTAAAAATTTTAACCCTCAATTAAAACTTTAGGTTTAATCAAGATGGTGGGTAAAATATTTGATTTTAACTTTCTCTTGGATGATTGAAACTTAGGGAAATTAAGGGGTAGAAACCCATTAAACACTTTGAAAATATCAAAATGAAACTTTAATTAATTAAATAATTTAAATTTTGGAAAGAATATATTTAAAATTTGGATTATTAAAATAGGGATATTATTAAGAGGATGTTTATTCTTTAACTTAAAAATCCCTAAATAAGTAACTTTAATAATATTTAGTTCTTAATTAAAAATTAAAATAATAATCCAAATTAAATAAATTAAAAATTAAAAGAAGATAACCCTTAAATGAATTAAAGCTTAAAATGTTAAATGGTCCAATAATTAAAATCAAATTTAAAATCTTGGAGTTAAACTAAATTAAATTAAATTAAGTTAAGTCAAAGTTTAAATTAAATCAAATTAACACCTTAACAATTAAATTAAATTAAATTTAAAGTATTGAAACTAAAACTAAAATTAAAATTAAATTAAATTAAACTAAAATTAAATTAAATTAAATTAAAATTAAATTAAATTAAAATCAAATCAAATTAAATTAAATTAAAATCACTTAACAACAAACCTAAACGAAATCATTGAGAGTTAAATCAAAATATATCAATAATTTCAACACCTCTTTCTATCCAAGTAAATTTAAAACATGAACATCAATCTGAAATACTAAGATAATTGAAAGTGAAAAGATTTAAATTAAATCTAAAATAATTTGAACACTATTCCAAACTTAAAATTATTAATTAAAATCTCATAATTAAATTAAATCACTTTAAATCATTAACTCAAACTTTAAATTAAGAATGATTAAAATTCTCAACAACCCAACTTGCCCTTAAAGGCTTTAATTATTATAGCTCTTAAATAGAGTATTAAGTGAGATGTCACTTCATTCATCGTGTAATCAAATACCCAAGTTCACTGAGCAAGAGACAAAGTTTAACTAAACTCCTGGATGATTAATTCATATGTGCAACTAAATTTACTTGAACTCAAAAATAATCCCAGAAGTATTGAAAAGATGTTTAGGACTCCTCCTAAGCACTTCCTCAATATGACGGGATGTTTTAGAAGAACAATTGAATTTAATTGTTCTTTGAAGATTAAAATCATCCTTAAACCAAACCAACAAACCTAGGCGTCATAGGAGATGACTAGTTATAGGATTAGGAATTTGGTAGACAACCAAAACCCTTTCCTTTAGCCTTACCTAGGTATTTCTTGCAAAAAATATGTTTAAATGCTCTAACATGTGTTTTAAGTGCAGCTTGGGATGACGGGAAGACCCTTCAGGTACGCTTTTATTTTATTGCAATTTACTTTATTGCAATTTTCTTACATGCATCACGCTTTACTTTTTCTTGCATGTTAAATAAGACTATTGCATGAAAACCAAAACCTTTAGGATAGTCCCTGAACTGAAACCAAAACTAAATTAAAAGTCATTGTAAGATAAAATTCACCGCCACAACATTTCAAAATATAAAACAACTCAAAATTTAATCACAAACAGAACAAAAAAACTACAATCGCAAACGTCTCGTTGAATGATCGGGAATACCTCGGATGATGTAACCCACGTGTTGCTAACGGGATTTCCCACGGTCTAAATGAAAGTGTGGAACTCATTCAGTTGAGTTTAGCAAATTCATCTGGACTATGTGAATTCGATGAAAATAACGGTGTCGGGATGACGAAACCGTGGGATCTTAATCTGTTCTGTTTAAACAACTTTAAGATTTATTTGAATTAAAATATTAAAAAACACTTGGATTTTAAGATTTTCTCTAAACCAAAAAACTTCTCTCATCTCCTAATTTATCATTTTCTAAAAATAAACCTCTGTAACAACAAGGAGCTCGGAGCATGGTGGGCAGCTCGGCCATCGTCATCAGCAAAACTCGGATCTACTTCAACAAAACTTTCTTAGAATTAAATAACCAAGCCATAGGACTTCGAGGTAGTTTGCCTAGTGCAACATAAATCCTCAACACTTAGTTAGGCATTTGCATAATCATGTTATGCAAATTAAACTTTAACCGGTCTTAGGACTCCGAGGTAATCGTTCGGTACGACATAAACCCTCATATCTTCCAGGCTGTTTGTATGATCATGTCATACTAATATAAGTCCTAATTAATTAAAACATGCAAGATGAAATATTAAATAAACTCTTGAATTGAAGCCAAACAATAGGATAGTTTGGGAAGTTGCCAAGATTCTTCTTGGATCCTCAGCTTCTCCTACTTCTCTTCCTTTGGATTCTTGAAATAAACTGTTCCAAATTTGATCCATTCCCTATTGAAATTTCCAAAATTCAATCCTTTCGAAAACCTTAAACTTTCAAATTCTCGAGAGCAAAACCACTGATCATTATCGAGAGTTTTCTTAAATGATTCCCGTCATTTAAGATGTAATTAACTATAGAGGCTTGCCCTTACAGGGAACCTTAAGAACCCAGGTAATATAAACCCTGTTTAATTTATTTATATTAAACAGGGGAACTTGTCGGCTTATAAAATTGGTTCGTAGACCAAACAAATGTCACAAATCTTCTAGTTTATTTAACCGAGCCCCATCATCAAGCAGTGCATCTATTCTCCGGGATAGATACATGGTTTGTGATGCGGTGCTCGTTTATATAAACTATTTGGGATGTGAGATCGGTTTGATTTCATATCTTAAAATTTTCAAATTTAAAATTATTTTCAAAATCAAATACTACTTTCTAAATTATATATATATTTAAATTAAACGTAAAATTTAAAATTCGCCGACAACTTTTGTAGGCGACCCCTTTTCAAAATATAGCACACATAACCTAAAAATATGCCGACAGGGCCCATGACAAATTAGTTCATTTTAGAACCTTTCAAATCGGTGAATTAGTCTTAGTTCTCTGAAGACCTATCCCCACTCATCGAAGAATAGGAGGAAAGTTTGAACTAATGTGGGAGGGCCCATATGTAATTAAAAAAACATATTCATGAGGATCTTAGCAATTGGTAGATTGTCAAGGAAAAAGAGTCATGCCACCAATCAACGTGCATTTCTTGAAAAAATATTAAGAGATATAATAATCATGACTTGCTTGTAAACTGTGATAATAATGAATAAAATTACAAACTAAATTTTGACAATCACTCTCTCTTTGAACATTTATTTTGTTCACATAACATGTGTTTGTGAATTGTATTTCTCGACAATAATAAATTTCATATTGATAAATTAAATCGAAACATGGTCTGATATATTTATATTAACTTGTTGCTTGTAGGGAAATGTCGAATATGAGACTCTTATTCACTTTTTGAAGTGATGTGTGTTTGGAATTGGACTGAAGATGTATTGAAAAGAATCAAAAATTCACTTTGATTTTGACTTGTCTTAAGTTGAATTACTTTATGATGGACCTTTATTATCTTTTGCCAATCAAGAAGAGGCAAAAGGAAAACCATTTGTGTTGGAATTTAAACTTCGACTACAAAATAACATGATAGAAGAAATCGTTTCTACAGTAGTGGTAACTACAACTCAGGGAGCTGAAGAAACATTCGTTAGTGGAGTAAAGAAGTCAGCCTCCCAATTAACTAGAGCTCAAAGAAGAAACTGAAATAAATGACTTAAAATACTTGAAGAAAAGAAATGAATCTTTGGAGAAAAATGATGATTTCAAATTTCCAGTTCTTGAAAATATTCCTAAAGAAACATATTTTGTATTATGAGAAGAAAAACTGGATTAAGAAGAAGAAAGGATTGAAAGAACAACATTCATCCCGACTCCTTATGACCTAGTGTTGGATCTCACATCACCAGAAATGTCAACTAATAAACACATTGCTTCTGAAGAAGAATTAAGGTGTATCCACGCTATTAGATGAAAAACATTTGAACAATTTAAATATATTAACAGTCGAACTGTCAATATACTAGAAGGCATTCAGCTATTCACTAGAGTTTTCGAAGAAGTTGAACAAGGCGCCATTGTCGAACATGTAATTGAAGCATGCGATCTCGGACAAGCTGAACACTTAAGAATAAGAACATATTCTGAACCCAACAAGTGGATACGTGGCAAAGGCCGAATAACTATCCAATATGGATGTTGCTATAATTATGTTATAAACAAGGAGGGTAATCCTCTCAGAATTTTACGACATGAACAAGTGGATTTGTTACCCACAGTGATTATTCAAATTATCAGACGATTGATAACATGGAATATAATGCCCAGTGATTGTGTTCTAGATAGTTTCATCATAAATATATATAAAGAAGGAGACTGTATACCACCTCATATTGACATCCATGACTTTGAGAGACCATTTTTCACTCTGTCGCTCATGAATAGATGTTCTATTTTATTTGGAAGAGAATTACAAATTATGGGACTGGGAGAATTTTGTGGATCTTACTAGATTCTTCTACCATAGGGATCATTCTTTATTTTGAAAGATAATGGAGCTGATGTTTCTAAGCATTGTATAATGAGAGTAAGTCGGTAAAGTATTTCAATAACATTGCTAAGAATGCATCCTGAAAAACGTCCTGACGGATATTAGCCAATATTGAACTTGAAGGACTACGACCTTTGGAACTACCTTGTATCTATAAAGATCTGAACACCTAAGACATATTCAAAAAACAATGTCTTGGACTGTTAGATGTTTATGGTAGGTCTAGCAGTATCCAAGGATATGAGAATGAGCGGCAAACAATCTGAAAGCTTCTGATATGATAATATGTAAATAGTTTGCAGTGTATGTTGTGTGATATATGATCTACTATTGACTTCTACCATCTATGTATGTTATCTTTGAGAATGGAATAAAATCTTGTAAGATACTCCTCAGATGTTAATAATACATTGACCAGTCCAAAATGCTAAAAAAAACACTTTAAATTAAAAGAATGACATAATAAATAACTTGTGATGATTAACATGAGATTTATCCTTTGACTTGTAAAGATTAAATCCCCAGCGGCTATGCTTTTCGTTATGTGCTCTTAACACATAGCTTTCAGCTATTTGATATAAGTCTCTTCCTGACATGGAAATATGTCATTCCTATAGCTTTTCCTTTGAGAAAGGATAAAAGTCGTATAACATTCCTTCTCAAAACTGACATATCGACATTTGACATTTTTTAGAGATGATATGGCATCTCCTCTCTTTTCAACTATATGATATAAGTCCCTTCCTGATACGGAAATATGACATTCCTATCGCTATTCCTTCGAGAAAGGATATAAGTCATATAACATTCCTTCTCAAAACTGACATATTGACATTTGACATTTTTGATAGATGATATGACATCATCTCTCTTTTCAGCTATTGGTCATAAGTCCCTTCCAAACACAGAAATATAGCATTCCCATAGCTTTTCCTTTGAGAAAGGATGTAAGTCGTATAGCTCTCAAAACTGACATATCGATATTTGACATTTTTTGAGAGATGACATGACATCTTCTCTCTTTTCAGCTAATGGATATAAGTCCCTTCCTGACATGGGAATATGCCATTCCTATAGCTCTTTCTCTGAGAAAAGATATAAGTTGCATAGCAGTCCTCTTCAAAATAAAAAATACTAACATTCGGAATCTTTGAAAAAGTAATGTGATACCTCCTTTAATGAAATATGTCATCCATCTACTTTTCAAAATAAAATTTCTCTAATAATAAATTGACAATTTTATTAGGTTTCTATAATGTTTCGGTCAACGTCAATATGAGTAGCAAACTTATACATTATTCCGCACATATTAGGGGTCCATTTGTTGACATCACTTTTGTGAGGATCATTTCTAGATCATTTTGAGAAAAGAAGTCTACCAACGTTGACCTCCTAAACCTTACCAATGGTCATTAAAACCTAATGCCTAAGATAAAACTCTAATGAAGCCTTTTGAACCCAAATTTTAATGACATTCTTAAATGATCAAATAAGCAATAACAAACCCTGATTTGATCAACTCTACCCAATAGATTAACCATTGACCCAAATTGTCAATTTTGGTCAAAGTGGTCAATTCTTGACTCAATGACCACCCTATTGTCCCAATAGGTCAACCTTTGACGCAAATGGTCAATATTGGTCAAACTGGTTAATTCATGACCCAATGACTACCCTATTAACCCAATAAGTCAACCTTTAACTCAAAGAGTCAACTTTGGTTAAACTGGTAAATTATTGACCTAATGACCACCCTATTGACCTAATAGGTCAACCTTTGACCCAAATGGTCAACTTTGGTCAAACTGGTCAATTCTTGACCCAATCACCACCCCATTGACCTAATATGTCAACCTTTGACCTAAATGATCAACTTTGGTCAAACTAGCCAATTCATGACCTAATGACCACCATATTGACCCAATAGGTCAACCTTTGACCCAAATGACCAATTTTGGTCAAAATGGTTAATTCTTAACCCAATGACCACCCTATTAACACAATAGGTCAACCTTTGACCTAAATGGTCAGCTTTTGTCAAACTAATCAAATCATGATCCAATGACCACCCTATTGACCAAATAGATCAACCTTTTACCCAAATGATCAACTTTGGTCATACTGGTTAATTCTTGACCCAATGACCACCCTATTGACTCAATGGGTTAACCGTTGAGCCAAATTACTAACTTTGGTCAAACTAGTCAATTCTTAACCCAGTGACCATCCTATGGACTTAATAGGTCAAACTTTGACCCAAGTGGTCAATTTTGGTTAAACTAGTCAATTCTTGACCCAATGACCACCCTATTGACCCAATAGGTCAACTTTTGACCCAAATGGTTAACTTTGGTCAAGCTGGTCAGTTCTTGACCCAATGACCACCCTATTGACCCAATTAGTCAAATTTTGACTGAAAAGATCAAAATTGGTCAAAATCATCAATTTATAACCTAATCTTTGATACACCTAAAAAATTACTACTTTTATGCCATATTTTATAATGATATTACGCTTTAAATGTATGTTTACTAGTTTTTTTTTGTTGTAGGCGCATAAAATTGGAGAATTTGGGGTAATTTGAGCAAAAGGAACAAAAAAGGGACCAAAATGGAGTATACCAGAGCAAAACGGGTCAAACCAGAGCATACTGGGCTAAAACGGGTCGAATTGGACACTTATGTACCTGTGTCTGGTGCTTAAGCGCCAAATTTGGCGCTTAGCCACAAGACACTGGCGCTTAAGCGCCAACCCGGCAGCGCTTAGGCGCTAGTGACGGTTTTGGGCGTTATTATTGAAGAGTTGTGTCTTTTGGATTGAAGAGGCACTTGAGGCACCCTTTGGAAGATTCATTGAACCTGGACTATTTTAAAGAGGCACTTAAGCATCTCTTGGGATATTATAAATATGGATTTGAGATATTTTAAGAACTCTCCTGAAATCTCTTGACTCTTGAGAGGAAGAAGATTTAGAAGGATTAGAAGAGAAGAAGACTTTGAGGAAAAGAATCTTAATTGGGCGTGAGCCTCAAGTGGGGCGACAAGGAGAGAGAGAGAAAGAGAGAGTGTGAGAATTTATTCTTTTCTTTTCACTTTGTTCATGGAGAGGATTGCAAGGAGATTGCTTTTGTTATACAAGGAGAGTTTGATTTTCATCATAGATAAGTATGTTCATTGTATGTTGATTTGGATTTAGTAGTTTATTTGTATAGTTTTAAAGACTTGTGCAATGAAAAGTTCTTGCTGTTTGTCCATGTGTAGTGAGTAGTTTTCTTTACTCTTTCCTTTTATAATGAATTAGTATGCATGTGTAGGATATAAAATTGAGTAGTGTGAGAATATATTGGGATGATTTTACTTTGTTTTTCATTTACATGTAAACCTGATCAACTGGCATATTAAAATCTGTTGTGAGAACATGTAAGAACTAATGCGGTATTGTCTCAGTCAACTATTGGTAAAAATTACATGAGATTATATGGGTGAGAATGTAGTCCATATATTTGCGTGCAAATAAATAGGGAGATATACATGTTTAGGAGGTGTAGAATTAGAGGACTTTAGGATTACAGACTAAAGCCCCTAATTTGGTTTGATGTGACAAGTTTTGTTATGAGATGTTAGCTGATCCATGAAAAAAAGAACCTATTTTTAGTGTGCATTTCATGCTAACTTTATGCACATTTTTAATAATTTTACACTATAAAGGAAGTAATTTTGCATAATTTTGTCTTCAAGTATAAAAATATGATTTTATAGAAAATAAAGAAAAAACTATGTAATTTTGAGCCAAAATAAGCAAAGGAAGAAGATTTTAACTTAGTACATATTGATATGTCTTTCTATGTTTAATATCTTTTATATTTCTCACATGTTTTTGGATGAAATTATACTTTTGATAAAAGTTGTTATTATGTCTATCTTCTAGGTGAAGATGTTAGGAATGCAACGCAACTGAAATGGGGCGAAACGGAGTTGAAACGGAGCCAAACAGAGCAAAATGGTGAAGCTGCGCACAGGGTGGCGCCTAGGCGCCAAACCCGGCGCCCAGGCGCCAGTGACGACAAGAAAACGGCGCCTAGGCACCAGAATCATCCAAAACGGTTATCGGACGGGATTTTGACGACTTTGGGAGTTATTTTGAAGGTGTTAAGTAGTTTCTAGACCTTCTAGAAGCTTGGAAGTTATTCCTAATATATAAGACATGTGATACAATGAATCTAGACACATTGGAACGGTTTTAATAGCGAAAAGGTACGAGCAAAAGTGAAGAGGTGCAAAGAACTGGGCGCGGTGTCTGGCGCCTAGGTGCCAGATTCCGGCGCCTATGCGCCAAACAGACTTTCTAGAAGATTCATTGAACATGGACACATTTTGAAGAGGTGCCTTGAGGCAACCCTTGAAGCCTATAAATAGGAGGCCACTCCTTCAGAGAAAATCGCACCCTATAGTCTCTTTCTTCCCCCTTAGTCATTTTAGTCATTTAGAATTATGAAGATGTAGATTTTTACATCTTATGGAGAGATTGGTGAAGGATTTTAAGATATGTATGTAAGGGATGTACGAGCGTCGGATGGATCAGAGGGAAATTTTTGTGGAGAGATCTTCTTCTTTCTTTCATAAGGAAAAAGCTAAGTATTGTGTTCTTCATTCTCTTATAATTGTTGTAAACACTTTCTGGTGGATTTTCTTTATTTTAAACCTAGTTTTCTGTCGTGAATTATCCATGTTTTGTAAGTGATTTCCTTTACTCTTTCTTTTAATATGAAGTAGTGGCATGCGTAGGAAAATCATTAAAATGATAGAATTATCTATTAGATGCTTCTAGGTGACAGATAGTTGCATAAAAATAATAGAATACTAATGAAATAAGTTCCTTGTTGACACTTAAGTTATTATATAGTTCTATCAATTCTTTTACTTCTTATGCCATTATTTTTAATTACTTTTATTTTGTAATGAAATAGATGCATGTTTAGGAATTAAGATTTGCTTAGATATTCTCTTATTAAATTATGGTGATGATATTCATACCAGATCTTCATTTACTTTACAAATTGATCACTTGTATTGTTAAAACCTGTTGAAGAATTCTGAGACCTAGAAGGAGATGAATTCTTAACAAGTAGATATCACATGAATCCTTGGGTAATCGAAGGCCTTGTGCGGGTTATTCAAGGTAAAGTGCAAATAAATAAGGAGATATTGTTTATTGGTCGCAGAATTGATTAGTTTTTAGAGTGACAGACTAAATTCTAATAATTTGATCTACAGAAAGGGAACGGGTCGCTGGTAGGGCCGACCATAGCCACCCTTGGACATCTAGTAGTGTGAGCCTAGATTAACCCATTCTACTAATAAAACATCCTGAACCGATCTATAGATTAGCTAATGTTCTTTATATTTGGACCAAAGGGTAAAGAATAGGAATGCTTCTATTTGGCACTACTACATTAATTCTAAGCATATCTTTCTTACACATTATCTATGTAATTGCAAGAGAATGGTAATTTTTAATATCTCAAATTTATTCAAACCAATTTATCCATAAGTTATCTTTTTATTTAAGAATTTAATTTAGGATTAGTTATTAGAAAACTCATTTTAAGCGACATTCCAAATTTAGCCCTTATAGAAATAGACTGGAATTAGCCTAAAGGATTTCTTACCTCGCTTCTCTCGTGGGATCGATACTCGGGTTATAAAAGAAAACCCTATATTACTTCGAAACGATACGTATACTCGCGTAGTACCCCTAGTTTGTAAAATATGTTCTAAAATTTTACAACATTTTCGATTTTATACACTAGCCGCTATTTATAAATCGGGTCAAGTTTTCGCCATCTTTTCGAAGCGAATATTACCGCATTATCATGGGTCGGGTCAAGTTTTTGGCGCCGTTGCCGGGGAAGCTTCGGTAAGAACTTTAGTAGAATTTTAGTTGAAATAATTAGGTTTAGACTTGGACAATTGTAGTGTCGTAAAAACTGTTTGTGTGAAAAATAAGGTGTTCGTGAAAATGTATTGTTGTGTTGAATATATTTTATCTATTATTTGTTTAATTGTTAATGTACTGTTTGTTGTGCTCTGTATGCGAAACAAAGGATCTGAAGGACTTGTGCCTTATGATCCTGAGTTAGAAAAATGGAAAAAATTAAAAAAATTGAAGGGACTCGAAAAACTAGAAATGGAAATGGAAAACTTTCAAGATAATAACTTAGAAAATAATCATACTTCATTGAGGGATTATGTAAATCCTACGACAGATGAAATTCACTCAAGTATACAAAACCCTGTCGTAGAAGCTGACTCGTTTGAAATAAATCCTGAGATTATCCAACTGGTGCGTAACAATCCGCTTGGAGGAACTCCTTTGGAGGATCCCTATTTGCACTTATCATGTTTTCTAGAACTTTGTGCTACATTTAGTTATAACAGCATGTCAGACGATGCTGTTAGACTAAGGCTTTTTCCTTTCTCACTAAGACATAAGGCAAAAATGTGGTTATAGTCATTAGCACCTGGTTCTCTTAAAAATTAGGTGGAGTTAACTCAGAAATTCCTAGCAAAGTATTTTCCACCTTCAAGGACTATTAAAATTAGAAATGATATTATCTCATTTTGTCAATATGAAGGAGAATCAATATATGAAGCTTGGGAAAGATTTAAGGAACTCCTAAGAAAGTGTCCACATCATGTTCTGCCCGATTGGTTAATCATTCAAATTTTTTATAATGGGTTAGTAGGATCCCTTAGGTCTATAATTGATGCTATTGCTGGTGGTTCATTAATGTCAAAATCATTTAATGAAGCGTATGCATTAATTAAAAAAATGGCTACAAATGAATTTGAATGGCTCTCTGTAAGGGTAAATCCTAAAAAGGTAGCCAGTGTTCATGATATAGATGCGATTGCAATTCATGCATCTCAGGTTGCTGAAATATCAAGGAAGTTGGACCAATTTGGAGTGAACCAGCCTCAATTTACTCCAGTAAGTGAGGAAAGTTCATTAGGGAATATGATTGATTCTAACTTATCATATGAAACTTTAAATACCACAAACAACCTATATTCTAACTTTTACAACCCGAAGTTGGGAGAATCATCCTAAGTTTAACTGGAATCATACTACTGATGGTGGAAACCAAAAATGGGAAAATAATCATGCAAATCCTAATAGAAGTTGGAATAATCAGGGGAACACAAACTGTAGACCTTCATATCACCCGGACTCTAACAATGATCAACATTTTGAGGATAAGGAGATGTCTATGGAAGAAGTGGTATTGAAAGTGGGAAACCAGTTGCAAAGTCAAAATGCTGCGATTTTAAGCATAGAGAATCAATTGGGACAAATTGTTAATTCACAAAGCAATAGACCCCAAGGAACACTTCCTAGCAACATTGAGATCAACCCTAAAGAGAACACTAATGAATATGTAGAAGCTGTCAAATTAAAAAGTGGAAGAGAAATAGAGGATGTGGTTAGAAAAGAGAAAGAAGTTGTGAGAGACACAAAGGAAACTAAAAGACCTGAACAACATGTTTCTAAGGATCTAGAAAAATTAATATCTCCAACTAAAATCAATCTAGAAAGACAACCACTTCCATTTCCTCAAAGACATAAACAGTATGAGTTGGATAAGAAATTTTCAAATTTCATGAAAGTACTTAAGAAGTTAATAATAAATATTCCTTTCACTTTGGAACAGATGCCAAGTTATGCAAAGTTTATGAAGGAGATATTAAACAATAAAAGGAAATTTGGGGATTATGAGACAGTTGCACTAAATGAGGAGTGCAGCACTATACTTCGAAAAATTTTCCTCGGAAACTTAACGATCCTTGTAGCTTTACAATTCCTTGTGCAATTGGAAAAAGATTATGTGGAAAAGCTTTATGTGATTTAGGAGTAAGAATTAATGTGATGCCTCTATCTATATTCAGAAGGTTAGGTTTAGTCAATATTTCTCCCACTACTGTAACCCTTATGTTAGCTGATCGATCTATCATTTATCCAAAAGGAGTTATAGAAGACGTGCTTGTTAAAGTGGATAAGTTTATCTTTCCTTTGGACTTTATTGTATTAGATATGGAGGAAGATAAAGAAATTCCAATTATTTTAGGGAGACCTTTCCTTGTTACTGGACAAGCTATGATAGATGTGCAAAAAGGAAAGTTAACTATGAATATTAATGACCAGGAAGTAACTTTTGATGTATTAAAGACTATGAAACATCCAGCTGAGAAAATTGATGGTTGTTTTTGGATGGATGAAATTGATTATCTAAATAAAAACTATTTCCAAGAAAGTTTTGAGAGTAAGATAACAAATGAGGTTGGAATGGATTTTCATGATGATTCAAAAATGTTATTTAAAGAAGACTGTATGTATGTTCAAGAGAGGTGTGAAATGATGGACGTCACCGAAAATAGTAAACTTTTAATTCCATCTATTGAAAAATCTCATGAACTTAAGTTGGATGTACCCCATACAACTTTAAAGCCTACCTATTTAGGGAATTCATCTACACAACCAGTCTTTATATCTTTGGATTCGACTCAATCACAAGAAAAACCTGAATTGAATGATGAACATGATAAAATTATTGAACTAAGACTTGGAAGAGAATCTGAGGATATATTTCAAAAGAACTTTGAGTTGAGAAAAGAGGATAAGGATATTGGAAGACCATTGGAAGAAATTCCTAAGGAATTAGAAAAACCTATTTCCTCAACTAGGATAAATCCTCCATCATTTAATTATTATAAAGGGGAAGAATTGGAAGATAATTTGAAACATAAGAGTAACATAGAGGATACTGATCCAGAATCTAAATTATGTAAAGAGAATCCGATCCAAAATTTGGGAGATATTGAAGTATCTTATAAAGATCCATTTCTTATAAATTTCAAGGATGATATTAATAAGCAAATTCATCAAATCAATAGAAGAACATTGGATCTAGAAAGAAATATGAGGAACAATTATATAAATCAAACTGAATATGAAGAGCTAAATGAAAAATTAAAATTTGAGGATTTTATAGAAATCCCTGGATCTGGAAATGATTGGGCGGTTGACCGAGGATTACTTAATTGGAATTTTGATCCAGGAGGAATCATATGTCGGGCCCGCGACGTTAAATCCAAGCGCTTTATGGGAGGCAACCCATAGTTATCAGTGTGTTTTGATTTAGTGTGCTTAAGATTCATGACTGTTTATGTTTATGTTTTGAGTTTGCTTTAGTGCGGATTAGATTTTTGAGGTTATGCCTTGGTCTTGACTAAATTTGTATATGACTTCTGGTGGTAGTAGGCTGACGAGTCTGTTATAACTCAGTTCTCAACTGGAGCTGAGCATTACCTTAAAGCATGTAGAGTTTAGACTTGGACCACTCCATTTCAGTTCTATTACTTCCTTTATCTAACTTTGTTTTCACTAAGTAAGGTCATGAAATTGCTTCATGAACAATATATGAATGAACTACATTATTTTTTTATTTATCAAATTATCATTATTAGTGTAGTTTATTTCGTTAGAAATTGAAAGTAAGTAGGGAAAATGTGAGTAGAAAGGAGATCAAATTAACCTCAATTGATATTTCTTTATGAATCTGCGAGTCTATGTATTTTAGTTTGTGTGTTTGTGTTTGTGTTTGTGTTACAACAATTTAGAGATTTGAAGAACACTTAAGTATATTCCCATGCCAATGTTTGTCTTGCTTATTTAACCTTTCTTTAGTTTAATTTTATTCTAGCATGTTAGTTTAGATTTACTTTCTGTTGCAAATTATTCTGTCCTGATGAATACATGTAGATGTTATTGATAGACAATTGTGGTAGATAGAATTTCTGAACTATTTTTCTTCCTGCTTATATTTTCTGTGCTAAATCTTATACATATTCAAATTCAAGTTTGGGGTTAGGAAGAAAAATATATTTTAAAGTTAGTATACTTTCTTTTTAGTTTAATATTATTGTACGCATGTTTTAAGCTAGATTTACCTTCTCCTGCAATCATTCTATCCTGGTTATGCATGTGTTTAAATTTGATAGGATGTTGTAGCAGTTATTAGATTTAACTTTTATTTTTCTTCCTCCTACATTTTATGTAATTAATTGCAAAATATTTTTAAAAATTCAAGTTTGTGGGGGGAATGAAAAACAAATTTCAAAAACTTAAATTTTATTTGTCCTTAAAAATGCTATAAATAAATTTGATTTTGATTGAAAAATAATTATGTGTATGAAATTATATTAGTGAAATAAAATTTTGAATATAGAAACAAGTAAGAGAATTTAGTTAAAATTTATAGTAGTGATGAAAAATTTAAAAGTTAGTTTTTCTTAGTGAAGAAATGATAAATATTGTGTAACCATCTTTAGTAAGAAAAGTTGTATTTTTAGAAAAATAGAAGGACTAGACTTTTGTTTTCAATATTTAAATTTCTTTTATTGAAAAATAATTCTCAAATTTGTTATTGTATTTCTAAGTAAAAGATATATATCTACCTTATGCTTTAGGAAAGGAAGGGTGGAATTCAAAATTATTAAAGGCCTATCCAGATATAGTAATCCTTGCCTTAAAAAAAAAAAGAAATGGAAAAGAAAAAGAAAAAGAAAAAAAAAAGAAAAGAAAAGAAAAGTATAGTATGTGAAAAAGGAAGGAGATGCTTGAGGATTAAAAGGCCTAATCAAAAATTGGTTCCACACCTGTGCTTTTTAAAGTATAAGATTTGAGAAAATCTTAAGCTTTAAAATATAATATAGTTAGTATAATTATTTTTAATAAAGATTTTTAAGTAAAGAAAATAAAATGCCTAACCCCTATATTTTGAAAAATTTACATGCATTTATGAATTATATAGCAACACATATTTTCATACTCTTTCATCTAAGAGATTTCTAAACTTTAAATTGGTCTCATTTACTAAAATTTTTTTCTAAATTGGACTACTGTATTTCTAGAACAAAATTTTAGAAACTCCTAAAGAAACTCATACACATGATTTGCTTATGTGGTTTTACATGGTTATTTTGTTACTTAAGGACAAGTAACGTTTAGGTTTGGGGGATTTTGATCCATGAAAAAAAGTACCTATTTTTAGTGTGCATTTCATGCTAACTTTATGCACATTTTTAATGATATTACACTATAAAGGAAGTAATTTTGCATATTTTTATCTTCAAGTATAAAAATATGATTTTATAAAAAATGAAGCAAAAACTATGCAATTTTGAGCCAAAATAAGCAAAGGAAGAAGATTTTAACTTAGTACATATTGATATGTCTTTCTATGTTTAATATCTTTTATATTTCTCACATGTTTTTGGATGAAATTATACTTTTGAGAAAGGTTTTTTTTATTTCTATCTTGTAGGTGAAGATGTTAGGAAGGCAATGCAACTAAAATGGGGCGAAACGGAGTTGAAACGGAGCCAAACGGAGCAAAATGGTGAAGCTGCGCACAAGGTGGCGCCTAGGCGCCAAACCCGGCGCCCAGGCGCCAGTGACGATGAGAAAACAACGCCTAGGCGCCTGAATCAAGGTCTAGGCACCAGAATCATCCAGAAACGGTTATTGGACGGGATTTTGACTACTTTAGAAGTTATTTTGACGGTGTTAAGTAGTTTCTAGACCTTCTAGCAGCCTGGAAGTTATTCCTAATATATAGGATATGTGATACAATGAATCTAGACACATTGGAGCGGTTTTAATAGCAAAGAGGTGCGAGCCAAAGTGAAGAGGTGCGAAGAACTGGACGCGGTGTCTGGCGCCTAGGCGCCAGACAGACTTTCTACAAGATTCATTGAACATGGACACATTTTGAAGAGGTGCCTTTAGGCAACCCATGAAGCCTATAAATAGGAGGCCACTCCTTCAGAGAAAATCGCACACTATAGTCTCTTTCTTCCCCCTTAGTCATTTTAGTCATTTAGAGTTATGAAGATGTAGATTTTTACATCTTATGGAGAGATTGGTGAGGGATTTTGAGATATGTATGTAAGGGATGTACGAGCATCGCATGGATCAGAGGGAAACTTTAGTGGAGAGATCTTCTTCTTTCTTTCAGAAGGAAAAAGCTAAATATTGTGTTCTTCATTCTCTTGTAATTGTTGTAAACACTTTCTAGTGGATTTTCTTTGTTTTAAACAAAGTTTTCTGTCATGAATTATCCATGTTTCGTAAGTGATTTCCTTTACTCTTTCTTTTAATATGAAGTAGTGGCATGCGTAGGAAAATCATTTTTATGATAGAATTATCTATTAGATGCTTCTAGGTGACAGATAGTTGCATAAATATAATAGAATACTAATGAAATAAGTTCCTTGTTGACACTTAATTTATTATATAGTTCTATTAATTCTTTTACTTCTTATGTCATTATTGTCATTTACTTTTATTTTGTAATGAAATAGATGCATGTTTAGGAATTAAGATTTGCTTAGATATTCTCTTATTAAATTATGGTGATGATATTCATATCGGATCTTCATTTACTTTACAAATTGATCACTTGTATTGTTAAAATCTGTTGAAGAATTCTGAGACCTAGAGCGTATGAATTCTTAATTAGTAGATATCACATGAATCCTTGGGTAGTCGAAGGCCTTGTGCGGGTTATTCAAGGTGAAGTGCAAATAAATAGGGAGATATTGTTTATTGGGCGCAGAATCGATTAGTTTTTAGAGTGACAGACTAAATTCTAATAATTTGATCTATGGAAAGGGAACGGGTCACTGGTAGGGCCGACCATAGCCACCCTTGGACATCTAGTAGTGTGAGCCTAGATTAACACATTCTACTAACAAAACATCCTGAACCGATCTATAGATTAGCCAATGTTCTTTATGCCTGGACCAAAGGGTAAAGAATATGAATGCTTCTATTTGGCACTACTGCATTAATTCTAAGCATATCTTTCTTACACATTATCTATGTAATTGCAAGAGAAAGGTAATTTTTAATATCTCAAATTTCTCCAAACCAATTTATCCATAAGTTATCTTTTTATTTAAGAATTTAATTTAGGATTAGTTATTAGAAAACTCATTTTAATCGACACTCCAAATTTATGCCTTATAGAAATAGACTGAAATTAGCTTAAAGGATTTCTTACCTCGCTTCTCTGTGGGATCGATACTGGGGTTATAAAAGAAAACCCTATATTACTTGAAACGATACGTATACTTGCTTAGTACCCCTAGTGTGTAAAATATTTTCTAAAATTTTACAACATTTTGATTTTATACACTAGCTGCTATTTATAAATTAGGTTAAGTTTTTGGCCATCTTTTGGAAGCGAATATTACTGCGTTATTGCGGGTCGGGTCATTAGTCCCCAAGTGGAGGGAGAAGAGGGAACTCTAGAGTGAGAGCTAGTATCTTCCCTGCCTAACCCATCTACAAGATTTCGAATCATCAAATTATCTTATGTTCTTTATAGAACCAAGTAAGGGTAAAGAATATAATTTCTCCTATTTGTCACGATCTCTCTCAATACTTGGTTTACTTTTATACATGTCACTAATTTCATTACATGAGGAAGAGTACCTTTAATATATTAAACTCCAGTTTTCTGATTTTCACTAAGTGTTTTAGTTTATATGTATTATTGTAGAAATAATTTTAGGATTTAATTAAAACCAAACCATTATCGACTTTCCATGCTAGGGCGTGTTATTATAGACTAGAACTTCTCTTAAAAGCCAGTGTGATTAACCGTGATTTTCATGGGATCAATATCCGGTGCTTAATCAGAAAGCCCTATATTACTTGATAATGCTACGTATACTTGCGTAAATTCCCATTTTATAATAATATCAATTAAACTCTCATTTGCATCGGCATCAAGTTTTTGTCATCATTGTAAAGAAAGAGATATAATTAAAAGGAAATAAAATGTAAGCATAAATATCAGGGATCAATTTATAATGAAAAGGAAATAAAAAATAAGCATAAATATCTGGGATCAAGTTTTTGACGCCATTTCCGAGGGATCGCAACAGTTGATCTTGACTTTTAGGAGGATTTTAGTTGAAGTATTTAGTCTTAGAGTTAGAAAATTGTAGTGTCGTAAAAGCTATTTTGTGTGAAAAAGTGTAGTGAAGAAATTGTTTGTGTGAAAAACAAGGTGTTTTTGAAAATATTTTCTTTTGTTGAAAATATTTTTGTTTAATTGTTAATATATTATTTGTTGTGTTATGTATGCGAACTAAAGGATCTGCAGGACATGTGCCTTATGATCCTGGGTTAGAAAAAAAGAAAAAAATCTAAAAACAAAATGGACATGAAAAACTAGAAATTGAAATGAAAAACATTCAAAATAATAACTTGGAAAATCATCATAAACTATTGAGGGATTATATAACTCCTACAATAGGTGAAATTCACTCAAGTATAGAAAACCTTGTCATAGAAGCTGAATTGTTTGAACTAAATCCAGAGATTATCCAACTGTTGCTGAACAATCAGTTTGGAGAAACTCCTTTGGAGGATCCCTATTTACACTTATCAATTTTTGTTGAACATTGTGCTACTTTTCGTTATAACGGCATGTTAGATGATGGTGTTAGGCTAAGGCTTTTTCCTTTCTCACTAAGGGATAATGCTAAAATGTGCTTATACTTATTACCACCTGGCTCTATTAAAAATTAGGAGGAGTTATCTCAGAAATTCTTAGCTAAGTATTTTCCACCTTTTAAGACTACTAAACATAGAAACGATATTATCTCATTTTTTCACTATGAAGGGGAATCATTATACGAAGTTTGGGAAATATTTAAGGAACTCCTAACAAAATGTCCACACCATGCTCTGCCTAATTGGTTAATCATTCAAAGTTTTTACAATGGGTTAGTAGGATCTCTTAGGTACATAACTGATGCTGTTGTTGGTGGTTTATTATTGTCAAAATCATTTGATGAAGCATATGCTTTAATTGAAAGAATGGCTACAAATGAATTTGAATGTCCTTCTAAAATGATAAATCCTAAAAAGGTAGTCAGTGTTCATGATACAAATGCGATTTCAATTCTTGCATCTCAGGTTGTTGCAATATCAAGGAAGTTGGACCAATTTTGAATGAACCAGCCTCAATTTACTCCAGTAAGTGAGGAAAGTTCATTAGGGCTTATGATTGATTCTAAATTAACAACCCCCATTCTAACTTTTACAACCCAGGGTGGAAGAACCATCCTAATTTTAACTGGAATCATACTACTAGGGGATGAGACCAATAATGGGAAAATAATCATGCAAATCCTAATGGAAGTTGGAATTATCAGGGGAAAACAAACTATAGACCATCATATCCACTAGACTTTAAAAATGATCAACAATTTGAGGATAAGAAGATGTCTGTAAAAGAAGTGGTATTAGAAATGGGAAATCAGATACAAAGTCAAGATGTTGCAATTAGAAGCATAGAGAATCAACTGAGACAAATTGCTAATTCACAAAGCAATAGACCCCAAGGAACACTTCCTAGAAACACTTAGATCAACCCTAAAGAAAACACTAAGGAACAAGTAGAAGCTGTCCGATTAAGAAGTGGAAGAGAGATAGAGGATGTGGTTAGAAAAGAGAAAGAAGTTGCGAGAGAAACAAAGGAAACTAAAAGATCTGAAGAACTTGTTTCTAAGGATCTGGAAAAATTAATATCTCCAACTAAAATTAATTTAGAAAGACCACAACCTCCATTTCCTCAAAGACTTAGACAACATGATTTGGATAAACAGTTTTCAAAATTCCTGAAAGTACTTAAGAAGTTAATGATAAATATTCCTTTCACTGAAGCTTTAGAACAGATGCCAAATTTTGCAAAGTTTACGAAGGAGATATTAAACAAGAAAAGAAAACTTGGGGATTACGAGAAAGTTGCACTAAGTGAAGAGTGCAGTGCTATACTTCAGAAAAAGTTTCCTCAGAAACTTAAAGATCCTTGTAGCTTTAAAATTCCTTGTGTAATTGGAGAAAAATTATGTGGAAAAGCTTTAAGTGATTTAGGAGTGAGCATTAATGTGATGTGTCTTTCTATTATTAGAAGGTTAGGTTTAGCCAATATTTCTCCCACTACTGTAACCCTTCTGTTAGCTGATCGATTTATCATTTACTCGAAAGGGGTTATAGAAGATATGCTTGTTAAAGTTGGTAATTTTATCTTTCTTTTGGAATTTATTGTATTAGATATAGAGGAAGATAAAGAAAATCCAATTATTTTTGGGAGACCTTTCCTTGTTACTGAACAAGCTATGATAGATGTGCAAGAAGTAGAGTTAACTATGAATATTAATGACCAGGAAGTAACTTTTGATGAATTAAAGACTAAGAAATATCTAACTGAGAGAAAAGATGATGAATATTTTTGGATAGATGAAATTGATTATCTAATTAAAGACCTTTTTCAAGAAAGTTTTAAGAGTAATTTAACAGATGAGATCGAAATGGACTTTCATGATGAGTTGAAAACGTTATTTAAAGAAGAATGTATGTATGTTCAGGAGAGGTGTAAAATGATGGACGTTACCGAAAATAGTACACTTTTAATTCCATCTATTGAAAAATCTCATGAACTTAAGATGAATGTGCCCCCATACAATTTTAAAGCCTACCTATTTAGGGAATTCATCTACACCACAAGCCTTTATATCTTCATATTTGACTCAATCACAAAAAGAACTTAAATTGAATGTTGAACATGATAAAGTTATTGAATTAAGACTTGGAAGAGAATTTGAGGATATATTTAAAAAGAACTTTGAGTTGAGAAAAAAGGATAATGATTTTGAAAGACCATTAGAAGATAACATGAGACAGAAGAATATCCTAGAAGAATTTGATCCAGAATCTGAATTATCTAGAGAGAATCCGGTTCAGAATTTGGGAGATCATGAAGTATCTTATAGAAATCCATTTCTTATAAGTTTCAAGGAAGATATTAATATGCAAATTGAGAAAATTATTAAAAGAATATTAGATCTTGAAAGAAATATGTGGAACAATGATTTTAATCAATTTGAAATGGAAGAGCTGAAAGAAAAATTACAATTTGAGGATGTTGTAGGAATCTCTGGATCTGAAAAAAATTGAGCAATTAATCAATGATTAATTAAATGGAAT